>WNWU01000076.1:17221-29645 GCA_012654045.1 Ptyas mucosa
TCTCTCTCTCTCTCTCTCTCTCTCTCTCTCTCTCTCTCTCTCTCTCTTCTCTCATTTATCTATTTATCTCTTGTCTTCTAATCTTCTTATATGGTTGTCTCCAGACAAGATGGGGCTAACATGAGTCCTATAAATAAAATAAATAAATATTCTTTCTTTCTTTCTCTTCATATAGAAGACAAAACATAGACCATTCTTGCCAGGTTTATGAGTCATTGTTGTAGCAGTGAAGATTGTGTTGAAATGAAGTTTTGGTATTTGGAAAAAATTTGCAAATACTTTTATTTCATAGATTATTCCATAGTCTAACTTGATAAAACTTGTAAATACATTACATGAAATATTAATTTGAGGTGAAAGTTGAGATTCAAATCAATTTGGCAAAAGAGCATTTCATGCTCTGTAGTAATGTCACTCTAACATGTTGTGTCCTTGTTTTAGGGACCTTTCCTTTTTTAATGAGTTGCAAATTGCATGATAGCCTTCTGCAAATGGAAGATTTCTAATTCATAGGAAACCTGAGAATTTCTCTTACCTATTGAGACATCTCATTCAGTTACATTGCCCATAAACAGGATGAAGAAATTGAAGTGGTTATTTTGAAGTAGAATCAGTCAATGAAATTCCACCCTAGAAGAATTAGAACAGACCAAAAAAAATAAATAAATAAGTTTTTTTTTTTTACAGAATATATAATTCAAGTTTGGAATTTGCCACTATGAGAGTTGGCGTTAGCTACTAGTTTGTCTGGCTTCATAGAGCTTTGAATCATAGAGCTGGAAGGGATCTCAGAAGTCTCAGAAGTCCCTGCTCAAAGCAAGAGACTATGCCATTCCAGTCAAACGGCTATCCAATCTATTTTTAAAAACCTCCAGTGATAGAGCAGCCATAGCTCTATCCTATCAGTTACATGTTTTTATAGTCTTACTTCTAAATTGGATATCCCTTCTTCTCTGTGATACAGGAAGGCAATTACACCCCCCTTAATCCATCTCCTCAAAAGGCTAAACATACATAGCTCCCTCAACCTTTTCGTTTTTTAGAAAAGAGTTGTACTAATTCAAAGAAGTCATGGAGATCAACAGTTGTTAGCCTTGAAAGCAGAGGGACTATCTCTGAAAGCCTTCTGCTGGGAGACCAAAGGGTTTCTTGTGCAGTTGGTTGATTATAAACGCTGGATTAGATGGGCCGGAGGTCCAACCCAGTGTATGTTCTTAAGTACATATTCTTTTGTTCCTGAGGTATGCAAAGAGTAATACTTAGAAGTTTAAAGTATTTAAAAAATACTCCATATTTAAAAAATACTGTTTTCAGACCTATTTCTTCAAAATCTATTTCTTTTGAAATGAATCCCTTGGGGTTTGGCTTTCTTTATGTTACATTCATTTCTGAACCACGTGGCTGCTATCTTCCATGCTGCCCTCTTATTTTAAAAGAGTAGACAACCCACATTTACAGCAGTGGCTCAAAAGGCAACGTCAGAGGAAGACAGCATCTCTTCGCTCTTTTGCCTCGTGGACGGCCTTGTCCATACAGCCTTACCTGGCACTGTCTGGTTTTACCTTTACAAAACTTTCCCATGCCTTGTGATGACATTTCACTGGTCTTCCTCCTTACGACATCACATATCAAATCTCCATTCTGTTTGCCTTAATGATCTTTTAATCTAATCAGTAGCTTTGGAAGAATTAAGAGTTCCAGCAAAGGAAATGGTCCTAATCCTTGAAAAACAAGTACAAAATCTAGCACAGTAAATCACATCCGTGTCAAGAACCTGTAATAATAAACACAAACTCTGACATTTAGACTTTCTCATGGCAGGGATTAGGAAATAATACAGCAATTAGAAAACATACTGTACAGGTAGTCTTCAACTTACGACCACAGTGGAGGCCAAAATTTCTGTTGCTAATCAAGACATTTTGCACCATTTTATGACCTTTCTTGCCACAATTATTAGGTGGATCATTCTGGTTGTTAAGTTAGTAACACAGTTGTTCAGTGAATCATGTTTCCCCCTTGACTTTGCTTATCAGAAGGTTACAAAAGGAGATGACATGATCCCGAGATACTGCAACCGTCATAAATATGAGTCAGTTGTCAACTGAGTTTTGAGCATGTGAACATGAGGATGCTGCAATGGTCATAAGTATGAAGAATGGTCATAAGTCAGTGATCTTGTAACTTTGAACAATCACTAAATGATCTGTTGTAAGTGGAGGAGTACTAGTATACCCTAATCATTTCTGCAAAGGAAACTGTTTAATAAAATGAAGAAGCTAAAACCCTTATTTATATTTTATTGCTATCCTCTACACAATATCTCTCCCCTCCCCCTCCCCCCCCCGGCATTTGATGGTACCTTACAGTCTTATCTAATGGCTCAGCTCCTGTTCAAAAACTTCATCCTAAACTTTACAGGATCACCAAAGCTCTTCTCAAGATTTTAGTATTCATAATTATGATGTCGTAAGTTAGTATTCTTCAAATAGATCTTCAGATTCCAACTTAAAAATAAATAAATAAATAGAAGTATGTACTTTGATATGAATTGTGGGCACCATTCTCACCCTTGGAACCAGCAGGCATCCAGCTGCAACCTATTGTCTATCTCACACTTGTATTATCGCAGTGTGTTCTATAGGGGGCTTCCCTTGAAGAATATTCGGAAGCTACCATTGGTCCAGAATGTTATGGCATATTGGGTGGCATATATAACACCATGTTCCACAGTGGCTGCTGATGTATTACTGGGTGCTATTCAAGGTGTCAGTTGTTACCTTTAAAGTCCTTTATGCCATCAATATCTCCAGGATATGTGCACAACCACCTTTCTCAATGGGATTGGCTTGCCCTACTCATGCTGGGAGAAAAGGTCTACTGCAGATCCTTCTGCCAAGGAATATTGGCTGGTGAGATCCAGAAGAAGAACCTTTTCTGCCATTACTCCTGCCCTTTAGAACATCTTGCCACAGAAGATATACAAAAGCTAGATGGAAAAATGGACTCCATTCAGGAGATAATTACAAAAAACGACCAAAGGATCACGGCCATAGAAAAAAAAAACAGAGCGAACAGAAGAGAAACTAGAACTATTAGATGAGAAAATGACAGGTCGCAATAAAGAACTTAAAAGTACTATGGCACAATTGGAAATGGAGAGAGCAGTATTCTACCTAAGATTCCAAAATGTAAGCGAAGAAAGGGATGAGGACTTGACATTAGTAATGGCTGAAATGATAGCCGAGATCTTGCAAAGAGATAAAGAGGAGATTATCAACGAAATAGATGAAGTATTCAGAATAAATACCAACATAGGCTCCCAAGAGCGGTCCACATATGCTTTGTGAGAAAGAAGGTTAGAGATATTGTCTTTAAAATAGCCAAAGAAGAACCAATATATTATAAACAAAAAGAGATAATAACATTAAAACAAATACAAAAAAGAATTAGAGAGTGGAGTAAAGATTATGGATTCCTCACAACATTATTAAACAGAAAACAAATATTATTTCGATGGTTATTGCCGGAAGGAGTATTAGCTACGTGAAAGGGGAAAAAGATAAGAATTGATACTATAGAAAAGACACAAAACTTACATGACCAGGTGATAGAGCTAGAAGGAATGAACGGCAGAGGAGAAGAGTCGGGAAAGAGAATTAAAACAGTATTGAGATGAGAAGACCAAGCAATTTCACATGAGGAGAACAGCAAGGAGAAAGAAAAAGAGGAAGAGGGGAAATTCAAGAAGAAGAAGAAGGAGTAACGACAAGAGCACAAAACCAAGCTAAAAAAGGGACAAAAAGTAAAGAAACAAAAAGGAGTAAGAGCAATTTCTAAAAAATGGACCAGAATTTGAAAATTATATCAATAAATATAAACAGACTCAACTCTCCTGTTAAAAGAAATCAAACATTTAAGAAATTAATTAAACAAAAAACAGATATTGTGTGCCTTCAAGAAATTCACATAAGAAAACAGGAAGAAAAGTATCTGCAATGTAAAAAACTAGGGAAATTATATGTATCATGAAAAGAAAAAAGGTATAGCAGTTTATGTTAAAGAAGAGATAGAAAGTAAACTGAAATATGTAGATAGAATAGGAAGAACCCTGATGATTGAAGTTAATCTTAAAGGCAAAAATGTGTTATTAGTTGTGGTGTATGCACCAAATAGTGAACAAAAAGAATTCTATCAAAAGCTGCATGAAAAAATAATAGAACACAATATAGAAAATGTATGCTTGTTAGGCGATCTTAATGCTATTGTGGTCCCAAAAGAAGATTATAGAAGTAATCAGATTAATAAAAATAAGAAGAATTTGTTGCCGAAAACATTTTTATCCCTTATAGAAGAACTAAATTTAGTAGATATCTTGAGACTATATAACCTAAAAGAGGAAAAGTATACATATTATTCCAACCCTCATAAATCCTGGTCGAGGATAGACATGGTATGGGTTACAAAGATTTTAACACAGGAGATTGAATCAGTAAAGATAGGGACTAATGATTGGGCTGATCATAACCCATTAATAATAGAATGGAAAGGATGGAGAAAGGGAAAAAGTAGATGGATGATGAATACACAGGTAATGAAAGAAAAATAATACACTGAAAGAATAGAAGAAGAACTGAAATGGTTCTTCAAGGATAACAATAAAAACCAGATCTTTACAAAACCTGTGGGACACAACTAAAGCCTACATTAGAGGTATAACATTAGCCTATAATAGTAAAAGGAAAAAGGAGAGGGAAAAGGAATATAACAAAATTTATGAAGAGATTAAAAACTGGGAAGAGAAATTACAGGAAAGACCAGGTGACAAACAAGCAAGAATTAGTTGGATGACAGCCAAACACAAATTGAATATACTTGAACAAGAAAAATATGCCAATACATTGAAATTCATAAGACAAAATCAATTTGAACAGGCAAATAAACTAGGGAGGTTGATGGCTTATAAACTAAGAAAAGAAAGGGAAAAACGAACAATCCATCAATGACAGGATAATGAAGGCAAGTTACAACAGAGCCCAGAAAAAAAAAGAGATAGCAATTCAATTTTTTTCAAAATTTATATACACAAGATAAGGTGAAAGCAGAAGAAATAGACCAATATTTAAAAAAGGAGGAAATGCCTGTGATAACGGAAGAAGGAAAAAAGATGTTAAATAGGGAGATTACGATGGAAGAACTACAGGAAACAATCAGGAAGCAAAAAAAATAATAAAACCCCGGGAACAGACGGGTTACCAATAGAATTAGATAAAGGACTAGGAGCATCACTAAATGGGATATTATTGGAGGTCTATAATGAGGCAAAGAATCCAGAATCTTGGAAGGAAGCACACATTTCGCCAATCCCGAAAGAAGGGGCAGGCACAACACAAATTAGTATTTACAGGCCAATATCTTTATTAAACACCGACTATAAGATTTTCATGAACCTAATAGCAAATAGATTAAAAATAATACTAAATAATAGAATACATTCAGATCAGAACGGATTCTTGCTGACAAGACAAATTAAAACTAATCTAAGGATGGTGATATATATAATAGAATATTATGAGGTGCATCCAGAGAAACAGGCAGCGCTGATTTTTCTGGATGCACAAAAAGCATTTGATTGGGTCAATTGGAGATTCATGATACAACAGATAAAAAATATGAAATTTGGAGATAAATTTGAAAAGATAATAACTACAATATACACAAAACAGAAGGCAAGAATATTAGTGAATGGGGAATTAACAGATTTCTTTGAAATAAGTAGAGGAGTACGACAAGGGTGCCCACTCTCACCCTTGCTCTTCATTAAAACCCTGGAAAATTTTCATGTTTTCTGCTGCAACTATTGTCATCTGCAGAGAGAGTTAGTAAAAGGGGATCAAGGCAGAGCTAAAATTTCATGGGGGCAGCTTGTTCTCTCTCTAATTTATATATTTCTCATTTGTTTTCTGATATTCTTGTGCAATCATCTCCAGACAAGATGGGACTGCAAAAAAATAATAATAAAACAAATAAATATTCCTTCTTCCTCTTCATATAGAAGACAAAGCATACACCATTCTTGCCAGGCTTATGAGCAATTGTTGCAGTAGTAGAGATTGTGTTGAAATGAAGTTTTGGTATTTGGTAAAAATTTGAATTCTAATTTGAAGTCTAATTTGAATATCTTGTAAACATATTACATGAAATATTAATTTGAGGTGAAAGTTGAGATTCAAATCGATTAGACAAATGAGTATTTCATGTTTAAAACCAACCACTAAACAGAAGCCTGTATTAAAATCTGTATGTATGTACATGAGCATCTAACACAGTTATTTTCTGATGCCTTCCCAACATGCCTTGCTCACAAAAATTGCATTAACACATTTTGTTATTAATGTTGTTCCAACATTTTGTGTCCTTTGTTTTAGGGATCTTTCCATGTGGATGAGTTTCAAATTGCATGATAACCTTCTGAAGATGGAGGATTTCATCAAAGGATAGAATTCTAATTCATAGAAAGACTGAGAATTTCTCTTACCTATTTAAACATCGTATTCAGTTTCTTTCCTCATAAACAATGAGAAGAATTTGGAGATGTTATTTAGAAGCAGGGTCACCCAATGATATTCCATCCTAGAAGAATTAGACAGAAAAAAATAGGTTTTTTTTAAAAAGAACATATAATTCAAGTTTGGAATTTGCCACTATGAGAGTTGGTATTGGCTACTAGTTTGTCTGGCTTCGTAGCATATAGAATCATAGGGCAGGAAGGGACTTCTAAAGTCCTCCAGTCCAGCCCGCTTCTCAAAGCAGTAGACTTTATACCATCCCAGTCAAAGAAAAAATATTTATCCTAATCGTCCTACAAAGGAAACTGTTTGACAAAATGAAGACAGTAAAATCCGTATTGATATTTTATTGCTCTCCTCAACACTATACTATATATACTATACTATAGTATATACTATAGGCCACCCAACCAAACAGAGAAAGTAGATGAAGTTTTTGCTAGGCTGCTAACTAAGGTATGTAGGAAGCACGTCACAATAGTAATGGGGGATTTTAACTATCCTGACATCAACTGGGAGACAAACTCTGCACCAAGTGGAAGATCCAACAGGTTCCTAACAAACCTAGCAGACAACTTTGTTTCCTAAAAAGTAGAGAAGGGAACAAGAGGATCAGCCATATTGGACTTAATTCTCACTAACAGAGACAAAATGATAGAAGGCGTTGAAGCTACAGGAACCTTGGGGACAAGTGATCATTCAATATTGGAATTCGACATTATGCAAACCCAAGTAGTAGAACAAAGTCAATCTAGAGTCTTGGACTTTAAGAGAGCTAATTTCAATGAACTTAGAGCTTGATAAGGATTCCATGGATGAGAATCCTCAAGGGGAAAACAACTGAAGAAGCTTGGGAAATTTTGAAAAGTGAGATTATAAAAGCCCAGTCTAGCACAATACCAATGAAGAAGAAAAATAATAGATCTCAAAAGAAACCAGCATGGCTGCATAAAGAACTCTCTAACAAATTGAAAGACAAAAAGGACAAGTATAAAAAGTGGAAAGAGACAAATAACTAAGGCAGAATATCAGCAAATAGCCCGAGCCTGTAAAGAGGAAGTGAGGAAAGCTAAGGCTCACAATGAACAAAGGCTTGCGACTAAAGAAAAAATAACAACAACAACAAAAAAGCTTTTTCCAACATATTAAAAACAAGAAAAAAGTCAAGAAAACAATTGGCCCATTGCTGGGAGAAAGTGGCAAGAAGGTGACAAGCAACAGGGAGAAAGCAGAACTACTTAGCTCATTTTTTTGCATCTGTCTTTACAGAAAAGGGAAAAAACAGTCCAAAACCTATCAAAAACAGCACCACAAAAAACAGATTAGGAAAACAAGTTAAAATAAGGAAGAAAATGGTAAGTGAACACCTGTCTACACTAGACGAGTTCAAATCACCAGGACCAGATGGATTACACCCCAAGGTTCTGAGGGAATTGGCAGACGATATCTCGGAACCACTGAACTATATCTTTCAAAGATCCTGGAGCGCAGGGGAACTGCCAGAGGATTGGAAAAGAGCTGATGTAGGTCCCGTCTTCAAAAAAGGAGGAAAAAAAATAGATCCAGGAAACTACAGACCTATCAGCCTGACTTCAATACCAGGGAAGATTCTGGAAAAGATAATCAAACAATGAATCACTGAACACCTAGAAGCAAACCAAGTAATAACCAAAAGCCAACATGGATTTGTCAAAAACAGATCATGCCAGACTAATCTTGTTGCATTCTTTGACAAAGTGACAAACTTAGTGGACCAGAGGAATGCTGTCGATATAATTTACTTGGACTTCAGTAAAGCATTTGATAAAGTAGACCATAACCTACTACTAGATAAAGTAGAAAAATGTGGGTTAGACAGCATCACCACCAGATGGATTCATAACTGGCTGACCAACCACACTCGACGTGTAGTCCTCAATGGAACTGCAGCTACATGGAGGGAAGTATGTAGTGGAGTACCCCAGGGCTCTGTTTTAGGCCCAGTGCTCTTCAACATCTTCATCAATGACTTGGACGAGAGGATAGATGGGGAACTCATCAAATTTACAGATGACACCAAGCTGGCAGGAATAGCCAACACTCCAGAAGATAGGCTCAAGATACAGAAGGATCTTGACAGACTTGAACATTGGGTGCTATCTAACAAAATGAAATTCAACAGTGAAAAAAGTAAGGTTCTATATTTAGGCAAGAAAAACAAAATGCACAGGTACCGTTTATGTGGTACCTTGCTCAATAGTAGTAACTGTGAGAGGGATCTTGAAGTTCTAGTGGACAACCATTTAGATATGAGCCAGCAGTGTGCAGCAGCTGCCAAAAAAGCCAACACAGTTCTGGGCTGCATAAACAGAGGGATAGAATCAAGATCATGTGAAGCAGGAGTGAAATGCTCCCGGTTTGGACCGGCTCGGGCGAGTAAATAGCCATGGCGGTGGGCAGTTCGGAGAACCGGTAGCAAAAATCCTCCCCCCCCCCCCGCCTCCAGCTTGCTTACCTTTGCTCTTTGGACCGAATCCTGAGCTGCTGGTCGCAATGCCTGCCTTGCTTCACTTGCTGTAATCCCTGCAATCCATTGCATCAGCAAGCAACTGAATCTCCCTGCCTGCAATCAAGCTCATCGGTGAGCAGCTCTATCTGCCCGCCTGCCTGTCTTGTCCCTTCAATTGGGTAAGTTTTTTTCCCCTTTGGGAGCTTTAAAAAAAGTAGTTAATTGGGGTTTTGTTTAGTTGTTCTTTTTTTAGATGAAGCCATTTAAAGTTTAGGAAGTTTTAAATTTAGCTGCTTTTATATAAAAATAAAAATAAAAAAATAAAATATTTGTGCAGCTTTCTGAGATTTTGTGTGTTTCTGTAGTGTTTCACTCCAACTACACAAACAAACAAACTCTCAAAAAGCTGTATGTGGAATTTTGTGTGTGTAAAGTGTGAAAGTGTGCAGGGGCCATTTTGTGTCTAGCACAGCTGCTTTTACATTGTGGGTGAGCCAGTTGTGTTGTGTTTTGTAGGTTTTTGTCATATTTGGTTTTTAGTACACCTAGGAGAAAAGTTTCTGGAATCAATTCAATTTTGCTATTAATTAATTCTTGTAGCCAATGTTGTATTTTACTCCAATACCTCTTTGCTTCGGGACATATCCACCATATGTGGAAGAAGGTACCTTCGTGGTGACCACACTTCCAACACTAATATCTATTCTTAACCACCTCACATTCAAGCAATTAAACCTGAAATGCTGAAATTTGGCCATTTTCTCATTGGCTTGTAGAAGAAGACAAAATGGAGTTTTGAAGATGGGAATGGGAGTAGCTTACTTCCAAGAAGCTTCTTCATCCCATTCTCACTTTTTAAAAAGAACAAATATAGAAATAAGAACCAACTACAGAAATTAGCCATGTTCTTTTCTGTCACCTTTGCATATTTCCAGTAATGTACAGCTGGATGATTAATATCTCCAATTATGTGTTACCCCTTTGGAAAGTTCCCTCTCTCTTTTCTGGTCCAAAGGATCAGGTATAAAATTAGTCTCTGTCACCTTTATCAGTTAACCCAGACAAGAAATATGACCAGAAAAGCTAATTCTATTTTATCGTAAAGCTACATTATCAGATTTTTATTTAGATTAAATAAATCTTTATTTTTGCAAGAATTTTGCAAATGTGAAAGTACAAAAATCCCACTGTATCTTTTACAGTCTGAGAAACTAAGAAGAGTCCTTGCTTCACCTACTATGCAGTTGTTGGTTATGTCTTACTTATCTGACTGTTCCCTCTCTTTGCTCCGTCTCCCAAGGTCTTTCCCATATACCATTTCTAATTCAAAGAACAATGCCAAATTCATGTGATCTCTCTGGAAATATATCTGCCATTAATATCAGTTTGACTCAGTTAGAATTTTCAAAACCAAAGTTAGTACTATCTACTAAAAATTAGAAATGGATCCCTTCCCATCCTCTTAGATTTTATCTGGCACATCATTGGTACAAAGTCTGTGAAAGAAAATTTGGCACCAGAAACTGCAAAGCTAACTCTCTTTACATTGCCAAAATCCACATATCTGTAAGGCTTCATTTATCTGTATTGCTCACAAAATCTTCTTGCCAAATATGAGGGAAGAACTATCAAGCATTGTTACTGGCATACGGATAGCAAATAAATAGCATGTTATTGTGTTTAAGGATGCAGTTGAGAGTCATGAACAGTAGATGTCAGGGTAGTTCCACATATAAAGATATTTTTTCTAAAAAAAAAATACAATCCACTTTTTAAAAATCGAAAACTTTATAACTGATGTCTTTGAGTTTTTAGGTACTATAGAAACATGGCCTAAACAAATAGCTTATTTAAAACAAAAAAATGTAGGAATCTGCAATTAGGGAATTTGCACCTTTTTGAATTCAGACAATCTTAATTAGTAATACTGTCAGCATATCAAATTTTAACAGAATCATAGGACTGGAAGGGACCTTGGAGATCTTCTAGTCCACGGGTGTCAAACTTGATCACGTCACATGACATCACGTGATGTATCATGACGTTTTTGCCTTTGCGGAGCCGGGTTGGCGTGGCCTGGGCATGACGCATCCAGTCTGTGGGTCTCAGTTTGACACCCCTGTTCTAGTCCAATCCTTTGGCCAAACAAGAGACTTTGTAGCATCCTGGACAAATGAATGTCCAGTCCTTTCTTGAAAACCTTCAGAGATTGGACACTCACAGCTTCTGGAGTCAAGCCATCCTACTGATTAATTGTTCTCACTGTCACAAAATTTCTCCTTAATTCTAAATTGGATCTCTCTTTAACTCAACCAACACAGCTTGAAAGCTAAGTAGGGCTGATTTTAAAAATACTTGGGTGAGAAGCCATCAGGAGAAGAGTTAGGAGTGGGGTTGGGGGTTCCAGTTCTGGTCACTTTATTCACACATTTGTCTTTCAGCTAAAAGCTAGTAAGAAGAAATCATGCTCTAAGCATCCAACAAGTCTATACCTATCTCTACACATAAGGTGGCATTTTGGATACATTTTGAAACCATCGGTATGGCTTGAATATACCTATTTTGAACGGTTTCAAGAATATGAAAAATAGAAACTGTTTGAAAAAGAGCAAATTTGGGAGCCATAGAATAGCTGAATACCTTAGCTTGGAAAATCTTGCAAGCTGAGGAATTATAATGGGCTCTGTCTGAGTAGTAAAAGTTACAGTATCTGTCGAGGTACTTTGTGCAACACTTTCCCAATGAAATAAATTTTGGAGCCTTGGTGGAGCAGCGGACTAAAGCGCTGTTAAGTAGCACTTAGCTGCCAGCTGCCTGCAATTACTGCGAGTTCGAATCTCACCAGGCTCAAGGTTGACTCAGCCTTCCATCCTTCCGAGGTAGGTAAAATGAGGACCCGGATTGTGGGGGCAATAAGCTGACTTTGTATAAAAAAGAACAGCGCTTGAGGGGGGGGCCAAAAGCCCTACTACACAGGTATATACAAAAGTATGAAGGCTATTGCTTAACGCATTGTAAACCACCTGGAGACTCTGGAGAAGGGCAGCATATAAATCGGACCAATAAATAAATAAATAAATGAGTATTCTAGGACAGAGAACCATGGAATTAAACTCCAAGATATTTAGAAGTGCACACCAGCTTAATTTGAGTTCCATTTGCTTACCATCTGTGAATAATATGATAGGGTAGAGCCAGCCTGGAACGGCTGCTAGAGTTGAATTTCTCTACCCCATTTCTATAGGTACCCAGGCTCGTCCCCACTACACAGTCATTCGGCGGGTGTCTCAATGTCCATCGTTCTGGACATAATTCCGCTCTAATCTCTCGCCCAGTCATGTCCACTGGCCCAGTTCAGGTCACCTCC
>WNWU01000076.1:35050-50404 GCA_012654045.1 Ptyas mucosa
CTATTCTATTCTATTCTATTCTATTCTATTCTATTCTATTCTATTCTATTCTATTCTATTCTATTCTATTCTATTCTATTCTATTCTATTCTATAAATGGATTTAAGTCATCAGTTCTAAAGGTGGAAAACAAACCAGAGTGGAATAGGGAAGGAAGCAATAAACAGGTAGGAGTCCTGCAGATTTTACTCCAATAGTCATTGCTAACTATAGGGGGCAGCGGTCATCTCTGTTTCAAGGTCATTGAGCCAGTGCTGTCCAAAGACACTTCCATGGTCACGTGCCCAGCATGACTGTATACTGAGGTGCATGGAATACTGTTATCTTCCCACCAAAGTGGTACCTATTTATCTACTTGCATTGACATGCATTTCAACTGCTAGGTTGGCAGGAGATGGGCAACGATGAGATATCATCCCATCATGTGGCACTTTGATCTGGAACCTGGGCTGCCAGCCAATAAGCCCAACATCTTAACCACTGAATCACTGTGCCACAATAAATAGGTAAAGAAGATAAATTTTCCCCATCCAAAATAAGCTTTGCTTTTGTTGTTTTGATTTTTTTTTCTGAAAAAATATACTGTATGTTTATTGATTATGATAGCATCCATCCAAGTCTCCAGGGTGTTTTATTTTAGGAATTAACAGCCGAACAAAGAACTAGTATATCTAGTTCTGTTTGTCACAGATAACTTCTTCATCCCACAAAGGCAGTTTCTCTAAACTAAATTATTTGACCTTGGACTTATTGTTTTAGATGGCGCAATTCCCTTTGTACCATTCTTGTCAATGATCCATGTATGTTGCCATTTCCAATAATGCCACTTTTCTACCCAAATGTAATCTTGTCACATGAGAACAAAGTATAGCCTCTCGATCTTTCTACCTCTACCAGTTAAAAAGTCATAACTCTTTAACATCTTTATCATTTTTGTATTTTCATAGAATACCTGCCTCTTACCTGGGGTGGAGGGGAAGGAGGAGCTGGTTTAGGCTGAAGGGCAGAAGAAGGAGCTGGATTCTTTATTTTTGTCTGTAAGAGAAATGCCAGATTTATTTCTGTTAAATATTAACCAGCCATTTAGTATATGTTGAGTATATTATTGCTAAACTGCCATTTGCGAACAGCCAAGAGTCCTTGGTTGATTCGGTAGTTTATAACTCTAACAAGTAAACAGATAAGATACCAATAAATGTTTACATTGAATTATTCTTGCTTAATTACTTTACATCTACCTGCACTAGGTTTGTATGGAAAGTTGAGGGTCATATTTGAAAATTGAATTGATAAAGGGTCATTTTTAGAACTTTTATGGATAAAATAGAGAGCTTAAGTACCAATTTTGTTACTTAATATTGCCCACCTATCCCCCCCCTCCCCAAATGAAAGTATTTTGCTCCAGGACATTCTGAATAGAATTTGGCAGCTGCAATATTGATTCTGGAAGGCTATTTTTAATCTCCAGTTAACCCTTGCTGTCGTCTTGATCTAAAACTTGGGTTTGGTTGTAAAAAAAAAAAAAAGAACCAGCATAAGCAGTACAGATGTTACTGTGATATATAACATTTCAAGAAATGAGCCAGCATCTGTCCATGTTCTGGCACCATTCTTGAATAATTTATCTGCAAGAAATTTTGTAATCCAAGCTCTTCAGAATATGTGTTTAAAGCAATGTAGCTGGTTACGAAGAGTGGGATTCACTGCTCGAAAGGCAATTCATGATGGAGGGTTGCAAGTTTTGCACTAAGATTAGATGGCTTCGGTTTTCTTATGGGAAGTTGTTTCTTTGAAAAAGGAACTTTCAAGGATAAAATCTGGAAAGTGAGTATTTCTGGGCCCCTTAAATTCTTACTCGAAGAAAAGGGGTATTTTAATAATGGAACATGTTCCAACCTTTTCCCATTAAAAGTGGAGTTTGGACAAAGCTTGCATGGGAATACTATCACTCTGTTACCGAACAAAAAAGCAAGAGCAGAATTGGAGGGTGGAGTTAAATGCATTATCAGTTCAGACTCTCTGCATTGTCACAAATCCAGACCTACTTGAATTCTGTTGACACTTAACTAGTGCCAATTTAGTGTTGAGTATTAGTTGACTAGATTCTTGTGTATAGGTCTGAATAAATCTTCTATGCTCTGTTTTTTTTTTTTTGAATGGTCCTATTTCTTTGTGCCTGACATTAATCTCATTTAACTGTGCCCCTCCATCTTGCCCACCTCTCTGGTCCTCTCCTACAGTTACTATTGTAGATTAACTGTCCTAGGTAGATGGAGATTCAAGAATAAGGCCATAATGCAATTCAATATATTAGTGGCAATTTGATCCCCCCTTTAGAAAAGCATCATGACCTGATATGCAACATTCCAAAGGCTTTATGTCTCCTTTGGCATTAGGAAGAAAGGACTGAATTACTACAAAGTCTGGTTGTATTCAACAAGCAGTTTAAGCTACTATATGGTTAGGCACAAACCCTCGAGGGTCAGGCCTATTAAAAAAATCCCCATCAGTAACCCACCAATTGAAGTTTTTCTCCCAGTGCAGTTCTTTGCCTTATTTTTCATCCAGCAGTCTGGAAAAGTGAAAATTTCACACTGGCTAGAAGAAGTTATTATCACAAAGCCTCACTCTAGCATCCTACTATAAAGGAACAAAATATGTTGGAAGAGTGATGTTTAGGAAGCTGACATACCATAGCTGGATATATGTTGGATTTTGCTGTTGGAACTGGAGGTGGAGGGATATTTGGTTTCACAATGGGCTGAAATTGAAAGAAAATTGGAAGGTTTTTTTTAGTTGCCTTTGCACACAGTAGTCAAGATGCATTTTAAAAAGTGCTTTCAACATCTATTGGAGATCACATTTCCTGTCAGGCTTAAAATTTGAGTCATCTGTCTGCAACAAAAATTAACCCTTATTCTCTTTCTCCACCAAACATGCAGTTGTATGAACTCAAAATTCTCAGCATTTTCACAAAGCGAAAAATGTACCTGGTTCTCTGAGGAAAGCTCTACAGAAAATTCAGATAGAAATCCATAACAAATTTGTTCAATATCATAGGATCCTAGGCTATATGAAATCGAGTATAGAATAGAATATATACGGGGTGTGTAGTGGTATGTGAGGGTGTCCTTGGGAGACAAGGGGAAGAGAAGGAGAAGAAGTATCCCTCCAGTACCTTAATAGTCAGATGAAGAAACTTCCAGATGAAGGAAGGACTCACCTTAACTTATTAGGTAATTAAAGTGATGATCGGAAGTTTGTACTTTTAGAATTGTAAGATTTTATTAACGTAGCCTTACAATAAAGTAGAACAAGTTAATATTTCTTTCCTGCCTATTTTAACCAAGAGGGATGACAGACTGGTCTATGGCTATACAACCCCTAGTTGAAAAAAATTCACGATGGGGAGTTGCCATTGTTCTAATCAGATTCTTCACTAATTCTTCATCCTCACTTTTCTTTCTTGTCATTTCAATTCACCATGGCACGTTCCAATTTCTGTTTCAACAGACAACAGGATTATTTTCTCTAGCATATGGCAGCCCTTTAAATATTTGCAAGTTTTTGTCAATTTCTGGCACTGAGTTCCCTACATTTTGTCAGAAACCGACACTTTCCCAGTCCCTTCAACTTTCCAAAGGACAGAGAGTCCCAGGCCTATCATCCTGGTAGCTCTCCTACGAGATCGCCCTCTGTTGGAGTCACAAGGGAAAGGCACGAGGATGTTAGCATGCCTGCCATGTAGAGGCACCAATGGGAATTCAGTGTGCCATGCCATAAAAAAAAATCTTTTCCTCAACTAGAAGTATACTAAAGTATATAAGAATCTTGCTGGTTCTCAGGAAACTGTATCTGGTAGGATTCTAGAGCTCTTCAGAGGTCATAGGGAATGGTCTTGAAGGATAGGAGGAAGGGGTTTGAAGAGAGACTTGAGCCTATGTCAAGGAGATAACTGTAGGAGGAGGGGGTCACAGCCTGGAGATGGAGTCATTAATAATAAACAATAAACCAGCTTAATTGGAACTTAACCAGGGGTGAAATACAGCAGGTTCTGACAGGTTCTGGAGAACCGTTAGCGGAAATTTTGAGCAGTTCGGAGAACCGGCAAATATCACCTCTGGCTGGCCCCAGAGTGGGGAGGGAATGGGGATTTTGCAATATCCTTCCCCCAGGAGTGGGGAGGGAATGGGGATTTTGCAATATCCTTCCCCGCCACACCCACCAAGCTACACCCACTAAGTCACACCCATGCCCACCAAGCCACGCCCACAGAACTGGTGGTAAAATATTTAGATTTCACCACTGAACTTAACCTATGGTCCTGTTTCTTCACACCTGGTAATAACTTAAGAAAACAACTCAGACAAGTTCCTTGCTATTTCACATGAAGATAAAATGAGGAAGGAGAACACACACTCAGACTTAAAGATTCTGTTACTCTATTGCAATAAAGATAGTCTTGATTTACAGTATGTCATTGGATTCTACTTTTTTGGGCTGACATGTTCTTCAGACAGATTTTCTATTATCACTCAATCTTTGCAACACGCTCCAAAGTGTTCTTAAAGTATGTTGCCCAAAACTGTACCTAATATATTCAGCAAACAAGATTTAACCAGCCAGAATTCAATGGAAGCATTACATCTGGGCACAATGCTTCCATTAATATAGCCCAGGAATGCCTTAAAATATTTTAGCCCCTGGATTGTTCTATTCTATTTATGCTGGAAATGCACTGTAGAAAATACTACGTTAATGAACAGTTTGGGAAATTTAAGCATAATACTCCATATTAGCGTTTATAGATGAAGAACAGTTGATTTCTTGTCTTCAAAAATACTCATCCCATAAGATTTTCACTTTTCTATAGGCTAAACAGAATGAGGCATGACGCTCCAAAAGGGAAGAGGGTGGAATTGTCAGGGAATTAGTAGAATCAGAGGGAATGTCTGCCAGTATTCTGAAGTTGTTAGATCAAATGACCATTCATTTAGAAACTTACCATTCTGGCATTTTCATATGCGTGTCTTAATGGTACATCTGGGATTTTCTGTTAATAATGAAATAGTATCAGTTTAATCCAGTTGATTTTTCTAAGAATGTGTGTGAACTCCCTAATTTTGTAGAACTCCCTTACGATAGAATCATGATGTTCCTATAACATTGGATATTATGCAGATTATCCCTACTCTATACAGGGATTTAGAGTGCAGAAAGGAAATAATAATTTAAATAATCAGAAACGACTTATTGTGTTTCAGAATACTAGTATGGATTTTTCAACAGTCAGGTTAAAAAATGTGTAGATTATTTGTTTTTCATTTACAACATTCTAGATCTTAAAGTTGCTAAGTTTGATTTAAAAATCTTATATGCATATCTATTTTTTAAAAGTACAATTACAATCTCTCTATATCTGCTCAATGTAAGGAAGTACATTGAGTCCAGTGGGTATAGCAGCCAAATGAACATTAATAAATTAGAGACAAATTTTTCACATTTGTTTAAAATCCTTTACATTTGTCAAGTAACTATATTCACATATTACAATATGCTATCTTGTTCTAATCATAATATATTGTATGAGCCACAATGCTTAGTTTACACTAACCATAAACCACAATATTCTACAATATTGATAAACTACAATTCTACATTTATTCTACAATTCTACAATTCTACAATAGAATATTGTAGAATTCTACAATTCTACAATATTCTACAATATTGATAAACTACAATATTCTGATTCATATCACATGCTAACCTGAAATAAAATAAAACTTACTCGACTCAATATAATATGTACATTTAGACCACCGACAATACACAGCATATTTTATCTTATTTGTGAAATATATCTATTTTGTTTGTTTTGCTTTAGACTGATATGCAAGTATTGTTCCATTGAATTTTACTCACAACTTGGACTTCTGGTGTATTTCCTTGGAATGGAATTGGGAGGAGAAATCTGGAAGAATTTATCTGAAAGGAAGAAACAGTCAGACTGTTTGAATATATTGATTTTAAAGCCAGTATCTTCAAACACTTAGCCAGATCAGTTAGAAGCCTTGTAGGTGCGCTTCCATACATACATTAATTCCATTAAAGTTAAGCTTAATTGTTTTGTGTTGCTTTCTTTACAAACACGTTCTATTGAATTTATTGTGAGCCTTGGTGGAGCAGGGACTAAAGTGCTGTTAAGTAGCACTTAGCTGCCAGCTGCCTGCAATTACTGCAAGTTCAAATCTCACCAGGCTCAAGGTTGACTCAGCCTTCCATCCTTCCGAGGTAGGTAAAATGAGGACCCAGATTGTGGGGGCAATAAGCTGACTTTGTATAAAAAAGAACACCGCTTAGTGGGGGCCAAAGGCCCTACTAAGCAGGTATATACAAAAGTATTAAGGCTATTGCTTAACACATTGTAAGCCGCCCTGAGTATCCGGAGAAGGGCGGCATATAAATCGAACCAATAAATAAATGAATTGTGCAAACAATAGGTTAGTTCAGTATTTATAGCAATTGTGTTATTTTTGTTTTTGAAAACAACAAAGAGTTGTGTTGCATCTTGAAAGATAACAGTTGATTGACCTTATCTTACAGTCATGGCAATAGAAGCAATACCCTGTTTTCCCCAAAATAAGACATCCCCTGAGAATAAGCCCAATCGGGCTTTTGAGTGCATGGCCAAGCGCTTATTTCAGGGTTCAAAAGAATATAAGACAGGGTCTTATTTTCGGGAAAACATGGTAACATGTTTCTATGTATAACGAATAAAAAAGGCAAGCATTTTGTCTGTGTGTTGATGAAAAGCTTCCACTTTTAGCACAGTTTCAACATCTTGTTTCTTGTTCTTGGCATTGTGCATGGGGCAAAGAGCTTCTAAACCCACCCTTAAATTGCCCCTGGGGAACCATTCTTCCTATGACCTATTATGAAGCCAATGGATAAAGCATTTTATAAAATTTCAGCGTTCTACTCTGCTCAGGCAGCCCATTCGACCTCTCACCTCTAGATCATTGGACACTGGACCAAGATGCTGTTTCCTCTTCTGATCTGGACCAGAGAAAGAAGGATTTGTGGCTGCAGGTGCACTTTTGTGAATGCTTCCATAAAAGAATAGAATATTATAGTTAGGATAGGATACCCAACACCAAAGTCAAGGTAACACTGGAAATACATTAAATGTCTCCCTTCCTTCCTTCCTTCCTTCCTTCCTTCCTCCCTCCCTCCCTCCCTCCCTCCCTCCCTTCGCCCTCCTGTTAACTAGTTACCTGAAAACTGCTGATATCCTAGAACTGTTTAGTTTTGTACATGTAGTATACTTCAGTTCATACTATAATTCAGTCAACATCTAGTAACTTCAATGAGAGATTTCATGAACTGAATATCTAGTTTTATACAGCTTTTTCCAAGTCAATATACGTTCAGCCTCTCCATTAAGTCGGGAGAACCCACCAGTACTGTTTTTATGAGAGTCAGCAAACTGGTAGTCTCCCCACACTTAAAAGAAGCTTAACTGAGAACATTCAAAAGCTTCACCTGTCTTTTTGTTTCTTCTTTAAAATGTAGCAGCCGACGAGAACTGCAAGGAGGATGGCCGTGGCTACTGAGACCACCACAGCTACAATGATGATGATATCTAAAAGATAAAGAGAAAAAGCTATGACTAGATTTGATGAAACCACAATGGAAACATAGAGACAATTGGTTGAAAATTATATTGCTCCAAGCCCTGGCATTTCTCACCCATGCAATAAGAGTTTTTACTAAGAGCCACTGTTGAGAATTGGCTAGAATGTATTTATTCATTCAATTATTTTAATTTAGGTGCTACCCAACTTGGAACCAACTTTGGGCATCAAATTTAGCCTAGGAAAACAAGTGGTGTACAGTAAACCTCATTTCATGGATGACTTTAATTCAGTGGTGAAATCCAAATTTTTTTACTACCGGTTCTGTGGGCATGGCTTGGTGGGTGTGGCAGGGGAAGGATACTTCAAAATCTCCATTCCCACTCCACTTCAGGGGAAGGATACTGCAAAATCCCTATTCCCACCCCACTCTGGGGCCAGCCAGAGGTGGTATTTGCAGGTTCTCCAAACTGCTCAAAATTTCTACTGCCGATTCTCCAGAACCTGTCAGAACCTGCTGGATTTCACCCCTGCTTTAACTAGTCATCATCCTTTAAGATTAACACTGTCTAACTCAACTCCAAGACCTTTAGATGTGTTGGGATTACAGTTCCTTTATTGATTAATAATTCTGATTCAAGGAAGATCTAACTGACCTCCCAAGATAGTCTTGTAAATGGATGTAGCAGCATAATTAAGAAAGCAAACTATCATCTGTTAAATCTATATTTGGATTTTCACTGTGAGGTAGCTTTAGATTAATCGCACTCTTGCTACCCATAGTTAAATAAATTGAAGAAAGACTTAAAATTATTTTCCCCTTCTTCTTTTCATTTTATGTGCTCAATGAGATTAAAAATAGAACTTCCAATTAAAGTATAGTTTGCTAATAGTTAACAATACCCTGTTACTAGATAATAATGCAAGAACTGAGATATCAAGTCCTATTTCGAATAAGGATTATTTAACCTGTCTAAAATTCGAATAAATCCCCACTTCCATGCAATAATTTAGTCCCAAATTAATGTGGATGCTTTCTACTAATTTAGCACTGAGGCTAAATTAGATTATTCTTTATTAGTTACAATATGGAACTAATGAAAATTACTTAAGAGGTAACTACCGAAAATCAGAAAAAGGAATACAAGGGAATTGCTTTGGGTAAAGAAATGACAAATACAATTATTTTTATAATCAAATGGAATAACTCATAGAGGAACTGATTTATCATTTATGGAAAAGTCATAATGGCATTTAACAGATTTAACAGATTAGCAGAGTTGGAAGGGACCTTGTAGGTCATCTAATCCAACCTCCTGCCCAAGCAGGAGACCCTACGCCATTTCTGACTAATGGCAGTCCAGTCTCTTATTGAAAGCTTCCAGTGATGAAGCTCCCACAACTTCTGAAGGCAACTTTTGTTCCATTGGTTGAGTGCTTTCACTGTCAGAAAATTTCTCCTTATTTCCAGGTTGAATCTCTCCTTGATCAGTTTCCATCCATTATTCCTTGACTGGCCTTCGGGTGCCTTGGAAAATAGCTTGACTCCCTCCTCTCTTTGGCAGCCCCTCAAATATTGGAAGACTGCTCTCATGTCTCCCCTGGTCCTTCTCTTCACTAGGCTAGCCATGCCCAGTTCCTGCAACCGTTCTTCATAAGTTTTAGTCTCCAGCACCCTCATCATCCTGGTTGCTCCTCTCTGCACTCTTTCTAGAGTTTCAACAGCTTTTTTTATAGTGTGGTGACCAAAACTGGATGGAATATTTTAGGTGTGAACCAGTGGTGGGTTTCAAAAATCTTTACTACTGGTTCTGTGGGTGTGGCTTGGTGGGCATGGCATTGCTTGGTGGGCGTGGCTTGGTGGACGTGGCATGGGAAGGATACTGCAAAATCCCCATTTCCTTCCGATCATCTGGGACTCGGGAGGCAGAGAATAAATGGGGATGGGGCCAGTCAGAATTTTTACTACCGGTTCTCTGAACTACCCAAAATTTCTGCTACCGGTTCTCCAGAACTGGTCAGAACCTGCTGAAACCCACCTCTGGTGTGGTCTTACTAAAGCACATTGCTAATCTTCATAAAAATAATAAATAGAGCCTTAAAACGTAATGATCAGATGGATTTTCTCCCTATATATTTTATCCACAACTAAAATATTCAGGAGATGGGAGAAGAGGGGTATCTATTAGAGCAGGGGTCCCCAACCCCTAGCCTGCAGATCGGTACCGGTCCATGGCTCGTTGGGAACTAGGCCATACAAGTTATTAACATCAGCTGCCTGCAATTATTGCAGGTTCGAATCTCACCAAGGCTCAAGGTTGACTCAGCCTTCCATCCTTTCTAAGGTAGGTAAATTGAGGACCCAGTTTGTGGGGGCAATAAGCTGACTTTGTATAAATATACAAAAGTATGAAGGCTATTGCTTAATGCATTGTAAGCCGCCCTGAGTCTCCGGAGAATGGCGGCATATAAATCAAATTAAAAAAAAAAAGTGATGGGCAAGCACACAAAGCTCCATTTGCACAAGCAGCAGGCATTTGCATGAAACCATCCCCTCCCCCACATCTGATGCCACTGCTGCTGGTCCACAGAGCCAGAAAGGTTGAGGACTGCTACATTAGAGGGATGCCCACACACTATGGTCAAAAATATAAACTGGTGGTTATGATGATAAGATTGAAGCTCCGCCCACTTGTTTCAATGTGATGATCCCCATGAAAGAAGGCCAAGCTTCAATTACACGCTTGTAGCTACTAATTTGCCTGTTTCTTTAAACATATCCTACCTCTGACCTGTTTATTGGTACCAGCTAAAAAGAGTTCCATCTATCATTTTCTGTTTTCTTATGAAGATGTCATACTGTGGTACATTTACTATAAAATATACTGAGAAAAGAAAAACGTCCAAAATGTCCAATATTAACATTTGCAGGTGGAGTAGCAAATGTTATTAGGATGATCCTCTCTCTCTCTCTCTTTCTCTCTCTCTCTCCTCCCCCCTCTATCTATCTATCTATCTATCTATCTATCTATCTATCTCTGAATTAACTCACATTTATTTCCTGTGGGCTCATCACAGTAAGGAGGTGCTGATCCTTCTTGGCACTGGCACTGCAGTTCGTGGTCACATACCTAGGATAGCAAAGACAAATATAAGGAAAAACAATCAGTCAACATTTCTCTTGCATTTTTATGAAGTCTGAAGAGGGCAAAAAATACTGAACCATAAAAATGAAGCTAAAACTGAGCCACGCACTGCACTGAGCGCAGTGGTTAGAGTGTAGCACTGCAGGCTACTTCTGCTGACTGCTGGCTGCCTGCAATTTGGCAGTTCAAATCCCACCAGGCTCAAGGTTGACTCAGCCTTCCATCCTTCCGAGGTGGGTAAAATGAGGACCCAGATTGTTGGGGGCAAGAGGCTGGCTCTGTAAAACCGCTTAGAGAGGGCTGTAAAAGCACTGTGAAGCGGTATATAAGTCTAAGTGCCATTGCTATTGTTAATTAGGCAGACAAAAAGATGGAAATCCATTTAAACATCCTACACAGAAAAAGAAATTAAGGGTTTCTACCACAGCTGTTGGAACTGTTTAGTCCACATCTAAATAGCCTAGTCATTATTCTTTAATCTGATGGTCAGCTGAGTTATTAGACTAATTCTAACAACAGTACAGCATGGACAAGATATTTATTTTTTGATATTATGAGAGTTGTGGTCAAAGCATTTCTACAGTACAGCAGAATGAAAAGAACTAAATCAAGCTTTGAGGCTTCTTGTGATGGTCAAAGATATCAGGAAAATATTAACTTAGAGCAAATAGTTTTCTTTCTTTCTTTCTTTCTTTCTTTCTTTCTTTCTTTCTTTCTTTTTTTCTTTCTTTCTTTCCTTCCTTCCTTCCTTCCTCCATCCCTCCCTCCCTCCCTTCCTTCCTTCCATCCATCCATCCATCCATCCAGTTTATTTACTGCCCCACTCCAATCAGACTCTATCAAAATGCACCAAAGTTAAAATAGCACAATGATGTTAATTAAAAAACGATGAGGTAGAACAATATAATTCAATACAATAAAATTTAATTTTGTTATTGGTTGACTTCACTTTTAGTCCTCAAAAACCTTCTGGAAGTGCCAGATCTTCACGACCTCTTAAAGGCCAGGAGAAAGGGGGTATTCTCATTTGATATATTGGCATTTGACTATTCTAATTTAGGACACCAGATTCTGATCTAATTCCATTGCAACCTGTTAACTGTAAAGTTTAATATAATTCAGACTTTAAAGCCATAAATTATTCTGGGCTTGGTAAATATAGAGCTTCATCTCTTTCTAAGTTCTACTCACACTTAGAGAAAAAAATGAAATATTTTTAGCATCAAGGATTCTGGAAAGCACTTTTTTGAGATCTTTATTTGTTTAATAAAAGAGAAAAAAGAAAAAAGAGAACAACACCACAGAAAAAAGAAAAGAATAAAAGGGAAATTATGTAAATTTTGCATGTATGCATACACATAAAGTTTTACCTAACCCTCAACTCAACAAACCATTTTTCATTTAGTTCCGATTCTGCCTTCAATGAAAATTATTTCCATTGATGGATTTTACTTTTGAAGTTACTATATAGATGTTAGTTGTAAAATTATAATCATAATAATGCTCATTTACTTTTTTAGTGCAACAAACATATTTAGGTATAGATGTCAACGTCATCAATGTCAAGTTGTTAAGTGAAATGTTTGGTAAGTGAGTTTTGCCTCATTTTACAACTTTTCGTGCCACAGTTGTTAAGTGAATCACTGAAATTGTTAAGTTAGTAACATGGCTGTTAAGGGAATCTGGCTTCCCCATTGACTTTGCTTGTCAGAAGGTCACAGAAGGTTGATCACGTCACCCCAGGACAATGCAACTATCATAAATAGTTAGTCCGCTGGAGCCTTGGTGGAACAGCGGACTAAAGCACTGTTAAATAGCACTTAGCTGCCAGCTGCCTACAATTACTGCAAGTTCAAATCTCACCAGGCTCAAGGTTGACTCAGCCTTCCATCCTTTCGAGATAGGTAAAATGAGGACCCGGATTGTGGGGGCAATAAGCTGACTTTGTAGAAAAAAGAACATCGCTTAGGGGGCCCCGAAAGCCCTACTAAGCAGGTATATATAAAAGTATGAAGGCTATTGCTTAACGCATTGTAAGCTGCCCTGAGTGTCTGGAGAAGGGCGGCATATAAATCAAACCAATAAATAAATAAATAAATATAAATCAGTTGCCAAGCATCCAAGCATGACCACAGGGATGCTGCAATGGTCATAAGCGTGAACAATAGTCATAAATAACTTTTTTTCAATCCTTTGAAAAAAGGATTTGAATGGTCTCTAAATGACCTGTTGTAAATCAAGGATTACCTATAAACTTTCTATATGCCCATGATGGCAAACCTATGGCACGTGTGCCAGAGGTGACAAACAGCACCCTCTCTGTCACCCCAGTTCATCTCTGCCAAACATGCACACATGCCTCCCCCCGGTCAGCTGGTCTTCAGGTCTCTGCTGCGCATGTGTGCAGGGTGTGTGAGGGTGGGGCGCCCACATGCATGGGGGCAGGGTGTGTGAAGGGGGGCCGCTGCACATTGCATTTTGGGGTTTCGGGCATGCACACTCACGCTTTGGTCACTTTGCCCAGAAAAGGTTAGCCATCATTGCTATAGGCCAAGCCCAAAGCAGGACAGTCTTAGAGCATGGAGAATACTTTAGCCAGAATATAAAATACAAAATGCTTACAGAGTTTCCTGTGCATTTGTGGGAACAGTTGGTCGATCTGTAGGCTGCTTCTATCTCAACACACTCCCCGTTGTTGCAGACCTGAAAGTCAAAAGTAAAAGATTATGAATAGAATAAGACAGCAGTTTCCTACACAACTAAACTCTGTCATTCTCTAGAACAAAACCAGGATATTCAATAAATTCCTTCCAAAATAAAATTAAAATCTGGCTGGAAGAAATGATACATGTACGTATTGAATTCAAACCAGAGTTGTTTCTATTGGCTATCCTACCTGACAAAATTAAGAGGGAATATATTTATTTGATTATACATGTAATAACAGCTGCAAGAATTGTCTATGCTCAAAATTGGAAATTAGAGAAAATACCTTCGGAAGATGAAGTAATAAGAAAGATCTTAGATTGCGCTGAAATGAATCGATTAACTTTATTGATTAAAAATAGGGAAGAATCAGAATACTTTAAAATAAGGAATTATTTTTATTCTTGGTTGCAAAAGAGATATAAATGATTAATTTTATAAATATGGATAAAAAACCCGATAGTAAGAATATGATTGTAGTAATGAATTTGTACAGTCATTTTGAAGACAACTAAGACAGAAGACTCTGTTGGAACAAGAAGAATAAAATGAATTGAAGAATTCAGCACTGAGATGTCACAGGGGAGGGCTGATTGATGTTTTAAATGTTTGGTTTTTTAAAAAATAATAATAATAATAAAAAACTATTAAAAAAATAAATTTCTTCCAAGTTCTACACTGTGTCAGAAGACAGGGAAGCGTTTGTGTGATTCCTGATCCTTTGGAATCTAAGCTTTGGGATTGCTTCAGCACTTCTAAGTGGCTTCACTGAACTGGTATCCCTTAGGTCACAACCAGTTCAGTGGTGGATTTCTACCGGTTCACCCCAGTTTGAGCGATCCGGTAGTGGTGGCAGCGGGAAGACTTCGCCCACCCACTCAGATGTCATCATGGATGCTTTGCACATGTGCAGAAGGTTCTGCACACTCACAGAAACACCATGCACGAGTGAAGCAAGTGAGCACGCGGTCCCAATTCCAAACCGGTAGTGAAGGTAAGTGGAACCCACTACTGAACCAGTTCTATCCCTGATTTTCTCATCTCTCTTCACCTTCCCTATGGAGATACCTACAAGCGAAAAGAAAGGACTCTCTCTGTCCAGAAAGTGCTTCAAGGGAGAATCACAAGGCTCTGAGAAGGCCAGGCATTTTGTTCTTAGAAGAACGAAACAGCCCTGGACATCCACCTGAGGAGCCTTGGTGGTGCAGTGGTTAGAATGCAGTATTGCAAGCTAACTCCGCCCACAGCCTAGAGTTAGACCCTGGTGGGAGTCAAGGTTGACTCAAGTCTTCCATCCTTCCAAGGTCAGTAAAAGGTGAACCCAGATTGTTGGGGGCAATATGCTAACATTCCAAAGTGCTTAAAGCACCATGGGGCGATATATACAGTAAGTCCAAGTGCTATTGCTAATGTGGATTTGTTGTGGTGGTTGTCTGCAGGGAAAACAAAATAGTAAAAACAAGAAGAAGGCTAGATGGATATTTTTTTTCCTTCTACATAGATTCGCTCTAGTATGCAAAGATTTAACCAGCTTTCAGCAAGATCCATTGCCAAATTATTTTAATGATAACCCCTTGGAATCAGGCCTTTCAGCACACAGATTAGATGTAATCTTTGACTAACCATTCCTTCTTCACATTTTGTTCCAGGATCAACCATTCCAACATCTTGTTCATTTCCTCTTGCAAAGCTGGCTCTGCATGAACCAAATTCCACCAGGCTTCCACCTACAGGCATCTCCGAACCACCTATGCAATATAGCTTGCCACATTTTATAGCCCTGAAAAGTAAATAACCAATTTCTTTTAATGAACAAGAATAGGATAGGATAGGATAGGATAGGATAGGATAGGATAGGATAGGAT
>WNWU01000076.1:55281-65393 GCA_012654045.1 Ptyas mucosa
GGCTTGGCTTGGCTTGGCTTGGCTTGGCTTGGCTTGGCTTGGCTTGGCTTGGCTTGGCTACATTTTGCAATACCACTATTCTGAAATCCTAAGATTGACTTACCTGGGCCCCAAAGAGAAATACATTGGTTTGCCAAGGTGGGACACTTCCCCATGTAGCAGTAACCTTGGTTGTTTCGGCATGGGTGTCCATTGATACGGAAGCGATCCAAGGGACATTGGGCAGACTGGCCAGTGCACATTTCAGGCAAGTCACAGTCATGCTTTACTGCCCGGCATACTGCTCCTGCTCTCTTAAGCTGTGGGCAAGAATGAAAAATATTCCCAGTTACCACTCTTTAGCAGCAGAGGTCAAAGAGCTAAACCATGATTCACAACACATTTCAAAGCCTCCTCTTCATCTGTCTTGAGGGTTACCAATCAAGGCATTGTTCTGACCTAGGCTTCCTGAGACAGTAAAAAGCACACAATTAGTCCCCAAAACCCTCTTTTTATTTCAACCTCTGTGAATTAGGTTCATTCACAGCCCTTAATGAGTCACAAATAATTTGTAAAGAGTCCGACAGAAGTCTGCCACAGTCCTTCAGGATAAGACTGATAAGCACCCACCTTTATCTCCCTTGACACGCTGCCAAAGACCTAATTGGCAATTAGCTTTGCAAGGCCACATGGAGCACAGAGTCAAAACAGAGCTTCAGAATTTAAACCGACCAGAACGAACAAAGTTGCTTCCTGCAAAGGCTCACGTTCCTTTGCTCCTCCTTTATGTCTTATGGGAGGGGCCAATCATCTCCAAGCCCTACTCCCGAGTTGTCCCTTTTGTCTTAACTGTTCTTGCCTTCTGGCAGCTCTGCGCATGCGCACACTGGGAACAGGCTCCCCCTGTTACTCTGCCTTGTTGATGTCTGACTCAGGAGGCAGCACATAATTCCCAGATGGCCCTCACCCCCTCTCTGCCTCTGACGCAGAGCCCTCATCTGAGCCTTCCTCCCCAACCTCCTCACTGTCCGACTCTGCTGCCAACTCCGCAGGCCGCCAGTGGACCACAACAGGCATCGCTGCTATGTTACAAATGGCTTCCAGGTCTTAAGACATTGTGTGTAATTTCTAGCTGTGCCCAGCCTGGAAGTGCCAGCTTCTCTTATTCACTATGAGAAAATACTTGCCATGAAAGGCTCAATTCCTGAAACATAAGTTCCAAATGTTAGCTGACCATGAAAGTCAATTTGGCTCTCGTGAAAAAGCAGCAAAAAGTTCATTGCTGAACGTTGGCATGGTATATTTTTATTTCCTTACATCAGTGACCTAGACACGATCTGAATATACTGTAGAGCTTTTTAACATCCATATTTTACTGTATTTTTAATTTAGGTGAAATGTTCATGTGAGTTGTAAGTTCGTGAATGTTATGCCATACGCAAAATAAATAATTTTCTCCATGTGATGAAAAAATAACTTGGCTGCTGTGAATCTAGGCTTGTGATGGAAATATGGAAAGAACAAAATGTTTTGGACCCTTCAAAATGTTTTGAGCCTTGGTGGTGCAGTGGTTAGAGTGCAGTACTGCAGGCTACTTCTGCCAGCTGCCTGCAATTTGGCAGTTCGAATCTCACCAGGCTCAAGGTTGACTCAGCCTTCCTTCCTTCCGAGGTGGGTAAAATGAGGACCCAGATTGTTGGAGGCAAGAGGATGACTCTCTTAACAACTTAGAGAGGGCTGTAAAAGCACTGTGAAGTGGTATATAAGTCTAAGTGCTATTGTTATTGCTTCTGCTCAAAAACTTCATTATAGGGTCAACTGGGATCCCATATTGAAGGAATGAGCAGTTGGAGAACTTACTGGTGGGAAAGAATGCATGTGCGGCTGACGATCAGCTGGTAAGTAGATTTCACCCCTGGGTTAAACCCTTTTAAACTGGGTGTCCATGCAAACTCAGTCAAAGAAGGATATATATTATTTTCACAACAAGTGTATTTTAGACTGAGACAGTGCAATGGTGACATTTTGCTAAACTGTCCTCCCTATGGATATGTTCATAAGCGCGGGTCTCCAACCTTGGGAACTTGTGGACTTCAACTCCCAGAATT
This sequence comes from Ptyas mucosa, assembly GCA_012654045.1. Lineage (NCBI taxonomy): Eukaryota > Metazoa > Chordata > Lepidosauria > Squamata > Colubridae > Ptyas > Ptyas mucosa. The sequence continues at coordinate 57,369 of WNWU01000076.1, forward strand.
CCTCAGCCAGCAAAGCTGAAGTTGAAGTCCACAAGTCTTAAAGTTGCCAAGGTTAGAGATCTTAAGGATCCAACAAGCTGGAGGAAGAGATAGGAACAGAATTCGAATATTTTTGTTCACAGTAAGCCGCCAAGAGGTATCTCATTTTCATGAGGCTAGTAAGGAGCAAGGTAAAATCTCTCCTGGTGTTAAACAAATAAGCAAGGCTTACCTGGCATTTCTCACAACACTCTCCATGTCCACACTTTGCCCCAGGTTTCAGTTTACAAGTTGCAGCATCGCAGCACTCATTTTTACATTCCTGAAAACCAAATGTATCAAATGACGTTATAAGCTTTTCTTCCTGGTCTCTTTTAACTGGTCCACAGTATTTTGAAAAGGAGAATTGATATTTCTGTTATGTGCTCCCTCTTATGGATTCATGCTAGAAAGTGAATGTGACTAACAGTTACCTGAGTGTTTGTTATTGCAAACGGATGGTGGCATATCTATGTGAAATATTATCTGATATTTCTTCTGTGAAAAGAATAAAATAAATAAAAGCATCCTCACCTCCTAACTGTGAAGCCCACATAACCAGCAGCCCAAATCTCTTGCTTATTCTGATGGGTTTTCTACTTATGATTTTTGTTGCATATGGATGTTCCTTACGCAAGGAAGCAATTTGTCAATCACCGGCAATTTGCCGGCGGGAAATCAGGACCTGCCAATTGGTCCGTGCACTGACAGGTGAGTATAAAAGAGCTGTCAGTGCCTCAGAATCTCTCTCGCTCTAGCCAAGCCATAAGCAAACAGAGCGAGTCACAGATAGCCTAATAAACAAGTTTAACTGTCTATTGTGTGGCCTCCTTTCCTCTGCCTTGTTCCACAAATGGAACAATTTTCTACTCAACTATCCTTTGAGGTAGTCCAGAGGAGGAGCAGCAACCATGAGTACTAACACCAGCTTTATTGTAAGGTTACAATAATTGAATTTTTCAAGCCTGAAAGTACATTTCTTCCCCCTCATCTTTATGGTCCAAGAAAATGGATGGGAGGTGTTCCTCTTGAGATGTTTTCCATGCTCCATTACTTCTGGAGGCTAAGCTACCTCTTATCTGAACACTACCTAGTTCAGGGGTCAGGAACCTGTGGCTCTGCAGCTGCATGTGGCTGTTTCACCCCTCTGCTACGGCTCCCTGTCACTCAAAATATGCGTCACAACCGTCAATGTGCGACACCCGCCTGCATGCGATTTATTGAGCTTTTTGACTCCCAGTAGGCCAAACATGGATAAATCCAAGAAGAGAAACGTTTCAGAAGAAAACAGAATGTTTAATTCAACTACATATGCTAGTTTTGTGGCCGTTTAGGAAATAGTCAGGCATGGGAAGAGTTTTGTGGCTCCCGGTGTTTTCTTTTCTTTGGGAAATGGGTCCAAATGGCTCTTTGAGTGTTTAAAGTTGCAGACCCCTGACCTACTCTGTTCATCCTCCTTCTGTCACCCAAGGACATTCTCACAGACCATTACACAATTACGACTGACTCCTCTTAACAATCTAAGGAGAACACTTTACTAAATTACTGTTTGTGTGTAAAATTACTAGATCTTCTAGTCCAACACACTGCCCAAGCAGGAGACCCTATACCATGCCAGACAAATGATTGTTAATCTCATCTTAAAAACCTCCAGTGATGGAGCACCCATAACTTCTGAACTCAAGCCATTGCACTGATCAATTGTTCACACTGTCAGGAAATTTCTCCTTAGTTCTAAGTTGGATCTTTGCTTGATAAGTTTCTATCCATTACTTCTTGTCTTGCCCTCAAGTGCTTTGGAGACTGGTTGTTCCCCTTTTCTTTGTGACAGCCTCTTAAATATTGTAGGACTGCTATTCATGTCACCCTAATCCTTCTCTTCATTAGACTAGACATATCCAGATCCTAAAACTGTTCATCATGTGTTTTAGCCTCCAGATCTCTTATCATATTTGTTGCTCTTTTCTTCTCTCTTTCTAGAGTCTCAACACCTTTTTTGTATTGTGGTGATCAGAAGTGGATGTGGTATTCCAAGTGTGGTATTACCAAGGCACTACATGGTGGCACTAATACTTCACATGATCTACTATTCCTCTATTGAGCTACTATTCCTCTTCTAATGCAGCTTAGGACTGCATTGGCTTTTTTGGCACTGGCAGGACCCTGCTGGCTCATAATTAAGTGATTGACCATTAGAATACCTAAATCCCTTGAAAGTCACTGCTGTTGAGCCAGGTACCACCTACTCTGTATCTTTTCTTCCTATAAAACCTTACTTTTCTTGACACTGAACTGCATTTTGTTGGGTAAGGTCCAGTGTTCAGGTCTGTCTAGAACAGTGATGGCTAACCTTTTTACCGTTGCGTGCCAAAAGCCGGGGTGGAGTGGGGGGGGTCACGCATGCATGTGTCTACACCTATAATTCAATGCCCTCCCCGTGCCCCCCCCACTTTTGGCATGTGACGGCAAAAAGATTACCAGTGGATCTGGTAGGCCCATTTTTCACCCTCCCCAGGCTCCAGCACTGTTATTAACATCAGCTGCCTGCAATTACTGCAAGTTCAAATCTCAAGGTTGACTCAGCCTTCAATCCTTTCAAAGGTAGGTAAAATGAGGACCCAGATTGTGGGGGCAATAAGCTGACTTTGTATAAATATATACAAAAGTATGAAGGCTATTGCTTAATGCATTGTAAGCCGCCCTGAGTCTCCAGAAAAGGGCGGCATATAAATCAAATAATTTTTAAAAAATGTACATAAAGGGCACAAACCAGTGGTGAAATCCTACCAGTTCGAACTCGTTCAGGTGAACTGGTAGTGATAAAAGCTATCGGTTTGGCGAACCGGTAGTTAAGAAAAAAAAAAGCTACCGGTTGATCTGAACCGGTATTTCCGATGATCAGCTTTGCCGTGCAATTTAAAATCACTAGAAAGCAGGAAATTCTGCGGCACAGCTGTCCCTCCACTCGCCGTTCTACTTACCTTCCCAAGCCTCCTTTTTCCGTGCGCAGCATGCATTTGGTGTGTACTGCGCATTTACTTATTGGTTCAATTTATATGCCGCCCTTCTCCGGAGACTCAGGGCAGCTTGCAATAGCTGTCATACTTTTGTATATGCCTGCTTAGTAGGGCTTTCAGCCCCCCCTAAGTGGTGTTCTTTTTTATACAAAATCAGTTTATTGCCCCCACAATCCAGGTCCTCATTTTACCTACCTCAGAAGGATGGAAGGCTGAGTCAACCTTGAGCCTGGTGAGATTTGAACTCGCAGTAATTGCAGGCAGCTGGCAGCTAAGTGCTACTTAACAGCACTTTAGTCTGCTGCACCACCATGGTTCTTATTTGATTTGATGCGCACCATGCATGCATGGGTAGGGAGCTGGTGGCAAACAGGGGAGGATTTCACCACTGGCACAAACTATGCCATTCACAAACTAATCTATTGGCCAGCTCGTACCAGTTAGAAAAACAGATGATTTTGCAAGGATTCCTATTTTTGACAAACTTCTTGGAACCACCCTTGTTCATTTTAAAAAAAAAAGACATACCTTTGGAGAGCCACAGTCACAATCTTCTCCGTCCTCCACAAAGTCATTCCCACAAACTGGAGGTGAAACTATATCTTTGCTCGAGGGTCTGTTGATGATGCATTGTGGGGTTTTACTCATGATAAAGGTTTGATATTCCTGGAAACTGCAAGAACTGAAGTCCTGGGGAGGTTTATAGCTGTAAAGGTGAACCAATATGAGATCATGATATCATCCATATTTGGACCAGGAACAGAATTCATCGCAAAAACATATAAGATAGAAAAAAAAATGGCTAATGAACAAAGCAGTATTTTTTCTCTCTAAAACTAACAAAATAGCTAAGAGAACTCTTTGTACCAGTGGTGGAATTCAATTTTTTTTTACTATCGGTTCTGTGGATGTGGCATGGTGGGCATGGCAGGGGAAGGATACTGCAAAATCTCCATTCCCTCCCCACTCCTGGGGGAAGGATATTGCAAAATCTCCATTCCCACTCCATTCTGGGGCCAGCCAGAGGTGGTATTTGCCGGTTCTCTGAACTACACAAAATTTACGCTACTGGTTCTCCAGGACCTGTCAGAACCTGCTGAATTTCAGCCCTGCTTTGTACCCCTTGATCTTACTCCTAGATTATGCTCCCTCAGTTTTAATTCCACTTAAGTTTTTTTCTCTTTTTTTAATGCAATGAATTTGCAATGAGAACTCTTTGTGGTATTAGTTGCTTAAGCTACTTCTTGTCTTTGAGTGGGCTGCCTTTTGTTTTCATTTTTAGTCAGTCTCACTGTGGAAGGGGTGGGTCTGTGTTGCGACCCGTCAGCGGCCTGTGCGGATCGTGGCTGATCCCAATGACGAGGAGGCTGGTATGGTATCGCGCCAGCAGCCTGCGCAGCCGGCGCTCGCGTCGGACAGCGAGGAGGCTGAAGAGGATGTGATGCCAGAGGCAGAGACTCAGCCAGGGCCTTCAGAACCTCCAGAGGCTCCTTCCAATGGAGAGAGCGAAGTGGAGGAGCCTCTCCACAATGCTCAGGCACGCAGGGCTGCCAAAAGACAGGAGTGGCTGCTCAGGAGGAGGAGGTCTACTTGAGAGTAGGGCTTGAGGATAATTGGCCATTCCCTTAGCCTATTTAAGTCACACACAGCTAATGCTTTCTTGCTAGAAACAACGTCTCATTACTACAGAGCATCTTGGAGAGCGAGCGACTTCTGGGCTGACTGCCAACTTTTGTCGGACTTTGTTCTTAATAACTTTGATAAGGACCCTTTGCACAGGAAGCCTGCATTCTTGAAAAGGGTTTGTTTGGAATTAAACAGTGGTTGTGAAGCTTGGTGTGTGTCACATTCTCTGGGAATCGGAAGCTGGGGCAGAACAGTCTGGAAATGATACAGTGACGTTGCTGATGTGACGAAGAAGAAGGAGCAATAATCTAATTGAAGGGGAAACAGTGAAATCTTGACCCTCTTTTTCTTTTCTTCTTTTGGAGCAGAAGGGCTTGTACTTTTTATAACAAATGAATGTTCTAAGGCAAAGGGAGAGTTATTATACTATTGGTTTTCTTTTGTTGAAAAGGTCATAATATCAGCAACTTGCCACTGACCTCTGAAATTGCATACTTAAAGAGATGCAAACATGCTATCACCATGTCCATCCAAGCTCCATCCTAATGCTATTACAAATCATTAGGAATATAATTAAGGTAAAGGTAAAGTTCCCCCTTGCACATATGTGCTAGTCTTTCCTGACTCTAGGGGGCGGTGTTCATCTCCGTTTCTAAGCCGAAGAGCCAACGTTGTCCGAAGACGTCTTCACGGTCATGTGGCCAGCATGACACAACGCCAAAGGCACACAGAACGCTGTTACCTTCCCACCAAAGGTGGTCCCTATTTTTCTACTTGCATTTTTTACATGCTTTTGAACTGCTAGGTTGGCAGAAGTTGGGACAAGTACCAGGAGCCCACCCCATTACACGGCATTAAGGATTCGAACTGCTGAACTGCCGACCTTTCGATCGACAAGCTCAGTGTCTTAGCCACTAAGCCACCACATCCCTGTAGGAATATAATTATTGGCCCTCAAACTGGAGTGTGAAAGCAAGAACCCAAAGATGATCTGCTGGGGCGCCATCACAGAGACAGCATGGTCTTCTTTCAAGATCAAAGTTGCACCAGACCCATTAAGTGGGGTCTATTGAGCAAACTGATCTCTATGCAAGGTCTTCTGTACAAAATACCACAAAGTGGTTTTGAAGTATTAAAAAAAGTAATCATGACGCACAAAAATCCTTCAGTAAGGACAGGAAAGGTTACATAGCATTCTCAATACTTCCTGAACTCACCGCCATTGCATAAAATATGAGGCAACAAAGTCTTAGGGCTTTGGAAGAAGAAACCAGAAATTTGACAACAGGTGGCATGTTCACTGAGACTGTACAAAAATCTTATACAAAAGATTTGGGTGTTTTGCAACAGACAATTCCTGAGACCTCTCCTCTCCTCTGCTCTGCTCTGCTCTGCTCCCCTCCCCTCCCCTCCCCTCCCTTCCCTTCCTCTCCTCTCCTCTCCTCTCCTCTCCTCTCCTCTCCTCTCCTCTCCTCTCCTCTCCTCTCCATTCCATGCTTTCTATGCTATTTCTTTACACTATTGTTAACTGCAACTGTTTGAAAATCGCTCGATTTGAAAGGCATTAAAATTTTTCCTGAGTCCTTACCTTTGGTGGGCAGTCATAATGCATGTGCCAGCGTTGCAAGTACACAAATCTGAGTCATGTTCCATGCCAAAATTATGACCCATCTCATGGGCCATTGTTGCCCCAATAGAAATTGGGTTGTTGCTGTGATCCTGAAAACAAGAGAATACTTTGTCTATTGTTAGTCCACCAAGAAACCAAAAGTGAATTCAATTATTACTAGCACTGAGCTGAAACCTTTGCTCCAGGACCTTCTAATGAAAAATCAAAGAGCTTAATAATTTGCAGAGCTGAAATAGGGTTTCCTACAAACAGTAGTTTCTTTTTTTTTTAAAGTAACAAACCGTACTAACAGTTTTCCTTTCAGCAGCTTAGAGATGGCACTTTCTCCACAATTATCCCACTGGAATGCTGCGATAGTACAAAGGAGTCTTCTATTATTTATTATTTTTATTAATTAAAAGTATTATTTATTTGTCCACATTTAAAAAAACGAGATGTAAATTGAAAGCTAGCTTCAAAGGGAGTGGAAGGGGTAAGAACCTTTCTCCAGACCATGCTACTTTTTCTACAGGCAACAGGGTTTGCTACTAGTGATTGGAAAAGTACTAAAAAAAATATACTGAAACCTGAAGCTAAAGGATTACATCAGTAGTCCTCAACTTATGAACTTAACAGAGACTGGCAATTATTGTTTGGAGATGTCAAATTCATAAATAAAGGTGGATGAAAATGTTGCGGATCAAATATAAGAAGAGTCTTTATTTGTAATGAAGTTATTCCTGCATTAAAGTGTTTTCATTGACCATAACCAAGTAACAGGTAGTTTTTCTACCAACCTGAATAACTCCTGTAGAAAATGAAGAACTGCACATGGTACCGACGAAAGCCAAGCCTACAGTTGGTCCACTGAAGTCAATACCCCTATAAAAAAGAAGAGGGGGATAAAATTCGTAGAAGATGGGAGCACAATCTGTAGCCTTGGGCCATATGTAACCTCGTATGCCTTTTGCAAACCCCTATGAGCCACAGTGGCGCAGTGGTCAGAGTGCGGTACTGCAGGCTACTTCTGCTGCCTGCCGGCTGCCTGCAATTTGGCAGTTTGGATCTCACCAGGCTCAAGGCTGACTCAGCCTTCCATCCTTCTGAGGTGGGTAAAATGAGGACCCAAATTGTTGGGGGCAATATGCTGACTCTGTAAACTGCTTAGAGAGGGCTGTAAAGTGGTCTGTAAGTCTAAGTACTATTGCTATTGCTAATCCAGGGGCGGGTTTCAAAACCCATTGCTACTGGTTCACTCATGGGTGTGCACGCACTCGTGTGCATGCATGACACTTCTGCACATGCGCAGAAGGGTCCGGGCAGGTGGGCGGAGTCTCCTGCTGCCACCGCTACCGGTTCGCCAACCCATCTCTGTGCTAATCCTGTCCTCGGTTCCTGCCAGTTTTCAGGGTGTTAGAATTCATTTTAGTCTCTACTCAGACAAGCCATTTAACTAAGCAGATTGTTAAAACATATTCAGGATGAATTTTAACTACATGCTAAGCTTGGCTGATGTTAGTCTTCCTTAAGTTGGGGAAAAGAGCCTTGGTAGTATAGTGGACTAAAGCACACTGTTATTAACCCCAGCTGCCTGCAATTACTGCAAGTTCGAATCTCACCAGGCTCAAGGTCGACTCGGCCTTCCATCCTTTCTAAGGTAGGTAAATTGAGGACCCAGTTTGTGGGGGCAATAAGCTGACTTTGTATAAAATATACAAAAGTATGAAGGCTATTGCTTAGCGCATTGTAAGCTGC
>WNWU01000076.1:89226-99776 GCA_012654045.1 Ptyas mucosa
ATCTATCTATCTATCTATCTATCTATCTATCTATCTATCATCTATCTGTCATCTTCATAAAACAAAAATTATAAATTCAAACAAAATGAAAGAACTAAAATGTGACAGGGATGATAGGCATATTAGTGCACTTGGACACGCCCTCTTAAAGATGGGATGAGGTCCACAGAAGTTAATTTGGAATTAAAACTGTGAAATTTAGTAGCTGAAACAACGGAATTGGGTAAGATACCACAGACTTTGAATATTTTCTGTTATAAAAATCATTTTTTTTTTACACTAAAGTTGTAAGCAGTCTACATTAAGTTTAAAACGGTTGTTCTCACATGTTACAATTCGTTGGAGGCTATATAAGTACACCGATATTGGACAGGGACAAAGCTAAAAGCAAGAAGGGACATTAGTCATTCTCCTTCTCCAATGTTCTCCTTCCTTCTTGTCTTCCTCCTCACACAGCAGGCTGCCAAAAAAAAGAGGATGGGTGGCTTTTCGTCGGAGATCTGATCCCTCCCAAAAGGCCTCTGAAATTAATAACATATGGCTGAAGAACTACGTTAATCTGGAATCATCCCTTCAACAAGAGTTGTTCTTTTCTCACAGGTCATGAGGGAACATGCCTTACAGGTAAAAGATCCTTCATCTGCTTACTTCTTGGAAAACTACCTGTATATTTATAACACCTAAGCCCTAATGCCAGCCTGAAGCTATGAAACATTAGTAGTGGTGAGTAATTCAGAGCGGTAAAAAAAACCAAAACCCTGTGCAGACAACTTAAACTTGAGTTTGAATAATAGCAAAGCAATTAGGGAGTAAATAGATCCATATTACAGGTCATTACATAGGAATGCTTGATAGCAACAGAGCAGGATATGCTGTATCCATAGTATGGATCCTACACAGCAAGCTTTGAATGGTGGAAATAACTCAAAGGATGCCAAAGGTATCATCACTGCTATGACCCTTTCAGAGGAACATAAACCAGCAGAAGAGACTCAAAACGTGATGAAGAAGATGATTAAGGGTGTCTAACAATCCCTATAACAGAGGTGTACAGGTATGTTCCCCTCCCCCCACCAAGAGCCATATTTGATCTTTAGGTACCCTACCTGGTGTGTACTCCAAAAAGTGGATATGGCCAATACGACTAGATTGCATTTAAATTAAACTTTAAATTTAAAGTTAAAGATTAGAACTTTTACAGATAGATATTTTAAGGTTTGGCACACTAATCTCTTTTATTCTTTCTGCTGGCAAGCAGCCATTAGGTTACCTCATTAGAAAGAAATGAGGTAGAAATCAAAATTCTCAACTCCAGAATGCTTTGATTGCATGAAGTCCTGTTTGACTTTTCATAAGAAAAAACTTGATTGATGTGAAGGACCAGTGAGCTAACTTCAAATGGGGTCCACACCAGAGGTGGGTTTCAGCAGGTTCTGACCAGTTCTGGAGAACCGGTAGCAGATATTTTGAGTAGTTCGGAGAACCGGCAAATACCATCGCTGAGTGGCCCTGCCCCCATCTATTCTCTGCCTCCCGAGTCCCAGCTGATCGGGAGGGAATGGTGATTTTACAGTATCCTTCCCCTGGGGTAGGGTGGGAATGGAGATTTTACAATATCCTTCCCCTGCAACACCCACCAAGTATGCCACGCCCACCAAGCTATGCCATGCCCATCAAGCCACACCCACAGAACTGGTAGTAAAAAAATTGGAAACCCACCACTGGTTCACACAAAGAATAATTTGGCCTGACATAATGCAGTGTCTCCTTCCCTGTGTGGAATCATTGATTTGTCTGAGTTAGGCGCTTGCTTTTTTAAGTAGACAGTTTGCTGTTTTACTCAAATGTTACTAATTAGAAACTTCTAATTAGAAGAACCTCTAAGGCAGATGTGTCAAACTCACGTCATCACGGCGGCATCACGTGACGTATCAGGACTCTTTTTTCCCCTTCGCTAAACCGGGCGTGGGCATGGCCAGCATGTGACACATCCAGCCTGCAAGCCAGGACTTTGACTGCTCTCAGGGAGCAATAGCTGTTTATCTGATCATACACAGTAGGATTTCTTTGGCCATTTCCAGATACGTGGACTTCAACTCCCAAAATTCCACAACCAGCATAGCCATTTCTCAGAATTCTGGGAGCTGAAGTCCACTCACCTTCGATTTGTCAAAGATGGGACTTACTGGTATAGGGTTTCTTAGGTATCTAATGGTCCAGTGGACACTTCCAGGAGCAACACAATTTGATCTATAAGAGTTCTTCTCCAAGTACCATTCTCTATAGCCGTGATGGCGAACCTATGGCACGCGTGCCACAGGTGGCACGCTTAGCCATATCAGTCGGCACGCGAGTCCCACCGGACATTGGCAAACGGGCTGCTTTCAGCCTCTGGAGAGCCTCTGAGGGGGTGGAGAAGTCCGTTTTCGCCCTCCCCAGACTCCTAGAGAGGCTCTGGAGGCTGGGAATAGCAAAAAACGGGCTTTCCGGTCCCACCGGAAGTTGGCAAATGGGCCGTTTCTGGCCTCAGGGCGGTAGATAAGGCCATTTTCACCCTCCCTAGATTCCTAGAAAGGCTCTGGAGTCAGGTGAGAGAGAAAAACGGGCCTACTAGGCCATCGCATGCCAGGAGTGGGGGGAGCATGGGGGGGTCGCGCGTGCATGCGTGGGGGCAGGGCACATAGAATTAAAGGTGAGGGCACACGTGCTCGCGACTCCCCCCTCCTGGCATGCGATGGCAAAAAGGTTAGCCATCACTGCTCTATAGACCAGGGGTCAGCAACCTGAGGCTCTGGAGCCGCATGTGGCTCTTTCATCCCTCTGCTGCGGCTCCCTGTCACTCAAAATATGCCTCACAACCGCCAATGTGCAACACCCGCCAGCACACGATTTATTGAGCTTTTCAACCCCCGATAGGCCAACCATGGATAAATCCAAGAAAAGAAAAGTTTCAGAAGAAAACAGAACATTTAATTCAAGTACATATGCTAGTTTTGTGGCCACTCAAGAAATAATCAGGCACAGGAAGGGTTTTGTAGCTCCCGGTGTTTTCTTTTCTGTGGGAAACGGGTCCAAATGGCTCTTTGAGTGTTTAAGGTTGCAGACCCCTGCTCTATAGAAATGAATAAGAAGTACAACTTAGAAGTTCAGGAGATACGTGCTCCACTTATCTATATCAGAGCAAGTTTCTGATCAGGTCTGTCAGCATTGTCCTGCAATCAATCTGCTAGAAGTGAGCCATCTACCTTTTACAAATGTTGCTTTTTAAGGAATTGGGTGTTTTCAAACAATTACTTTTGTGTTCCCTGGCTATAGCTGATTTTATATCAGTAAGCCGATACGAACTAGTTTCTGCGTGGGTGTTCAGAATCTATTTTGGGTAATTACTAAAAGCAAATTATTCATCAGAATCTGGGGAACAAAACATGCCACCAGCTAACACAAGACTTCATCTGTGAGGCAAGCAGAGTGTTGGCTGTTTCATTCAGGGTTTGGGGGTTTTTAAAATAATTTTTATTCAAGATTTACATCTTTAACATCCTTGTTACATTTTTATAGCTTTCCGATACCGGCATCTTTGATAATATCTATAACCAACTATATATACATACATTTTATATATTACTTACTAATTTCTATATTCACTACAATTTATACCTATCTATTACACAATAACTATTTCGTTCCTCTATAATATCTTCTTTTATGTTTATACATTTATACATTAATTTTGGATTGTTTCTCCAACCAGTTATAACCATCTATTCCATGTCTCGTAATAAATCATTTCCTCTCAGTCTTTTAATTCCATTGTTAATTTATCTGCTTCTGCACATTCTAGCACCTTTTTTATGATCGTCGTATTTGATGGAGCAAATCTTTGTTTCCAATTTTGTGCAAATGAAATTCTGGCGGCCGTAATTATGTGAAGTATAAGGTAATACATTTCTTTCCTAATCTTCTCTTTTATAATTCCCAATAAAAATAGTTTGGTTTCATAGCAATTTTTTTCCCCTGTCATTTCCTCTAACCATTTTTGGATTTTTAACCAATATGCCTTTGCTTTGGGGCATGTCCACCACATGTGGAAATATGTCCCATGTTGATGATTGTATTTCCAGCAATTTGGTGCATTTTGGGGGGATATCTTGGCCGTTTCAGTCAGGGTTGTGTAATGAGCTTGGCAATGGAAATATCCCTCTGACTTCCAGGTTATTGAAATGTTGATGTATGCTGTTGTAGCTGCTAGATTGGATCCTGAAGACCCAGAGATTATTCCAAATCTAAAGATTTGCCTCTTTTCCATGATTCATTGCACCTCTAAATTTGATTACATTGACCGCTGTTTCTCAACCTTATCAACTAGGATAGGTGGACTTCAACACCCAGAATTCTGGAGTTGAAGTTCAACTTCTGGGAATTGAATCCACAGATCTTAATGCCACCAAAGGTAGAGAAACATTGACATAGACTATAAAACAATGTGAGATGTGGATTGTTTTTTTGGTCTTCAGCACACGAACACATGGAAGTGTTCGATGCAATTGCTTCTCACACTTACTTAGACTATATCAATCTCCAGATGGACTTTATGCTTGGCCAATATGCTTTAACATGTAAAAACTCTATGAACAATCACCTAATTGATGTATTGTTAATATACAGTAAGTTGCTCAAGAACTCTTTTTTTAAAGGAAACTTTCCTGTTTTTCTCCTTTTATTTGTCAGCCTCATTGATGCAAGGTTTTTAAATATAAACTTTCTCTTCTTAAAAAAAACAATTCTGCAATTTTCCCAGAACGTTGAGTACAGGGAATCCTTGCCTTAGAACCATTCATTTAGCAACTGTTTGAATTTACGGTGGTGCTAAAAAAAATGATTTATGACCAATCCTTGCACTTACAACTGTCACAGTGTCCCTGTGCTCACCTGATCATGATTCGGGCACTGGGTAACCATCATACATTTACAATGGTCGCAGCATCCCTGAGTCATGTGATCATCACTTGTGCCCTTCCCAGCTGGCTTCACACAAGCGAAATCGATGGGAAAACTGACAGGCAGGTAGAAGTCATGGTAATGTGATGTCTCGCTTAACAACCACAGCAAAAAGGTTGTAAAATCAGGGATGGTCACAGGATACCTTACTTAATGACTGCACCAGTTAACAAAATCTCCTATCCCTCTTGTGAATGTAAGTTGAGGATTATCTGTAGTGTATTTTTTTCCCTAGTGGATTTTGGGAGAAAGATGAACATCAAAGGAATTGGATATTAACATTTGCAATATGAACAATGAGCATATGAGCCACAGTGGCGCAGTGGTTAGAGTGCAATTCTGCAGGCTACTTCTGCTGACTGCCGGCTGCCTGCAATTTGGCAGTTCAAATCTCACCAGGCTCAAGGTTGACTCAGCCTTCCATCCTTCCGAGGTGGGTAAAATGAGGACCCAAATTGTTGGGGGCAAGAGGCTGACTCTGTAAACCACTTAGAGAGGGCTGCAAAGCACTGTAAAGCGGTATATAAGTCTAAGTACTATTGCTATTACTGTAGAGTAAGTTTAAGGAATGGAGTGTGATGCCTCAGGGGTTAAAGATGCTGAGCTTGTCAGCTGGAAAACTGACCTGAGTGCCACGTGATGGGGTGAGCTCCTGTTATTTGCTCCAGTCCCTGCCAACAGTTTGAATGTGAGTAGATAAATAGGTACCACTTTGATGGGAAAATGACATTATTCCATGTATAGTCATGCTGGCCATATGACCATGAAAGTGTCTTTGGATAATGCTGGCTCCCTTGGCTAAGAAACAGAGATGAGCACTCACACCCCTAGAATCGGATATGAACTGGACAAGAGAAACCTTTACCTTTAAGGAACTGGAGGTGGGGCGAGAGAGAAAGGTAGCATGTGAGAAATTGAGTTTGGAAGATGAAGTTTGTGGTGTCACAAACTCCAGTTAACCACACTTGCTCTATTGCAAATAGCAGGATTGGAGAAGGAGGTTTATTATTATTATTTATTATTTATTAGTTCGATTTATATGCCGCCCTTCTCCGGAGACTCAGGGCTGCTTACAATGCGTTAAGCAATAGTCTTCATACTTTTATATATACCTACTTAGTAGGGCTTTCGGTCCCTCCTGAGCGGTGTTCTTTTTTATACAAAGTCAGCTTATTGCCCCCACAATCAGGGTCCTCATTTTACCTACCTCGGAAGGATGGAAGGCTGAGTCAACCTTGAGCCTGGTGAGATTTGGACTCACAGTAATTGCAGGCAGCTGGCAGCTAAGTGCTACTTAACAGCGCTTTAGTCCACTGTGCCACCAAGGCTCAAGGTGGGAGAGAGATAAAGGCATCTCCTTCCATGCCACAGTGCTGATTCTGGTTGATCAGATCCAAGCATGCATATTACACAGTGCATTTGGTCCAGCTTGTCTGTTCCCATCAGATTTCACAAAGCAACGTCTCTCTGCCTCTACTTACCAAAAAGACACTATCCTAAATAGAAAAGAAGCACAAATCGAAGAATAATGCCAGCGGGCCCGGGGAACGCAGAGCGGGATGGAGCCCATTAAATGGCTCGTGTGATGTGATGTCACTGGGGTGGGGTGGGGTGGGGCAGGGGATGATTTTATTATATTAATTTATTAATTTACGATTATTCTCTTTTATTAGTTTTATTGTTTTATATACGAGGTTTTTATATCCTTGTAAGCCGCCTTGAGTCGCCATGTGTGAATAGGCGGCCATATAAATTTAAATAAATAAATAAATAAATAAATAAATAAATAAATAAATAAATAAATAAATAAATAAGTAAGTAAGTAAGTAAGTAAGTAAGTAAATAATAAGGTAGGCTACAGATACCATTTTGGAGGTTCAGATAGTCTTCAAGGACTCATGAAGCGTGTTTTGCAGTAGTCCAATCAGGAAGTGACTAAAACATGAGTGAATGCAAGCACAGTGCCTTGCAGCCAGGAATGGACAAAACTGGTGCACAAATTTGCAGTTGTGCAAAGGTCTCCCTGGCCACAGCTGTCACCTGCTCTTTGCGTAGGAGCTATGAATCCAGAAGAAATCTCAGCTTGCTCATCAATTCTGAATGGAGTGCGCCATCCAAAGACGGAAACACTCCATGTTCCTAAAGTGGGGTGCCTCCCACTCCCAACCCCCTCAGCATCCTTTGATGCCATAGTTGATAGTATCAAAGGCTGCTGAGAGATCAAGGGAATCAGGATGAATGCACTACCCACATCCTAGGTTTACCACAGATCAAAAACAAGCATGACCAGAGTAGGTCTCCATACTGCACCCTACTCTAAATTCTGGCTTGAAAGTGGTTCATGCCACAATCTTAATCCAGCATGCTACCGAGCCCTATTTAAATTAACCAACCAGACTGACTTTAAGGTAAAGGTAAAGGTTCCTCTTGCACATATGTGCTACTCGTTCCCGACTCTAGGGAGTGGTGCTCATCTCCGTTTCAAAGCCAAAGGACCAGCGCTGTCCAAAGACGTCTCCGTGGTCATGTGGCCGACATGACTAAATGCTGAAGGTGCACAGAATGCTGTTACCTTCCCACCAAAGATGGTCCCTATTTTTCTACTTGCATTTTTTACGTGCTTTCAAACTGCTAGGTTGGCAGAAGCTGGGACAAGTAACGGGAGCTCACCCCATTATGCGGCACTAGGGATTCGAACCGGTGAACTGCTGACCTTTCGATCGACAAGCTCAACATCTTAGCCATTGAGCCACCGGGTCCCTTTTATCGATATACTAAATCCCCAAGTCACATAACCAAGGTTATAACTGAGTATACCGCATTAGTGATACCCTTGCCCGGACTCCCACCAAATTAGTTAAGCATGTTGCATGACTACACCTTTCCGTACGATAGTAAACAAAATTTCTCCCGAAGTCTCATATGAAAGAGAACGTGTTTAAGGCCACACTTAACATGGATTTTAAAGAATATTCATCTATGCTAACTGGAAAATAAAATCTGTATTTCTGTGCTGCCAACTGGCATAAATCTGAAAATCTTATATTGAGAAAAGTACTAAGTAGTGCCACATTAGTTTGAGTACAGGTTGAAGTTTCCTTGAAGATAACAATAATAATGCTAGCTTTTGTTTGGTTGAATATTATGCAAGCTTAATTACAGGAGTTCTATTGGAAGAAAATTAAAACTGAAAAATGTTTATTTTTCCCTTTAAAATTTTGCTTTCTGAAATTTTCTTGCCACAAACTCTGCCTTTCTCTGTCCTCTTCAGTCTTCTAACTTTTACTCACATTATTGAAAAACTTTCCCTCTAACTTGAAAGTGCTTTGTTTCTTAGGATCTGTTTCCTGCTTGACAACATTTAAGTAAATACAAAAAAACCACCCCTCTATGTAATTTTAGCACAAATCAGATCTTTAAGAGCATTCTTTTGGCTAGTCCGGGGCAAGTGCTTGTTAATCATCACAAAGGAAAACCATAGAAACCTGTCAGGTACAATAGTCTTTAAGCAGTAAGAATATGAAAAAAAAAATGAAACTGAAGAAAACATCTTACCTTGGTATGAAAACATTGTTAAGCATATAGTAACCAAGAGAGCTGGGATCATTTTGGATCCCGGATTTGGCTGGCGGGCGAGGAATCTCTTTCTGCTTTCCAGCCAACCTGAGCAGTTCCCTGGTAGACTCTGAGAAGCAAGTAATGAGTGCTCCAGCTTTATTCATGCCCTCACATGAGGAAGTGTTTGTTAAAGGTGTTGCACAACTTCAAAGTTTCAACAGTAGTACTAGAGGGCAGGTTTCCAGCTGGTTTAGGGCATGTCACTCCAACAATGATACCTGGAAGGGATCTTTTTCAAGACAGCCCCCAAAGCAAAAGCCCAAAGGAGGGGATTAACTGGTCACAGCAGAGCTCCCCCTGGCTAGCATGCTAATACAACTAAATTTGGGCACTCCTTTTTATATATATAAAAGTTTGTTTTTTATTTTTTAAAACAAACAAACAAATAATACATCAATCCTTCCCTGTGTCTTCTCGGTGTTTCTTCCGTGACTTCTTCTTTTTATTACTCCTCCTCTCTTCATTTCTCCTTGATAGTTTCCATTTCTCTGTTGCGATGTTTTCCCCAAATTACAATACATTTAATATAACATTCTCCTTATTTAATTATCACAATCTTTATCTATATCTCTTTTTTAACCAATCATAAAATTTCCCCCATATCTTATAATAGTCCATATCCTCTCTCTCTTTAATCATCAAAGTTAATCTGTTCATTTCTGCACAATCTTAGATTTTTTTTAATTACTTCCCCTTCCAAAGGGATTTTCTCTGCTTTCCATCTTTGTGCAAATGCTCTCCTCGCTGCCGTTATTATATGTATAATCAAGTATATATTTTCTTTACTAATTTTCTCTGGTAGTATACTCACTAGGAACAGCTCAGGTTTTAAATCAATATGCTGTTGGATCATTTCTTCTAACCATGTCTTAATTCTGCTCCAACAGTCTCTAGCTTCTGGGCATGTCCACCACATATGATAATAAAATCCTGGTATTTGATGGCATTTCCAACGTTTAGCTGATTTGTCTTTAAACATTTTTGCCAATTTTTCTGGAGGCATATGCCATCTATAAAACATTTTATATTGATTCTCTTTATACGCAGTGGACATTGTTAGTTTATAGTTCCTTTCCCATAACTGTTGCCATCTATCGAGCTCAATTGAATATTCACAATTTTCTGCCCAAGCAATCATTGTTTCCTTTACTTGTTCTTCCTCTAATTCCATACTAAGCAGGAAGTTATAGATTTTTAAAATTATTTTATCCTCTGTTCCCATGAGTATCTTATCCAAATCTGTCATTTTTAAATAAAAACCATATAATTTTCCATCTTTTTCATACCTTGCTTGTATTTGCACATGTGTGTACCAGTCTATCACAATCCCTTCTTCTTCCATTTCTTGTTTCCCTTTCAATTCCCCCTTGTCTGTAAGTAAGTCTTTATATCTAAAAATATTTCTAAAATTAACCATATTTGGGTGTATCAATGCTTCCATTGTTGATAACCATATTGGAATTTTCACATAGTATTTATCTTTTACCTTCTCCCACACTAATAACAATGCATTTCTTACATAGTGTCTATGAAAATACGTATGTATCTTACTTCTACCATATCATAAAAACGCATGCTATCCCAATTGCAAATCATGTTCTTCCAAAGTTAGTAATCTTATATTTCTTAATTCGATCCATTCTTTCATCCACGTCAGTGCTGCTGCCTGGTAATATAATTCTCAAAAATTTGGGTGCTCTTGTACATGAATAGAATAGAGTAGAGTAGAGTAGGGTAGAGTAGAACAGAACAGAACAGAACAGAACAGAATAGAACAGGAGTAGAGTAAGTAGAGTGGAGTGGAGTGGAGTGGAGTGGAGTGGAGTGGAGTGGAGTGGAATGGAATGGAATGGAATGGAATGGAATGGAATGGAATGGAATGGAATGGAATAGAATAGAATAGAATAGAATAGAATAGAATAGAATAGAATAGA
>WNWU01000076.1:109846-123523 GCA_012654045.1 Ptyas mucosa
TTGGTGGCAAAGGGTCTAGATTCAGAGTAAGTTGATCTTCAGTGTCTTCATACAGGAAGGATGTGTCATTTCTCTTCATATCAACGGATATCTGTCAACTCGAGAAGTATTGCAATTGTCGTAAATATGTCTGTCATTCTCCTACAGGAGCATCTCTGCGTCATGTTCTCAGAAGCCCTGTTTATGGATTCTCCAAAATTTCCCCCTGTTTAATAGGATTATGAGCAATGCTTTAGTTAACTAGCTGAAAATTTGTGATGTCATGTGACTCACAGATAAACATTTGTTCAAAATATACATCGGGCACCTCAAGGACTGACATCAATCTCGCAACCTGTTTTTGCTTTATTTCCCCTCCTTTGCAAACCCCGGTGAATGCTAGCTTATTTCTCAGAACTTCAGGAATGTTTCAGCCCTCTTTGCTGATATAAAGTTCTTGTCTCCATCAAAGCCATCTCTCTGATTTCTACACTCTGTCGTGCCTGCCAGTAAGCAAAACGAATTCAAACATTCTTACTGAAATCACAGAATGTTGCATTTTAGGAGGAACAGCTGCAAAAGAAAAGAAAAAAAAGGCCTTTCTCATTAATAATTGTGTCAAGAGATTTTCATGAAACAAAAGCAGCCACAGTGGTGCAGTAGTTAGAAGGCAGTATTGCAGGCTAACTCTGCTCACTGCCAGCAGTTTGATTCTGACTGGCTCAGGGTTGATTCAGCCTTCCATCCTTCTGAGGTAGGTCAAATGAGGACCAGATTGTTGATATGCTGACTCTGTAAACTGCTTAGAGAGGGGTGTAAAGCATTGTGAAGCGGTATATAAGTCTAAGTGCTATTCCTTCCTTCCTTCCTTCCTTCCTTCCTTCCTTCCTTCCTTCCTTCCTCCCTCCCTCCCTCCCTCCCTCCCTCCCTCCCTCTCAGTTGTTAGAAGGGAGTATTGCAGTCTGACTCTGCTCACTGCTAGCAGTTTGATTCTGACCAGCTCAAGGTTGACTCAGCCTTCCATCCTTCCGAGGTGGGTAAAATGAGGACTCAGATTGTTGGGGGCAAGAAGCTGACTCTGTAAACTGCTTAGAGAGGGCTGTAAAGCACTGTGAAGCGGTTTATAAGTCCAAGTGCTATTGCTATAACCATTCATATGAATGGTGAGTACACCTGCAAATTTCCCTTTCAGGCAATTACTAAAAGTGAACAAGCCCTTATCCTTTTATTTTCGCATCTGGCTTCCTATTTCTTGGAATATTAATGCAAGGAGGATTATTTTTTTTAATGCAGGGTCCCCTGGCTTTGTCCAGAACTGAGCAGGGAAGGGAAGAAGCAGGTTTAAGTTGCTATAATAACCACCACTCATACATCAACCATCTTGCAAACAACCTGTGGATAGTTTTCATGCCACCAAGTTTCCTTTGGCAATCAGAAACCAATCTGCTTTTGAGCGAAAATCATTTTTACAGATATGAGTAATGCTGTTTTGAACAATAAAAGAGAATTTATCACCCTATATCAATATTTTGAGTTTTGGTGACAAGTGGCCTAGAAATGTTTTCAGTGTAGCAATGAGCCAAACATCTAACATTTGCACAGCTCAATCATATCATTCATTACTTTTCTTTGATCACCTAAAATTGTACCCTTGTTTCAGTTTATTAACAGATAAGCAAGAACAGTACTTAGGAAATATGAGTCCCCATAGAGTATATTGTTTTTTTTTTAATCACATAGAACAAGTATGATGGTTTAATACAGGTTTAAAAAAATAAGACTACATTTTTATCAAGAGAGTTATATTAGAGATATTAAGGTACTTTGCATTTCCAAATTCTCTCTCCCCCCCCCCCATTGAAAAATAAAATCTACACAAACCCTTCTTTGCATTTCTTCTCATGCACAAATATAGAAAATCAGCCTTGCATTCACACCATGTTATATTACGCCAGCAGTAACCCTGATTTATTGGAATGATCAATGTGAGAAACAGTTCCACGGATGTCATTTTCAGTTGCATCCGCCCATAAACCTGAGAAATAGTTAGCTTCATGTTCATTACAACATGATATCTAACCGTCTAGGGCAGGGGTGTCAAACTCAATTTCATTGAGGGTTGTGTTTGACCTCAGAGGATTGGGGGGCATGGCCAGGGCGTGGCCATATTGGGTGTGGCCATCTCGACATCACTTGTGTTTTGGGCACCTGTGGTGGCCAAGTGCTAAGAAAGGACTTCGCTGAGACCATCCCTCACTCTCATCATCTCCTTCCTTCCTTCCTTCCTTCCTTCCTTCCTTCCTTCCTTCCTTCCTTCCTTTTCTTCTTTTCCCTTCCCTCTTCATCCTTCTTTCTTCTTCCTTCCCCTCATTCCTTATTTTTCCTTCCTTACTCTCTTCCCATCTTTCCTTCTTTTTTTGTCTTTCCTCTTTCCCTTTCTCCTTTCCTCTCCCTTCTTGCATGCTCAAATGCAAAAGGGGAAACCTTCATCCTTTTGTTTTTAGTTTGTTTTCCTAGCCCTCTGCCAGCGAAAACAGAACCCAGGAGTTTTTGCTGGCAGAGGCACCGTGGGCCGGTCCTTTGATGTTTCCTGGATGGTCCAATGGGCCAGATCTAAGCACCCCACAGGCTGGTTCCAGCCAGGAGGCCTTGAGTTTGACATCCCTGGTCTAGGGTCATCTCTGAGGCTAATTCTCAGAAGACAGAAGGACCAGGGTGAAGAGGCACGTACATTAGAAGGGAATGCTTTGTGTTACTGAACATCAGATGAA
This sequence comes from Ptyas mucosa, assembly GCA_012654045.1. NCBI lineage: Eukaryota > Metazoa > Chordata > Lepidosauria > Squamata > Colubridae > Ptyas > Ptyas mucosa. The sequence goes on from WNWU01000076.1 coordinate 112,597, forward strand.
ACAGAATTCCTTAGCAACCCAGAATTAAGGAGAAATGTCCTAACAGTGAGAATAATGCACCAGTGGAACAGCTTGCCTTCAGAAGTTGTGGGTGCTCCATCTCTGGAGGCTTTTAAGAGACTGGACAGCCACTTTTCTGAAATGGTATAGGGCCGTGATGGCAAACCTATGGCACGCATGCCACAGGTGGCACACGGAGCACGCGAGCATTGCCCTAGATCAGCTGCAGCGCACAGGAGCGTGCAGGCCAACTGATTTTCGGGCCTTCTGGGCAAACCGGAAGTGGGCAAACGGACCGTTTCCGGCCTCCAGAGGGCCTCCAGCAGGATGGAGAAGGCCATTTTCACTCTAGAAGGCCTCTGGAGCCTGGGGAGGGTGAAAAATGGGCCTACCGAGCCATCACGTGCCGAAAACAGGGGGAGCACGGGGGGGGGCGGGGTGTCACACGTGCATACGTGGGGGGTGGGGCGCATTGAATTGTGGGTGTTGGTATGCACGTACCTTCCCCCCCGTGCTCCCTCCTACTTTTGGCACGCAATGGCAAAACGGTTGGATTAGAAGATTCCCAAGGTCCCTTCTGTTATTCTGGGGAAGGATTTTATTTTATATTAGCCTTGGTGGCAACATTTCTGATACATCATGTGCAAATAACAAAACCAACCATATATCAATTTCTCTTTATTACAGCCATTTATTGAGATGCATAGATGAACTCTCAGAATTCCTAGCAATAAGCACACTGCTTAGGGAATACCGGGAGGTGACGTCCACATCACTGGACGATGGAAAATTTGGAGAAAGTTACCCAAACTATTTTCAGAACTTTAATCATTTTTTTTTAAAGACTTTAGAACAAGAAGCTATATCTCAATGATCTGTGTGTTCTTTGTAATTATATCGGGAGGGGAACATGTTGAGGCAAATGTTTCTATCTACCAGTTCTGTACGTAAATTTCCTTGCAAAACGATGCATAGATAATGCTGGTACTGTAATTTTTTTAAAAAAATCATGTATTTCAATCAGTACCAGCGTTACTATCCAACTGTACTTGGTGATGGCCTTGTTTTTATTTCCTGACATTGAAGCACCTACTGTACTTTCAAAACCCAAGTAAACAACAAAAGCACTGTTTTGAGTTTTGAGCACTGATTGAAGTGTGAAGTTAATCAGAAAACCACAAAGGAACATGTTGCAAAATTTTGTTGCAATAGAATGTCACTTAAGTATCACACGCTTACAATAAAAACAACAAATTCCTAAGATCGTAAACCAAATGAAATGGAAAAGCCCTTGACCGTTTACAAATAATTTTTTTTTCTAATCTGAAAAACTAAAATCAATCCTGATGATAATTGTTATTCCCCAGTATCTCATTTCTCAATAAATATTCCTGTTTCTCTGTTATATATCCCTGCTAAATAAATAGCCAAATCTGAACATGTAGAGATAATTCTTGCCTTTTTGATGTCCTGTCTCATTCTTTGATCTCTTTTCTTGGTCAGTTTTTTTTTTAAAAAAACTTTTTTTTGGTCATAGTTGTCAAACTATTTCATAAATTATTGAACTGCCACATCACTTAAATCAAATTGCAAAGGCATGAATTAGTTCATTCACTAAATGAATATAGACCTGATCAAAATATTTACTATTACTGGAAAATAATCTTTCTACCTATATTTTAAATGCTGCAAAAATTACTTAAACCCAAGTAAATTTCGATGAAGGTAACAAAGGAATTGCAACAGTTTAAACCAGTGTTTCTCAACCTTGGTAGCTTGAAGATGGGTGGACGTCAAGCTTCCAAGGTTGAGAAACACTGGTTTAAATGGTCAGGTTTCAACTCTTCCATTATCATAGCTTTCCAGACTCTTGTTCAGAAACAGACATAGCTTGACAGAAAACTCTCAGAAATGGTTTTATGAGATTAGGATCTTCACACGCAGGTAAGAATGACACCTTATATCCGACAGATGTCTGCTCTTTATAATGCTAGACATTCAAAGCTTCTATACTTCAGAGCAGAAGTTCTAGGGTTCTTTCCTCTTCCACTTTCCTCTTGCACTTCTAACTTCACAAATAGTTCATTCATCTCTTGAGTGGCTTAGGAAGTAGGTAAAAGATGCTTCATGGCTTTCTCTAAACTAGAAACCCATGGTTCCCACCCAGAGGTGGGTTTCAGCAGGTTCTGACCAGTTCTGGAGAACTGGTCGCAGAAATTTTGAGTAGTTCAGAGAACTGGCCCCCTCCCTCATCTATTCTCTGCCTCCTGAGTCCCAACTGATTGGGAGGAAGTGGGGATTTTGCAGTAACCTTCCCGTGGATTGGGGAGAGAATGGAGATTTTACAGTATCCTTCCCACGGAGGGGGGTAGGAATGGAGATTTTACAGTATCCTTCCCCTGCCATGCCCACCAAGCCACGCCCACCAATCCATGCCATGCCCACCAAATCACACCCACAGAACCCTTTCAGTCTTAGACCTTCTACATTTGTCAAGAAGTCTCAAACATCCTTTCTCGTTGCAAACTTTTAAATTATGTTTAGACATTCTTCGCTACGTAATCTGCATCCAAATTACATATATACATAGAGATGCAAAACTGCATCCAGTTTTGGTCACCACATTACAAAAAAAAAAAAAAGGTGAAACTTTGGAAAAAGTGCAGAGAAGTCCAATTAAGATGATTAAAGGTCTGGAGACTAAACCATACGAAGAACAGTTGCAGGAATTGGGTATGACTAGTTTAATGAAAAGAAAAGAAGGACTAGCAATGTTCCAGTATTCGAGGGACTGCCACAAAGAAGAAGGGGAGGGGTCAACCTATTCTCCAAAGCACCAGAAGGCAGGACAAGAAACAATGAATGGAAACTAATCAAGGAGAGAAGTAACCTGGAATTAAAGAGAAACTTCCTAACAGTGAGGACAATTAACCAGTGGAACAGCTTGCCTTCAGAAGTACTTCATCACTGAAGGTTTTAAAGAAAAGACTAGACCAATGATGGCTAACCTTTTTGCCATCATGTGCCAAAAGTGTGGGAGCGGGCTTCCGGTGCAGCGGGCTTCCGGTGGCGCTTCCGGCATCGCCAGACGCTTCTTCGTGAAGCGCCAGTCCCGGACTCCGTTAGAACCGCAAGAACAGCGAAAATCGGCTGTCTTGCGGTTCGGAAACTTTCCGCCCAGGAAGAAGGGGGGAAAGAGAGCAGACGGGTGGGGTAGAGCTCCCTAAGAGCACCAGATTTTACCAATAATCTGGTGCTCGAAGATGAGAGCTCCCCGTGAAGCCTGTCAACGCTCCGGACCTGGGACGCCTCTGCCGGGGAAGTTTTTGCCTGGCAGAGCTAGATGCCACAGCCACCCCAATAAACAACTTTAAACATCTATTTTTGACTTTAATTGGTAGAGCAAATGCATGAGGAATTCGAACTGCAAGTATCTGATATTTTTAATTTTAAGAGTTATTCTTTTTCCTTTAACTCCTATGGGAAGAAAGAGAAAGTAAGATGGCGTTCTAGTTTTAACGGGGCGTGAAGAAGTGAAAGTTTTTTTAAAAAGTACTGATAAAGCCCCAGTTTGAAATATAGGACTCTATCTTAAAAAGTGGATTAATCAAGGATGGAAATAATAGTAACAATTGAAGCAGTTGTATAAAGTATAAAGTGAAAGGTTTCTTTTGATACCTTTTTTCCCCTTTTTTTTCCTTCTATTTTGTCTTCTTGGAAAGGGAAGAAGAAGGGGGGGAAGATGGCTGCTCTTTTTGAAAGCAATGATGGGTTAGTTAACCCACAAATACGGTTTGACCCTCTTGAAGAAGTTTTCAATTCAATTACCTCTGCTATATTGCAAAGGCTTGATACTTTTTTTCAAGTTGGAAATAAAGAAACAAACGAAGATACTGTATTCTTACTTAACAGTGAGGTGTTGAATGAAGAGTTGGGAGAAGAAAGAGAACAGCCTACAGTGATTTTGGAAAATAAAATGGAGGAATTGCAGAATGAGAAGGAAGAATTTCTGGGAGCTGTTGGGATCATAGAGACACGAAATGGAATTTTATATTTTTTCTACAAAGTCCTAATTGCAATTAAAGAGCTGCTCTTACTGGAAGATATAGTTTTGCGAAAGCTATGTTGTATACATCAGTCTCAGAAAACTCAAGAGTGTATTAGAGAAAAAAAAGGTGGAGGAATTAGAGTGAAGAAAAAGGTCCATAAAAAAGCCAGGAAAAAAGACTGGAGATGAGGAGAATAAGTCCATAAAATGTTTTGTTTAAGTGTATATAGATTTTGAACTTTGGAAGAAAACATCTAACAGTTTATGCCAGCTATTTAATTGAGGAAGGATGATGAAAGGCAAATTATAGACATTTTGGAATATTTTGAGAAGAATAAACAGATCACTGCAATGCTGGTGTTTTTGGTTGTGAAGTAAGCCTTGGCCTGACTGAATTGAAACCTTTTATTAAAGACTGTAACAAAGATGGATTTAATTGCAGCCGCAGAAATCTTACTGAATATGATAGCGAATTTGAGCTTTTTTGTTTGAGGGTAATAGCCATAGGGCAAGAAGACTACAGGCCTCGGGAAATTGCAGAGATCTGGTGGTTACCCTAATACGATGATGAATGATGATGAGAAAGGGAGGGTATTGTATTTTTTAGGTTAACTTGATTTATGTACTATGATACGTTGGGGGATGGCGGGGGGAAAAGGGGGGGGAAATTTGTATCTGTAAAACTTTTTCAATAAAAAAAAGTGTGGGAGCGTGGGGGGGGTCACATGTGCACGTGCCCATACCCATAAATGCGCCCCCCACGCATGTGCATGTGACCTCCCCCCTGCGCGACCCCTGTTTTTGGCACGCAATGATACAATGGGCCCAGTAGGCCCATTTTTCACTCTCCCCAGGCACCAGAGGCTTTCTAGGAGTCTGCGGAAGGCAAAAACGGCCTTCCCCACCCCCTAGAGGCCCTCCAGAGGCCAGAAACAGCCTGTTTCCCAACCTCTGGTGGGCCCGGAAGGTCTGAAAATCAGCTGGCCAGTGCGCACATGCACGCTGCAGCTGAGGTAGGGCAACGCTCACATGCCCACCAATATGGCTCCGTGTACCATCTGTGGCACGCGAGCCATAGGTTCGCCATCATAGGACTAGACAGTCATTTATCTGAAATAGTATAGGTTCTCCTGCTTGAGCAGGGGGCTGGATTAGAAGACCTCCAACATCCCTTCCAGCTCTATTCTATTCTAAATTCTAAATTAGTGCATTAAAAAAAATTTTTTTTGATGAACTTTTGGTTCATCGGGGTATTCCTGGAGTGCATTGGATTGTTTTCCATTGCTGGATTCCGAATGACCAAGTACTCTGGAAGCTGTTGATATGGTCAATTCAATCGTAAAAAACAGCTTTACTCGGAACACTTAATATTTATTTATTTATTTATTATTTATTAATCATATTTCTATGCCGCCCACTCTCCGAGGATTCTGGGCGGCTTACAACAATCGACAGTATACTAAATAGCATATTGCCCCCAACAATCTGGGTCCTCAATTTACCCATTTCAGAAGGATGGAAGGCTGAGTCAACCTTGAGCCGGTGAGATTTGATCCACTGATCTGCTGAACTAGCCGTCAGCTGAAGTAGCTGCAGTACAGCACTCTAACCACTGAGCCACCTCGGCTCTATCCTGCAATGGTATCAAAAATCAATATCTTACTATTCCAGGTCCTTGGGAAGGACTCAAATCCAGTCTAAATATCTGGCTGACTATACAACAGACATAATAAATTAGTTGTGACTCAGAAGAAGCTGAAAAGGAAAAGAAGAAACCAAGCTGGCTAGTGCAACTTTTAAAAGGGCTTTTAATTTCCTCTCCCTTGTCCCTTGGGTTTGCTCAATATTTGGAAATATGCCCTCATTTCACAACTTTGCAAACACGTTGTCAAGTGCTGAATTAGACAACTTGTTAAAATTAAGTGATGCTAAACAATATGTTACACTTCCTTCCTCTTTTTTTTTTTATCCCTACCCCATTTTCAACACGTATATTTTGGATTACGTTTTCTGTCTTTCTTCCTTAATAGGAAAGGTTGCTAGGATTCTCTGGGTTGTCTCAGCTGCTTATTTTTTGGGGGGAAGTAAAAACTTTGGTAATGTGAAACAGTGGAAATTAGTTCATTTTGTGAACGGTTAATGGTAGAAATCCCCAGCTGTTCATTGCCCCATGTCTTAAGGGGTGGGTTCTAAAATTTTTTACTACCGGTTCAGTGGGTGTGGCTTATTTTATGGGTGTGGCTTTATGGTCATGTGACATTTTTTTAGGATTTAGCAGAGGTACTGGTCTACCAGGCTTTTAACTGCTTGCAGAGCTGTACCGATCTACCCATTTATTTTTGGAGTGTTCCAGTCTACCTATTTGTTTTTGGAGCGCACCGGTCTACCACCACACTGCCTTTTACCACTGATCAGCTGCAGGGCAGCCCTTTGAAGCCCCGTGGCAAGAATTTAAACAGTTTTTTTCCTTCTAGCCAATCAACTGGAGGCAGCGAATAGATTGGGGGCGGGGCCAGACAGAGGTGGTATTTACCGGTTCTCTGAACTACTCAAACTTTCCACTGCCGGTTCACAAGAACTGGGGAGAACCAGTAGCAACCCACCACTGCTTAAGGGTCACTGCACTTAAAGCAATATATGTGTACATTGCAATGAAGGACACATTGGGGGAACCAAAGATCTTAATTGTGGACCTAATCCTGCTCTAAACTGTGCATGATGGTGCTTAAAGATAAATGGAAGCGGAGAATCTGAATGTTACTATGGGTCTCTACCATTGTTGCAATATGGTACCTACGGACACAAGTTCCCTCAAATCATCTTCAGTTGAAGATTACCCGCTCAAGTCTTCCAATATAACGGTCATTCATGTTGGGTAACTATTACCTGTTTTACTATCGACTTCTTTGTGACACCCTTAATGCTAATTGTTAACAAAATCTTGCCCAATCTGGTAGCGATGGAAGCGGGTGGTTTGGAAAAATCCCTGCCCCCCCCCCATGCCCAGTTGAGCCGCACAATCATCAGAAGCTCTTTTTTTTATTTTTAAAAGCATTTTTTCTACAACCACTTCGGCCGAAAAAATGCTTTTAAAAGTTAAAAAAAAAAGCCTCTGATGATCGCGCGGCTCAGTTGGGATCATCAGAGGCTTTTAAAAGTATTTTTTCTACAACCTCTTCAGCCAAAGAGGTTATAGAAAAAATGTTTTTAAAAGGAAAAAAAGCCTCTGCCGATCAGGCAGGTCAGCTGGGATCGTCAGAGGCTTTTTTTTTAAAGAAAGAAAGCCTCAGCCGATCAGGCAACTCATCTGGGATCGTCAGAGGCTTTTAAAAGCATTTTTTAACAACCTCTTCAGCAGAAGAGGTCGTAGAAAAAATGGTTTTAAAAGTAAAAAAAAAAAAGTTGGCCACGCCCACTCAGTCATATTACCCCACCATCACCACCAAGCCACACCCACAGAACCGGTAGTAACAAATTTTACATTTCACCACTGCCCTAACCTATACCATACTGGGATACCACAGTAAAATAGATTTTAAAAATCAATCAGAAAGTCTAGGATAGACCACAGGAGATTTGCAAATGTTTCAAATTGTGCTTGAACCGTTCCTCCTTTTTGCAACTTCACCTTAAAAAAAGCTGAGTAGGGAAGATCAAAGAAGTATTTTCTCGAGAAAGCTAATATCTCTTTCTTCCCACACACACCAGCTGATAGACACGTCACTTGAGGTCAAGGAAAACTGAAAATGTGTGTGCGGGCACAGACGTTGCAGGCTGCTGACTTCAAGCCTTCTTGAGTCACAACTCCAACAGACAAGAATGGAGTTCAAGGCTTCATTTTGTCACTTACAAGCTGTCGGTAAAAAGCCAAAGGCTTTTGTGAGTTCCCACCTGGACAAGACGACGAGGTTTTACTGTACTTGAGCAAAAATGGCTCCATCCCAAACCACAGCATTCCGTAACTGGTGTCAGCCATTCCAAATACACTTACAGCACAGTGGCAGCTCTACGATTAAAGTCTTAATTGTCTTGGAAACTAGGCATCAAAAAAAGAAGGGTCAGATTAAAGTCCCTGGAGCCAAGACTAGTCTCAAATGGAGACCCCTGAATATCAGCATTGTTGACAATGTGCAATTCCCATAATATAATTATAGACCTGTATGGTATACGACCAAATGCTTTGTTCTTGATTTCCGATTTTTGTTTAGATTCCCCCCCCCCGCCTTTATTATTTTTATAAATTTATTTATTTATTTATTGGTTCGATTTATAGGCTGCCCTTCTCCGGAGACTCAGGGCGGCTTACAATGCGTTAAACAATAGCCTTCATACTTTTGTATATACCTGCTTAGTAGGGCTTTCGGCCACCCCCTAAGTGGTGTTCTTTTTTATACAAAGTCATCTTATTGCCCCCACAATCCGGGTCCTCATTTTACCTCCCTCGGAAGGATGGAAGGCTGAGTCAACCTTGAGCCTGGTGAGATTCGAACTTGCAGTAATTGCAAGCAGCTGGTGCTACTTAACAGCACTTTAATCTGCTGTGCCACCAAGGCTCTTATGTCAAGGTGGTGAACATAATACTCCTTCCTCCTCTGATTTTCCCCAACAGCAACTCTATGAATTCAGTTGGGCTGAGAATGACTGGTGCAAAGTCACCAGCTGGCTTTCATATATAAGACAGTACTAGAACTCACAGTCTCCTGGTGATTGGCCCAAAGTCACCCAGCTGACTTCATGCCTAGGGTGGGACTAGAATTCATAGTCTCCTAGTGATTGGTCCAAAGTCACCCAGCTGACTTCATGCCTAAGGTGGGACTAGAATTCATAGTTCTCCTGGTGATTGGCCCAAAGTCACCCAGCTGACTTTCATAGCTAAGACAGGATTAAAGCTTGTGGATTCCTGGTTTCTAGACTAGGATCTTAACCACGATACCAGATTAGATTTTTCTTACTCCATTTGTTATTCATTTTGCTAATGAACTTCTCTCCCAGTTCTAACTAGCCACTAAGGTTCAGTGATTTTCTTTTCTTTTCTTTCTTTTTTTACTGCAACTATGGACATCTGAAGGGAGAGTTAGTAAAAGACTGGCAAGGTGATAGCCACAAAGCCCCATCTCTGTTATACGTGCAGGTAAAATGTGTGCGTTGTTGACTACATCTAATTCTAATATTGCACAAGTCACAGTATAACCCTTTGTAGCTTTAGAAAATAAAAGAACAAAACAAGCAGAGACATGAAAAGAAATAAAAAGAAAAAAACAGATCGGGGGGGGGGAGAAAATGGTTCCTTCTTACATTTTCTTTGGCATTAATCTCTTTTTATCTGATTCTTTGAATCAGATCCTGGTACGAGACCAAGCAAAACAATTGTGAAACAGTTATTATGCTTAACCTTTTGGAAATCAATGGTTATTAAAGTTATTCTTGAAAATGCAGACTTGGTCATTGTAATGCACTGCTGTTTTGTAGCAGTTAATCCTTATGAATACCGTGGTGCTCTCTGAGCTTGGTATTTTCTCGCAAACATTTCAATACCAAGTCTTTCTCTCTTTCCTCTCTTCAGATTGACTAATATTTCCTCTGAGCAACTGGATGACCACATTAGACAATCACCAGATTAGTCAGCGCAGTAATGCACTTGTTCATTTAAAGTGACCACCTGCAAAGTTTCGGTAAAGGTAAAGGTTCCCCTCGCACATATGTACTAGTCGTTCCTGACTCTAGGGGACGGTGCTCATCTCCGTTTCAAAGCCGAAGAGCCAGCGCTGTCCCAAGACGTCTCCGTGATCATGTGGCCGGCATGACTAAATGCCAAAGGTGGTCCCTATTTTTCTACTTGCATTTTTTTAGGTGCTTTCGAACTGTTAGGTTGGCAGAAGCTGGGACAAGTAACGGGAGCTCACACTGTTATGTGGCACTAGGGATTTGAACCACTGAACTGCCGACCTTTCAATCGACAAGCTAGCATCTTACCCACTGGGCCACCTTAAAGTTTAGTTACAAAAGTGCTTTTTAAAAGCCCCTATTCCATCTCTTCCTAGCATTTGCCTTCCCTTCATCTTCAAAAGTGAGGCATGGAAAAAAGTAGACTGGTGGTTGCATCCTGCTGACGGTCACGTGGATCAGGCGAGCAGTTCATTGGTCCACCTGACGGCAATCCGCAGGTGGGAAATGTGAGCCCTCGGATTGGTTAAGCCGCTGACAGCTCGAGTATAAAAGAGCTGTCAGCTCGGCGGAATGGTGGTTCCTCAGTTGTTCATACTGAGAGATGGTTAACAGTTAATGGTTGAGATTAATAAAGAGTTGTTAATAGTTAACCTGCCTCGCCTCCATCCTTGCCTTTTGGCTCAAAAATAGAACACTGGTCTTGCCATTTTGGAGCTGAAGAAGTGGAGGGAGACCAATGTCCTTCAGCCCTGAATCAGATTCCCTTGTAAGTATTCTTATTCTTCTCATTCTGAACATGGTAAGCTTTAAGGTGAAGAAAATGAAGATAGCAGTGTTCCGATATCTCAGGGGCTGCCACAAAGAAGAGAGAGTCAAGCTATTCTCCAAAGCACCTGAAGGCAGGACAAGAAGCAACGGGTGGAAACTAATCAAGGAGAGAAGCAATTTAGAACTAAGGAGAAATTTCCTGACAGTTAGAACAATTCATAAGTGGAACAACTTGCCTGCAGAAGTTGTGAATGCTCCAACACTGGAAATTGTTAAGAAGAGGTTGGATAACCATTTGTCTGAAGTGGTGTAGGGTTTCCTGCCTAGGCAGGAGGTTGGACTACAAGACCTCCAAGGTCCCTTCCAACTATTCTATTCTATTCTATTCTATTCTATTCTATTCTATTCTATTCTATTCTATTCTATTCTATTCTATTCTATTCT
>WNWU01000076.1:123533-142454 GCA_012654045.1 Ptyas mucosa
CTATTCTATTCTATTCTATTCTATTCTATTCTATTCTATTCTATTCTTTCTTCTCATTCTGAACATGGTAAGATTTAAGGTGAAGAAAATGTGGGGCTACCATAAATGTATTTGATAATGTACCTTAGGTTCTGAACAGTGGTGGGTTCCAAAACATTTTACTACCAGTTCTGTGGGTGTGGCTTGGTGGGTTTGACATGGCTTTATGGGTGTGGCTAGGTGAGCGTGGCATGGCTTTATGGGCATGGCGTAGTGGGCATGACAGGGGAAGGTTACTGCAAAATCCCCATTTCCTCCCGATCAGCTGGGACTTGGGAGTCAGAGAATAGATGGGGGCGGGGCCAGTCAGGGGTGGTATTTGCCGGTTCTCCGAACTACTCAAAATTTCCGCTACCGGTTCTCCAGAACTGGTCAGAACCTGCTGGATTTCACCCCTGACCAAGATGATTCAAGCTTCTTTGAACGGAAATTACAAAAAAAAAAAAAAAGGCAAATAAGCATGCACATTTTTCTGAAGCCTCTCCTTTATTTATATGCTGTTCAACTACTCATCTTCTTTATCTGTGAAGACTTTCAAACTGCAATGGTCAAGAGAAAACTGCTGAGTCTGTCTGGTAAAATGATGTCACCGAAGCATGAAACTAATTGTAAAAAAGAAGCAGCTGTATTTACATAAGTCCGGTAGAGCCTAATGAATTGTAGAAGAAGGTTTCATGGCTTTGGGAGATACAAAAAGTATTTAAAAGTATTTTTGAAGGAAATAGCAGTAACTGGTGCTCATGATAGCTTCCATTTTCAAATGATGATTCTGGGCATGTTTTTACTTAAAAGTAAGTTCTACTGAACTCAACAAGAACTACTGTTGAGTAAATGTAGTTTACTACTGTTGTAGTGGTGGGTTCCTCCCAGTTCGGCCCAGTTCGGCCGAGCCGATAGTGGTGACGATATGACGTCACCAAACCAGTTCTCTTTGTTCGGGAGCTGGGGGCCCCCACCCCCCCTGCGTTATTCTTACCTTTTATTTGGTCCCACCCCCAATTTTTCGCTGCCTCCCGAGTCCCAGCTGATCGGCTAGAAGGAAAAAAACTGTTTAAACTCTTGCTGTGGGGCTTCAAAGGGCCGCCCTACAGCTGATCAGTGTTAAAAGGCAGTGTGGTGGTAGACCAGTGCACTCAAAAAACAAATGGGTAGACCAGGATGCTCCAAGAACAAATGGGTAGACTGGTACAGCTCTGCAAGCAGTTAAAAGCCTGGTAGACCAGTACCTCTGCTAAATCCTAAAGGATTGTCACATGACCATCAAGCCACGCCCACAGAACCTGTAGTAAAAAAATTTAGAACCCACCCCTGTACTGTTGAGTAAAGGAAGTAAAACATTTTTAAATGAGTTTGACAAAGAAACCATTTCATAAAGCTAATTCTCCTGAAATCCTAGCTCGGTTTCACAACCATCTTTCTCCCAAGGCCAGATGTAGCCACTAATGACCTTTTTAACCTGCATTTCCAAGAGCTGCTACCAAACTACATTTTATAACTTAATAGAAGGGGTAACAATTCTATGAGTTGCATGTAATTAATGGACTGAATTTGTGCAGAATTAAATTAGTTTTTAACCTGTTCTTTCCCATTGTTTTGTCCGAACTCGACCTAAGGCAAAAGCAGTCAATACTTGGCAACAAAAACTTGAGTATTTTTGAACTAATCATCGCCCTTGACAATCTAGATCAGCGGTGTCAAACTCGATTTCATTGAGGGCCGCATCAGGGTTGTGTTTGACCCAGGTGTGAAATTCAATTTTTTCCCCCTATCAGTTCTGTGGGCATGGCTTGGTGGGCATGGCAGGGGAAGGATACTGCAAAATCTCCATTCCCTCCCCACTCTGGGGCCAGCCAGAAGTGGTGTTTGTCGGTTCTCTGAACTACTCAAAATTTCAGCTACCAGTTCTCCAGAACCTGTTAGAACCTGCTGAATTTCACCCCTGGTTTGACCTCGGGGGGCTGAGGTTGGTGTGGCCAGCCAATGTCACTCATATCAGGGGAACCTGCGGTGGCCCAAGTGCTCTGCCAGTGAAAACAGAGCTCAGGAGAGTCATTTGCAGCCCTCAAAAGCTCCATTTTTGGCTTTGAGGGCCTCCTGCAACCCTCTGCCAGTGAAAATGTGAAAGACCAGCCCGCTGGCAGAGGCACCACAGGTTGGTCCTTCGCTGTATCCAGGATGGCTCCACAGGCCAGATCTAAGCACCCCGCAGGCCGTATCTAGCCCGCAGGCCTAGAATTTGACACCCCTGATCTAGACAGAAGTATTTACTCTATGAAAGCATCTAGACCCGTGATGGCGAACCTATAGCACGGGTGCCACAGGTGGCACGTGGAGCCATATTGGTGGGCACATGAGCTCAGCTTTAACATGCATGCGTGCACCGGCCAGCTGATTTTGGGGCCTTCTGGGCCCACCAGAAGTCAGAAAACATATTGTTTCTGGCCTCCAGGGGGGGTGGGGAAGGCTGTTTTCACCCTCCCCAGGCTCCTAGAAAGGCTCTGGAGCCTGGGGAGAGCGAAAAACAGGCCTACCGGGCCCACCGTGCCATCATATGCAAAAAGTGGGGGGGGGAGGCAGAGCGCATAGAATTATGGATGTGGGCACGCATGCGTGTGACCCCACCGTGCTCCCCCCTGCTTTTGGCACGCGATGGCAAAAAGGTTAGCCATCACTGATCTAGACCAACTTTCCTGAAACTGAACTCTGATGTGTTAGGTTACAAACAGTGGTGGGTTCCTCCCGGTTCGGCCGAGCCGGTAGCGGTGACGATATGATGTCACCGAACCGGTTCTCTTTGTCTGGGAGCTGGGCCCTCCTGCCCGCCCCCGCGTTATTTCTACCTTTTATTTCTTCCTTTTTAGCCCAGCTGATAGGTGTGGCAGAGTGGATTGCCGCACCTCAGGTGGCCAGATTCCCAACGCCCTGGACAGATTCCTAATGCGCAAAGTTTGAAGCGCGTGCACGAAGAGAACCGGTAGTAAAGCCATTTAGAACCCACCACTGCTTACAACCCACCTAGAGCTGCAGCTGTCACAATTCCCAGCCAGCCAACACATCTGGATGGAAATTGCCTTGAGATCATTGACTGTGTTCTTCTGACAATAGGATGCTTGCAGGTTGCAAGGGTCAGAAGAGTCCCCATGAACTCAGGATTCAAATCAAAGTACATACTTCTTTTTTTTTTTAAAAAAAAAAAGAATGCTGAAATCTAAAGATCCATCTGAACACTGGTGAAATCATAATTTGCCATTAATGCTAAGGTAAAGGTTCCCCTCGCACATATGTGCTAGTCGTTCCCGACTCTAGGGGGCGGTGCTCATCTCCATTTCAAAGCCAAAGAGCCAGCCAGCGCTGTCCGAAGATGTCTCTGTGGTCATGTGGCCGGAATGACTCAATGCCAAAGGTGCATGGAAAGCTGTTACCTTCCCACCAAAGGTGGTCTCTATTTTTCTACTTGCATTTTTTACGTGCTTTCAAATTTCTAGGTTGGCAGAAGCTGGGACAAGTAACGGGAGCTCACCCCATTTCGCGGCGCTAGGGATTCGAACCACTGAACTGCCGACCTTTCGATCGACAAGCTCAGTGTCTTAGACATGGAGCCACCACATCCCTTATCTTAATCATAATTCTGAATACTAAAACCTTGAGATGAGCTTTGGTGATGCTGTGAAGTTTAGAATTATTATTTTTTGAACAGGGCTGGGACATTAGATGCCTACAAATAGCAGATTGGAAAAATCTATCACTCTGTGTAGGGGACAGCAGCAAAATATGGATAAGGGTTTTAACTTTTTCATTTTGTGAAAAGAGTTTCCTTTGCAGCAGTGATTAGCATATATGTTTTCCTATTATTTCTTAATCCCTCTCATAGGAAATCTGAGGGAGTGGTTACTGTATTACAGGTACTTGGCATGAATAGGATTTACTATGCCGGATTTTTTTATATATACTTTGCCATTAATAAGGCAAAAGAACTAAGAGATGTTCTCGTCTTCTGATGCTGTCTTTAGATCCACTGCAGTAAACGAGAATTGTCTAGTCTTTTAAAATGAGAGGGCAGCATGGGAGGTAAACAACCACAATGTGCAGAAACGAATGTTCTTGAGACAGTAACATGAAAAAGAGTCAAACACTAAAGGGTTCATTTTAAAAGAAATAGGTTTTGAAGAAGAAACAGCTTTGATCTCTATGTCTTCTGTGAATTGGTCCAATCCTTTTTTTTTGTGGGTGGTGGGGAAGGTGAAGGGAGCTATAGGCATGTCTATGATTAGAGGGAACATTATAACTGCCATTCTACCAGGAGTGAAATCCAGCAGGTTTTGACAGGTTCTGGCGAACCGGTAGCGGAAATTTTGAGTAGTTCAGAGAACTGGCAAATACCACTTCTGGCTGGCCCAGTGATAAAATCCAATTTTTTTTACTACCGGTTCTGTGGGCGTGGCTTGGTGGACATAGTGTGGCTTTGTGGCATGGCTTGGTGGGCGTGGCAGGGCAAGGATACTGCAAAATCCCCATTCCCTCCCCACTCCTGGGGGAAGGATATTGCAAAACCTCCATTCCCACCCCACTCTGGGGCCAGCCAGAGGTAGTATTTGCCAATTGTCCGAACTACTCAAAATTTCCACTACCGGCTCAAATTTTCTGCTACTGGTTCTCCAGAACCTGTCAGAACCTGCTGGATTTCGCCCCTAGGCTGGCCCCAGAGTGGGGTGGGAATGGAGATTTTGCAATATCTTTCCTCCAGGAGTGGGGTGGGAATGGGGATTTTGCAATATCCTTCCTCCAGGAGTGGGGAGGGAATGGGGATTTTGCAATATCCTTCCTCCAGGAGCGGGGAGGGAATGGGGATTTTGCAATATCCTTCCTCCAGGAGTGGGGAGGGAATGGGGATTTTGCAGTATCCTTGCCCTGCCACGCCCACCAAGCCATGCCACAAAGCCACACCACACCCACAAAGCCACGCCCACAGAACCAGTAGTAAAAAGAATTGAATTTCACCACTGCTTTCTACCTTAGTACTTGAAGGACTATCATAGAGAAGAGGGGGTTGACTTATTAAAGAAAGATCCAAACTAGAATTAAGAAGAGATTTTCTGACAGTGAGAACAATTAATCAAAAGAATAGTTTCCTCCCTGGAGAGGAAATAAGGGTGTTAGAAAGAAGGGAGAAATAGATAAATTAGAGAGAGAGAAAATGAAAGGGAGAAAGAATATGGATGCCCCCATAAAATTTTAACTCTGTCCCCTATTACTAGTTTATCCAATCTTGTCCATTATTTGTACAATGTTTCTCCTAACTGAACTTCAGAATATTGTTAAGAACAAGATTCGCTGCCTTAGAAGAGTGAGGAAAATTCTCAGGGATGACTCTGGTCATCACTTCTTTACCCTCCTACCACCGGGAAGGAGATATAGAATTGTAGCCAGCCACACAAGCAGGCTGAAGGACAGTTTTTATCTGTGGGCTGTCAGACTCCTGAATGAGAAATAACATAACTACGTAGTACGTTGGACTGCAGGGCCGGCGCAATGTGTAACATGTTCACACTGGTGCAATAGGACTGGGTGTTTTGTTAATACGATTTATGGGGTTAGGGATTTTCTGTCTTCATTGTGAGTTGTATTGTGTTGGTGGGGTGCACTGAGGGAGCTCAACCAATCTCATTGTACATATGCACTGACAATAAAGATTTGAAATTGAAAGGCAGTGTCAGCCTCTATGTGTTCTGCCCCAGCTACGGATCCCAAGAAATGTAGCACACACAAACTATGAACAAAGCTCGATTTACTTCCAAACGTAGTTTTCTACAAATGCAGGCTGTTGATTAAAACATCCTTAACAACCTGCCAGAAAGTCTTACGAGAGTTGGCAGAAAGCCCAGAAACAAGATTTGCAAATCCACAATCCACATTCAATGACCAGCGAGCGAACATGCGTTGTTTCCTGCAACGTTTACAAGCTGTGTGCAAACTTAAATAGGCTAAGGGAGTGGCCAATTAGCCCCAAGCCTTATTCTGGAGGAGACCTCCTCCTGAGTAATCACTCCTGCCTTTTGGCAGCTCTGCATGCTCGTGCATTGAGAAGAGGCTCCTCCACTTCATCCTCTTCACTTGAAGGAGCTTCTGGAGGTTCTGAAGGCCCTGGCTGAATCTCTGCCTCTGGCACTGCATCTTCTTCAGCCTCCTCGCTGTCCGACTCGAGTGCTGGCTGCACAGGCTGCTGGCGCGACACCACACCAGCCTCCTCCTCATCAGGATCAGCAACAATCCGCTCAGGCCACTGGCGGGCCACAACACTACGTTGCTTGCTTGCTTTCGGCTGCCATTGTAACGGGAGGGAGGGAGATATTGTAGGGATCGGGGAGGGGGGACATATCTCGGAAAAGGGAGAAAAATTCTCACTGTCTTTTTAGCAGCTGTGGAGAGAGCTGATAACTGTCAAGGTCAACTGTCCTGGCATACCAGATAGATGGGGCCGCCTAAATAAGTACCCCACATGACACCTTGAGGAGATGTGAATTGGACATTCAACCTGGGACTGTGGAGGGAGGGATTTGGGGGATGCTTTCAATATGTAATTTTCGCGCCTGTTGCCTCAGACTTTGCTTTTCTTTCGCTGCATTCAGTTCATACTCAGAAAAAGTACCTTTCTCTACAAACATGGAGTTGGGGTTTTCCTTTCTTGAGTTTTGAACGGAGGCACGCCTGACAGGCAGGAGATTTAAAGTTGAACTGCAAATATTATAATCCCAGACAAACATTCAATACATAAATATGTTAGAGTACATTGAGTGCACAGAGAGCACACAAAGGGATATATTGTTTTGATCTTTTAAGGATTAATGTTTTTTTTTTTTAAAAAAACAATTGTAATCTTAACTGTTCCCTAAATGTGTGGAGTCTATCATGTATCTTCCAGTGAAGTGTTTCTCAACTTCAACAACTCAACTCAGCATGCTGACTGGGGGATTTGGGGAGGTTTTAGTCTACACATCTCAAAGTTGCTAAGATGGAGAAACACTGTACTGGGGTCAACATCTCATGGTATAATCTGTATGGTGAAGCTTACACCTGGCTTTAGTGTGTGGAGCAGAAAGACTGAAATAACTGTTTTTCCTTCATATTTTATATGAATGTACTCTGGTTGTTTTCCTAAACCTTCTTTGAATGGGAAAAGAAGCTCCCATTTATTCTTGCTAGAGTTTTGCATGAAGTTAGGTAAAGGTAAAGGTTCCCCCGCACATGTGTGCTAGTCGTTCCTGACTCTAGGGGGAGATGCTCATCTCTGTTTCTAAGCCAAAGAGCCAGCGCTGTCATGTGGCCAGCATGACTAAACACCAAAGAGCCTTGGATAGTACAGTGGTCTAAAGCCCTGTTATTAACATCAGCTGCCTGCAATTATTGCAGGTTCGAATCTCACCAAGGCTCAAGGTTGACTCAGCCTTCCATCCTTTCTAAGGTAGGTAAATTGAGGACCCAGTTTGTGGGGGCAATAAGCTGACTTTGTATAAATATACAAAAGTATGAAGGCTATTGCTTAGCGCATTGTAAGCTGCCCTGAGTCTCCGGAGAAGGGCGGCATATAAATCAAATTAAAAAAAAAAAAAGGCGCACAGAATGCTGTTACCTTCCCACCAAAGGTGGTCCCTATTTTTCTACTTGCATTTTTTTTACGTGCTTTCAAATTGCTAGGTTGGCAGAAGCTGGAACAAGTAACAGGAACTCACTCTGCTATGCAGTGCTAGGGATTTGAACTGCTGAACTGCTGACCTTTTGATCGACAAGCTCGGTGTCTTAGCCACTGAGCCACCGTGTCCCTTTGCATGATGTTACAAAGCACATTTATAAACTGAAATCTGCAATATTATGAATGTTGTGATTCAGATCACTGATAAGGTAATTAATTATCAAAAAGTATAGGTAACAAACAAATGAGCACCATATTATACATTTGCGTATTTTAGGTGAAAGTCTGCTCAAAAGTATTTTATATTAGGGAGAATAATCTGTAAATTGTCCATGATGAGGGGGGGAGAGAGAGAATATTAAAAGTTGTATAAACTTTTATAAAAGTTGTATAAACTTTTTTATATAAAAAAAGCCAAACTTGATCAAGGAACTACAATTCAGACAAACAAGCTAACAGTAAAGGACTGCCTAACCAAGGAATCATCAAGAACACTCCCATAACAGTGATAAGACAAAACCACTTGCACCAATTGCATAATACATGAACAGACTTAACCATGGTTTCAGCTGGTAACTGTGAGCATCCTAGACCAAGCTAAGGCCAAAACCATTAGAGAATTCCGGGAAGCCTGGCCCTCAAATTGGCCATCGACGGGCATATAGAGATAAACAACATCTACACACCATTCAAAAGAGAGAATAAAAAAGCCAAAAAAGTAAACAAAAAGGCCAAAATACCAACACTCAGATAAGCAGAAATTAACACCAAGAAGGCCAACAATCAAGAA
This sequence comes from Ptyas mucosa, assembly GCA_012654045.1. Lineage (NCBI taxonomy): Eukaryota > Metazoa > Chordata > Lepidosauria > Squamata > Colubridae > Ptyas > Ptyas mucosa. The sequence continues at coordinate 132,050 of WNWU01000076.1, forward strand.
ATAAACTTGACCAAGGAACTACCAACTTAGATAAACAAGTTAATGGTAAACAACACCCTAATCAAGGAACCACCAAGAACACTCCCACCAGCATTGGAAGGACAAGCCACTTGCACTAATTGCACAACACATGAACAGACTTAACCATGGTTTCAATTGGGAAACTGTGAGCATCCTAGACCAAGCCTCAAAACACTAGAGAATTCCTTGAAGTCTGGCACTCACACAAATCAGCCATTAACAGGCAGATAACATCTAGATGCCATTCAAAAGGGACTAAAAACTAAGCAGGTTAAACAAAAAGACCAAAACACTCCACGCCAGCAATTAACACCCAAATAAGCAGTGGTTAATACCAGAATTAATATCAAACTAACAATCAAGCAGTAAACAATACCCTAATCAGGAATTACCCATTTAGACAAACAATCAGAAGTAAATCAAGAGTAATCTTGAAACTACCAAGAATTTTCCCATCCAAACTGACACTAATCAGCATACATTAAAGTGAAATTTAGGTGCATACAGCTCTCAAAGGGTCTCCACCTCCAATACATGCTAGACAAACATGACTAAATAAATAAATAAATAAATAAATACAAAATTATGCATTTACCCACATATATTATATGACAGAGAGAAACAACACAGTCTAGTTCAGATGTATACTTGAACATGGCGAGAAAAACTACATTTGTGAGTTTACCAGACAGATGCATAAGAGAACAAAGCTGTTACAGAATATGGTAGTCCTGCTAGAAATACTTTGAAACCTCCTCCCAGAGGGGAGCATCAGAAACAGACCATGAAGTGGGTGGGTGTGGGTCTCTAATAATGCTTTGAGCTCTAAGCACAGAGCGCTTATAAGCAATATCCTGAATAACGGGAAGCAAGCTTCCTATAATCTTCTCGGCTGTCCTCACCACTCTCTGTAGGGACTTTCTATCTGAGGCGCTGCAGCCACCAAACCAAACAGGGTTGCAGTTTGTTAAAACGCTCTCAATCGTGCCTCTGTAAAAAGTGGCCAGGACAGAAGGAGAAAGATGTGTAATCCTAAGTCATTTTTTTTTCCAATGCTGCTGTAGCTTTGAACGGTCACTAAACAAATGGTTGTAAGTCGAGAACTCCCTGTAAATTGACATAAGGATCTAGGCATGAAATTACTGCTGCTACATAGCACTAGGGTGTAACCTTAAAGGCTGCCCTTCGTTTGCCAAATTTGGCCCAGCGCTTTTAGAAGACGTGACGGAGACAAGAGAATGTTCCCTCAAGTTCATCAGGTTACAAAATTGTAAGTAGGTATTTCCATGGCAATGATTGCTTGGTTCCTGCTGTGCAATTTGCTCTGGACAGGAGTTGTTAGAAGGGCTCTCCACGTTCTTGGAGGAACAAAACAATAACATCAAAAGAACAAGATGTTCTGGCATAGCAAAGAAGGCTACTGTGAGAAAAATCACCCCATTCAGGTTTGAAGTTGAAGTTGAAGTTTATTTAATTTGTATACCGCCCTCCTCCCGAAGGACTCAGGGCGGTGAACAGCCATAAATAAAACATATAAATACAATGTTTAAAACCCACTAAAATCCAATTAAATAAATTTGGCCATAGAAATATTAAAACCCCAATAATTTAAAACAAATTAAAATTTGTTTAAAGGTTCTCCAATTTCCATCACCAAGACCCACGAGTGATCGCCTTATATTGACTTTTCTTTTCTCTTTTTTTTTCCTTCTTCTTTATGGTGCTAGAGCATTTCTTCTGTTTTAGGCAAAGTTATTGTAGATGAAGCTCACATCTACACCAAAGCTTTGTTTATTGGAAGCACGGCTAAAAGATACAATGAACGATCAGGTCAGGTCAGGTCAGTAGTAAAGAAGGGATGAAAAGCAGATAGAACAGAGGGAAAAGTAAGTGACATGCATAATCATACAAGGAAGTAAAACCCCATATTGTTAGAGCAGAAACCCCATTTCACGGAACTAATTAAGCCCACCAGACAGGCTCAGAATTACTTCATTCAACAGCATCTCTTGTTGAGAAATAATATATCCTACTTCAAATCAGCATTATATTTGATTCAGCTTACAAACAATACATTGGGGGAAGGGGTTCTGTTGTGGTTTACTATCAATAGGGTTAGAGGATAAATAACCGCAACGCCTCTGAAAATAGAATCAGGACATTTATTTAAATGTGAGTAAATATTGCATCCAGTTTTGGTCACCATATTATATATATATATATATATATATATATATATATATATATATATATATATATATGTATGTATGTATGTATGTATGTATGTATATATAACAACCTTTATTAAATACAAAAAGATAAAATCAACCACATATATTATAAAATATGAAATAAGAAAGATAAAAGAACAGCAAGAAAGAGAAAAAAAGGGGAAAGAAATAAAGGAGAGAAAGGAACACAAAAGAGAAAAAAGAAAAGAAAAAAGAAAGAAAGAAAAAGTGCATACAATATAACAATACAAACTTCTATGTGTGTGTGTGTGTGTGTCTTCTCAAGTTTTCGCAGGTGTGCAAAAAATTAAAATCTCGGGTGTTTTCCCACATCATAGTAAACTTATTTACTATGACACGGGAAAACACCCGAGATTTTAATTTTTTGCATATATATATATATATGTGTGTGTGTGTGTGTATATATTTCTTTTTCTTTCCTTTTCATAGGTTTTATGTGCATTTCTCTCTAGCCAGGTTCTACCTACGTAAGCTAAGATGTTACTAAGATCTAAGTGCTTACTAAGTGCTAAGATCCAGATGTGGATGAATATGAATTGAATGTGAATGTGAATTGAATGGGTGCTGAGTTGCAGTGAAGTGAGTTGAAAGAGGATGAGTGTGAATTGAATGTGAATGTGAAATGCATGTGAACTGAAGTAAATTGAATGGGTGCTGAATTAAAAGACTATGATTTGGCTTAGATATCTAGCGGGTTCCATGCTTGATCCAACCTCATTAGATAAAATATACACCATCCAATACACACGTTAGTCATTTTCCTGTTTGTAACCAAACTCCGAGTCAATGTTTGCTTTTCTTTATAAAATCTTGATTACTCCATAGTATCACAAAGGTGTGCCAGGGAAAAAAAACCTTTACATGTACAAATTCATCATCAAAAAAGTGACATCATTTCTTTCTCTTTTCCAAACAGCCCCGGGAGATACACTGATAATTGATCTGATGTCATCCAGATACTGCATGACAAACTGCAGAATTAAACGGGATTTTCCCAATCTTCCTTTGACATTCTAACCCACTTTTTTTCATATGTGATGCCAACTCTTTCTGATTATGGCTAGTATAAGCTTCCTTCTACAATTCCCATCATCCTCAGCTGGTAAAGCCAGCTACAGTCCCACACACTTACTAATATGTAATAGATCTATTCTGAAGTTGACCAATCTCGTGCACTAATTTTACCTGGGGGAAATTTTTTTTTTTAAAAAAAATTACGTTTTGAAAGAATTCTACTCAATCAATGCAAACCAACACTTAAGGCTGTAAAAGCCAACTAAGCAAACGACAAGAACACCGTTTCGAAAAGGAAACTAAACCAATAGAAACAGACAGAAAAGCAGTAAGGGAGGGGGGAAAGGGGGAACTGGTGAATATATAAGAATTTGTATGTGTATCTATGTGCATTTAAGTTTATAGGCCCCAATCCAGTGGTTGCGAACCTTTTACTCAGTGAGTGACAAACAGGTAGGTGTTTCGCTCATGCGTAGCTGCCACCGTGGGCTTCATGCACAACTGCACCATCTGCGCATGCCTGCGGCTTTTGCACGGCTCCCCCATGCGCTGCATGTGCAATTGCACCATCTGCACATCCGCACATCTTTCACGCATGCAATGCACGCACACGAACGCCATTGTGCATGTATGCACTGCGCGCAGGTACTCGCACACACATGCGCAAACAAGAGAGCTCCGAAGACCAGCTGGGTCTCCGGAATTGCGTGCATGAGCAACGGAGGCCCGAACACCAGCTGGGACACGTGCACATGTGCAGCTGCAGGTGAGTTGTTGTTTTTTTTAAAATTTGATTTATATACTGCCCTTCTCCAGAGACTCAGGGCGGCTTACAATGCGTTAAGCAATAGCCTTCATACTTTTGTATATTTATACAAAGTCAGCTTATTGCCCCCACAATCCGGGTCCTCATTTTACCTACCTTAGAAAGGATGGAAGGCTGAGTCAACCTTGAGCCTGGTGGGATTTGAATTTGCAGTAATTGCAGGCAGCTGAATGTTAATAACATGCTTTAGTCTGCTGCGCCACCAGGCTCTTTGGTGACAGCTCGCATGCCCAGAAAGATGGTTCTGCATGCCACCTTGGGCATGCTTGCCATAGGTTCACCATCATGGCCCTAATCCATCATGAGGGTCGGAGAAGGTAGATCAAAACAGCAGGTTATCCTACTCTTAATTCATCAGCCTAACTACTACACCACACTCCCTCTCTCTCCCTCCCTCTCTCTCTCTCTCTCTCTTTTTCTCTCTCTCTCATTCTCTCTCTCTTTCATTCTCTTTCTCCTAAATGGGAACTGCAAACATTTTAATCATCCATTATTCAATATTCTGTCCAGAATAACCTTTGCACAAAGGAAGGTAATCTTATTATGAAACACATTTCTAAGATAGCTATTAATGGTGGCAGAGTTGACTAGGCCTATTCTTTATTGTAGAATTTTGCATTGATGCAAAATTCAATCTATTCCCCACATCTTTAAATACCACTGAGAGATCTATTTTACTTTCCCACTATTTTGCAACAGTAAATGTGATAGCTATCAATAGGGCTCTTTAACTCCTTCTTAAATGTAATCTAATCTTAGCAGTTCATTCATTCATTATTAATTTTTTTAAAAAATTAAGAAGCTGCCCAAATTTGCTAATCATACTAATATTTTTGCAGACATTGGCTAAAGCAAAATTGGGTCTCAGAAATCAATTAAGTCCTGGAAAATGAGAAGAAAGAACATTAAATGTTGTCCAGGGCTACTAGCCCTGAATGACATCTTCAAATCTCGCTGTATAAGAAAGTTGCATAACATTCTCAGAGACTCTTCCCAACCTGCTTACAATCTTTTTGGCCTTCTGCCAGAAGATACAGAACAATTAGAACTTGGACCACACGTTTTCTGAATAGTTTTTATCCTAGAGCTATAATTGTACTCAACAATGAACTAAAGGGCCACCATCAGTGGGCTGTTGGACAGTATTACTTGGTCTGTTGTGTGGATGTTTGGGTGGTTTAGAGGTGGGGAATTGTGGTGGGTGGGAGTGTGTTTGGGGATTGTTATGTGTGTTGGGCCTGGTCTTTGGGTGTTAAGTGAATTTCGTTGTATGGGTATACTGTGTATACACATACAATGACAATAAAGTTATTATTATTATTATAAATAAACAAAATAAACCAAGTTTGGCACCTCAGTCTAATATTCATTATAGTTCAGTTCATTTGGGAGCTGAAGTCCACACGTCTTAGTTGCTAAGATTGAGAAACACTGATCTAGAACCCCCTCAAACCCAAATTTAATCCATGTTCATAAGGAGCTGGTGTCAGTCACAACAAGCACTTCAGAAAGATCTGGTCGGCTTATATAGTGACATGGAGAGAAGGATAACATCTCCTACCATCTGGAGGAGAAGTTCAGTAATTCAGCAACCTGAAGAACCCAATAGAAGCTGGGCAGATCCTACCCCTAATCACACATTGGAATCCCCATTGTTGATAACATACAGTAGTGGCCAAAATTGTGGAAACCTTTTGGGAAAAGTGTATTTTTGAGGTTTGATGGCTAATAACACCACTTTTTTTTTTTTGGAATTTCAAGATAATCCTATTCCACTGTTAGAATGGCCTGGGAATAGCCCAGACCTTCACCCAATTGAAAATCTATGGAGCCGACTCAATAAACTTGCTAGTCAGAAGCAACCCAGCAATAAAACCCAGTTAATAGAAGCCATCATTCAATCTTAGTTTCCCATTACAACAGCCGCAGAACTAAAAGACTTGGTTCACTCCATGGGAAGACGTTGTAAGGCCGTCATTCATGCTAAAGGTTACCCCCAACCAGTGGTGGGATTCAGCCAGTTCGCAACACTTTGGGAGAACCAGTTGTTAACTTTCTGAGCAGTTTGGCAAACTGGTTGTTGGAAGAAATCATTAGGACAGAGAACCGGTTGTTAAATTACTTGAATCCCAAACTTAAAGCTGCCTTAACTGTGAGCTGGGAATAAGATGAAAGCTGCATGATGAGGGCCTGTCATATGAAAAGGGTGATCTGAGCATGTTCACACCATGACTCTGAGGCAGTGGTGGGTTCCTCCTGGTTTGGCCGGTTCTCCCGAGCCGGTAGCGGTGATGATATGACATCACTGAACCGGTTCTGCCCCCCCATGAACCCCACGAACCCCCCACCCCCCCACATTATTCTTACCTTTTATTTGGCTCCACCCCCAATCTATTGCTGCCTCCTGAGTCCCAGCTGATGGCTAGAGGGAAAAAAAACTGTTTAAACTCTTGCCGCAGGGCTTCAAAGGGCCGCCCAACAGCTGATCAGTGTTAAAAGAAAACAAATGAGTAGACCGGTGCCTGAAAAAATACATGAGTAGATCAGTGCCTGCAAAAATAAATGGGTAGACCAATGCCTGCAAAAATAAATGGGTAGACCAGTGCCTGCAAAAATAAATGAGTAGATCAGTGCCTGCAAAAATAAATGGGTAGATCGCTCCAGCTCTGCAAGCAGTTAAAAACCTGGTAGACCAGTACCTCTGCTAAATCCTAAATAATTATCACATGACCATCAAGCCACACCCACAAAATAAGCCATGCCCACAAAACTGGTAGTAAAAAATTTTTAGACCCCACCCCTGCTCTGAGGTTAGGAAAGGCTAGTCTCCATTTCCATATGATGAGAAGACTGGGGCAGTTGTCCCAATTGCTTCCTTGATGTGAAAAGACATTTCCAAAATACCCACAGAAAAGGAGAACTAACTGACAACAGAGAGTCAGGGTCAAAAAGAAGGAAGAACCTCTCTGAAGTTCTGCCTTCTTCACTGATTCATTTCAAAGACCTGGGAACAGTCCGACCCTTGGTCCAGATTGTTCCCCATGAATGACGTACATGAAAGACATACACCTACAATTTCACGTATATTTTTTTTTCCCCACTCTCAGCAGGGAGCCATCTGAAACGGCATCACAAAACCTTTCACTCCCAGAAGGTTGTGGAAAATTGAGTCTAACGAGTGCATTAAAGTTTGAGGAGGGTTAATACACTGATTTTTCTTATTTTTTTTAAAAAAATAAAACAAAAAGTACTGCCAAACTTTGCCTCTTTCCACTAAATTTCCACAACCTATGCCACGGATCTCAGAGAGAAGAAGGAAAAAATGAAGCTGGGTTATCTCTGCCTCTTATTTTTAGTGGTCAGTTAAAAATAAAAAAAAGGGGGTCCATAGGGAAACATACAGAGGTGGGTTGCACCAGTGGTGAAATCCAATTTTTTTTTACTGCCGGTTCTGTGGGTGTGGCTTGGTGGGCATGGTGTGGTGTGGCTTGGTGGGCGTGTCAGGGGAAGGATACTGCAAAATCTCCATTCCCTCCCCAGTCCTGGGGAAGGATACTGCAAAATCTCCATTCCCCCCTCCCCCCAGTTCTGGGGGAAGAATATTGCAAAATCTCCATTCCCACCCAACTCTGGGGCCAGCCAGACGTGGCATTTGCTGGTTCTCCGAATTACTCAAAATTTCCGCTACCGGTTCTCTGAACGGCTCTAAATTTCCACTAATGATTCTCCAGAACCTGTGAGAAGTTGCTGGATTTCACCCCTGGGTTGCACATATTCCTACCACTGTTTTATCGCACACATGCGTACCTTCCATGCATCTGCCCGGCCTTGCATGCATGCGCCCGGCCTCAAAAACATGGCTAAATAGGACAGTATTACACCAGGGCAGCCCCCCCCCCCCCACAGTCGCTGCTACCAGTTCGGGCAAACTGATCCGAACTGGCTGAATACCATCACTCTAAACATAACAAGGATAATTATTATGTAATACAGACATTTGATTATGCTAGGATTGGGCCCCACCTCTGAATAACCTAGAAAACAACTTTACATAACAACTGAAATGGTTACAGACACAGACAGTTCTTAAACAGGTTTGTGCCTGAAATAAATGCCTTTAAGGCTAAGTTAAATAAATGCACTGTAAATGTGATTGACCTGTTGGTAAATCTGCTTCCCAGGTGAAAATAACTGCATTTTCTTTTATTATCCTGTTTTTCAAGTCTTTTTGGGGGGGGGGGAGGGGGATAGAACAGTCAGACTATTATGACTTACAAACAATGGTAGCAGCCTTTTACACAAAGTTGTAGGCCTATACTGTACTTAACTAATCTCCCCCCCCCTTTTTTTTATCCTCACCTCTTTCTTTATTCTTAGAGAAACCAGACTCCCAGCCAATTCAGCTAAGAGAGAATTTGAGAGAAGGAGAAGAGAGGAGAGGGGAGAGAGGAGAGGAGAAGGAAGGAAAGAAAAGTGAATGTTTGTTTGGGATTATAATATTTGCCCAACAACTTTAATTTTCCTGCCTTTCTGTTCATAACGATGTTTTGAACATCAGTTAGGAGAGGCACAAATGGAGAAGACTGGATAAATTGGGGGTAAAAGCTAAAAATTTATGGGACATCCATATTCTCATTCATATTCCCTCTCCCTCTCTCCCTCCCTCTCTCCCTCTCTCTCCCTCCCTCCCCAAAGAACTATCTGCCAACACTTACTGTACAATAATCACCACCTTTTCCCATTTTTCTTCCTTTACTAGATGCACTGCATACTCTTAAGAGTCTCATTTCCGAATCCTAAAGATTTGTGTTTCTTCTGCGCCTATTTGTTTAATCCTTATCTCTGTACTCTTGTCTTTCTACAAATCCTTCCCCATAGAAGAAAAGCGCCACAGATTCCTAGCCAACATGCCTTGTCCTCAGCTGCATAGATGGCCAATGTCAGCCCATTGTACTGGTTATAGCAGAGAAGAATAACTGGAAAACCCCTTTTTTCCAAGAGGTGGACCCGAGCTCTGGATCGGATCGTGCCTTTGCGGCCTCTGACCCGGCCTTTGACCTGGTGCCGATCTCAGTTGGCTCCTTGGTTCTCCGAGGAGCTGAGGGAGTTGAAGCACCGGAAAAGACGCCTAGAGAGTAGTTGGAGGGCCAGTCTTTCTGAATCTGACCAGACACTAGTAAGATCCCATATTAGGAATTACTTAGTGGCGATAAAAGCAGCGAAATGTAGTTATTTTGCTGCTCTTATTGCGTCATCAGATAATCGCCCGGCTGCCCTCTTTAGGGTGACCCACTCCCTGCTCCACCAGGAAGCGCGGGAGGACCCCTTGGAGGGTAGAGCTGAGGATTTTATTTAGTATCTGCATGACAAAATCACTCAGATTCGGGACGATCTGGACTCTGACTGGGTAGTCTCAGGGGGAGGGACTGGGGCAGGTCTTGAGAATGTTATCTGGGATGAGTTTGATCCTGTGACCCCTGAGGACGTGGACAGGATTCTGGGCAGACTGAACGCGACCACTTGTTTATTGCACCCGTGTCCTTCCTGGTTAATGCTGGCTTCCCGGGAGGTGACATGAGGCTGGCTCCAGGGGATTACAAATGCTTTGTTGGGTGAGGGTGATTTTCCCGCCACCTTGAAAGAGGTGGTGGTGAGGCCTCTCCTCAAGAAGCCTTCCCTGGAGCCGGCAATGTTGGTAAACTATCATCCGGTCTCCAAGCTTCGCTTTGTGGCGAAGGTTGTTGAGAGTGTGGTTGCGCAACAGCTCCCCCAGCACCTGGATGAAATGACGTATCTGGATCCGTTCCAATACATGAGTAGATCAGTGCCTGCAAAAATACATGAGCAGACCAGTGCCTGCAAAAAATAAATGGATAGATCAGTACAGCTCTGCAAGCAGTTAAAAGCCTGGTAGACCAGTACCTCTGCTAAATCCTAAAGAATTGTCACATGACCATCAAACCACACCCACAAAATAAGCCATGCCCACAAAACCAATAGTAAAAAACTTTAGAACCCATCCCTGGTTCCCACCATCCATCTCCTTCCACTTATGACTGTATGACTGTAATTTTGTTGCTTGTATCATTTATACCCTACGACTATCATTAAGTGTTGTACCTTATGATTCTTGATGAACATATCTTTTATTTTATGTACACTGAGAGCTTATGCACCAAAGACAAATTCCTTGTGTGTCCAATCACATTTGGCCAATAAAAAATTCTGTTCTGTTCTGTTCTGTTCTGTTCTGTTCTGTTCTGTTCTGTTCTGTTCTGTTCTGTTCTGTTCT
>WNWU01000076.1:143144-155812 GCA_012654045.1 Ptyas mucosa
TTCCAAAAAACGGGCCCATTTTTGGCCTCCCAAACCCCCCACGTATTGCGTTTTCGCCCTCCCCAGCCACCAGGACCACTCTGCAGGCCTCCCAAACCCTCTGCGCATCCTGTTTTTGCAGAAAAAGGGCCTGCTTTTGGAGAAAACAGGACATCCGGGGCGGGGTTTCGGGAGGCCAAAAATGGCTGTATTCAGTGTATAAGATGCACCAACATTTCCACTCTCTGTTAGGTGAGGGTGGGGGGGGAAGTGTGTCTTATACTCTGAAAAATATGGTAAGTTATTGCAAGATGCCAAGGAAAGGGTGGGTGGGTTTGGTCTACCGGATATGAAATTGTATTTTGATGCAAGCTGTTTGCCCTGGACAAAAGAATGGGTGAGCCTACGGAACAAGAGGCTACTTGAATTAGAGGGCCATGCATTAAGGTTTGGCTGGCACGGCTACCTATGGTATGACAAAAATAAAGTTAATGTTGATTTTAATAACCATTTTGTTAGACAAGCCATACTAAGAGTTTGGAATAAATATAAAACAAGGCTCTCTGTGAAGCTGCCCCTTTGGGTGTCACTGCAGGAAGCTTTTTTTTTTTTTTTAAGAAAAGAAATGGTGGCAAAGCCAGATTGGCTGACGAATGGTAAAATTTTATCTTTTAATTCTGGTAACCCAATACCAAAGCCAAGGGAAGAACTTGAACAGAAGGTTATGCTTGCCACTGGTTTCTATTCTGAATTCTGAACTGAAAGAAAGGGTCACATTGGATAAAAAGTGCTATGGATTTGACTTTGCTAAAAAAAAATTGATGAGAACTTTCATTATGTGGCAACGATGAACATATTATTGCTAAGATTTATAAAATGTTGTTGAAGTTGAATTTGGAAAATGAACATGTAAAACATTGTATGATTCGGCGGGCAAGGAATTTTGGATATAACGTGATGCTTGAACAATGGGAAAAGATGTGTATAATAAAGAGTACAGAGAGAGTGAGTATCTTCACCCCTATTGTGCTTTTATTAATACTTCCTTTGTCTTTGCTTGTTATATTCCTTATACTGCTTGGCTATGACTTTGATTTCTGTACCGGGTGTATCTGGATTTAATCAAGAAAGGTAAGGGAGTCTCTGCGGAATTTATTCCACTAGTCGTGGCTGACTGTGCATTTCAAATTTAGCCAGATGGTGGCAGTGTGATTGTGGGATACTCTTGAAACCTTCTGTTACTTGTCTTCTGGTATCAAAGAATAGCTTCTCCTCTTTCCTACCAATCTTTAAATGTCCTGTAACTTCTAAGGCATTTGGCATCTGCATGGGACCAGACCCTTAATATGTTCTTCATTTGGAACATCCTCTCAAAATATATTACTCTCTGAATATCCACAGGAAACTGAGCTTAGTTCAGACCCATAAGGCACATTTCCGTGGTCAAGTGGCCAGCATGACGTCACAGAGCACTGTTACCTTCCCACTGAAGTGGTACTTATTTATCTACGCGCATTTGCATGCTTTTGAACTGCTAGGCTGGCAGAAGCTGGGGCGAGGACCAGAGCTCACCCCGTCACACAGAGCTCGGGTCTCAAACCTGGACTGCCAACTTTCCAATAACAACCGTGTTTCCAACCTGGAGAGAAATCAAAGTCAAAAAAGCCAATTTGTTCAATATCCCTCTTTTTTTTTTTTTGCACAATTCTCCCAATATTGAAATAATGTTTGATTTATGGTATCTAGGTACACGTCATTACAACAGAATATCTAGATTGACCTTACAGATCACAGAAAAGGTACAGTCCTGCATTTCAAATTTGGCCAGATGATGGCAATGTGGTTATGGGACACTTTTGAAACCTTCAAAGTGTTACTTATCTTCCTGTATCATGGAATAGCCTCTCCTCTTTCCCACCAATCTGTAAATATCCTGTAACTTCTAAGGCACAGGACCAGACCATCAACGTGTTCTTCCTTTGGAGGGCTTCTCTTAAAATATATAACTCTCTGACTATCCACAGGGAACTGAGCTGAGATCAGACCCATAAAGCACTTTGGACAAAGGTGGGTTTCAGCAGGTTCTGACCAGTTCTGGAGAACCGGTAGCGGAAATTTTGAGTAGTTCGGAGAACCGGTAGTAAAAATTCTGACTGGCCCCACCCCCATCTATTCTCTGCCTCCCGAGTCCCAGCTCATCGGGAGGAAATGGGGATTTTGCAGTAACTTTCCCCTGGATTGGGGAGAGAATGGAGATTTTATAGTATCCTTCCCCTGCCACGCCCACCAAGCCACGCCCACCAAGGCATGCCACGCTCACCAAGCCACACCCACAGAACTGGTAGTAAAACATTTTGAAACCCACCACTGACTTTGGAGGGGAAAAAATATGAAGCCGCGTATTCTAGGAAAGAATTATTATTATTTGTGGAAAAGAAAAAAAAATATTAACCACAGGAGGGCACAAGATGTATTATTCAGGTCCCTTCGTAGAAATCACACCAATTCTATATGAAGAAATTGTATAAGGGACTGATCACTTATATTCCCCAGATGGAGAATGGTCAACTTCAGGTAAACCATGGCTAGGCATGATGCTTATCCTACTGAATAGAAGAGGTGCTTATTAAAGTGCTTTCCTGGAAAAAAAAAAAAGAAAGAAATTGTTGTTGTTAGTTGCAAATTTGTGTCTGACCCTTCGCAACCCCATGGACAACTTTCCTCTAGGCCTTCCTGTCCTCTACCATCCCCTGGAGTCCATTTAAGCTCATGCTTACTGCTTCGGTGACTTCATCCAGCCACCTCATTCTCTGCCGTCCCCTTCTTCTTTTGCCCTCAATCGTTCTCAGCATTAGGCTCTTCTCCAGGGAGTCCTTCCTTCTCATTAGGTAGCCAAAGTATTTGAGTTTCCTCTTCAGGATCTGGCCTTCTAAAGAGCAGTCAGGGTTGATCTCCTCTAGGACTGACCGGTTTGACCGCCTTGCAGTCCAAGGGACTCGCAGGAGTCTTCTCCAGCACCAGAGTTCAAAGGCCTCAATTCTTTGGCGCTCAGCCTTCCTTATGGTCCAAATTTCACAGTTATACATTGCAACTGGGAAAACCATAACCCTGACTATATACATTTTTGTTGGCAGGGTGATATCTCTGCTTTTTAGTATGCAGTACCAAAAGGCAAAAAAAGAAATAGCCGTCCACAATTGTAATGACATTTTACATCGTAATGTAAAAATATGCAGGCATATTATTGATTCATATACATCAAAACACTGAAGGCAAGGTTCCAGCAACCTGGCAATCTTCTAGATTTGTTGGGAATTAACTTCCCAAATTCCCAGCTAGGAATGTTGTAAGCTGGAGAATCAGAGATAGGAGAAGGCTGAATGAATAGAACGCAAGCATGCCAATAACACAAATCATGTGTGTCATCCTGTTTCAAAGGCATGTTTCCTTATCCTTACTGACATTAAAAAGGTGTAGGTAGTCCTTGACTTACAACAGTTCATTTAGGGACCATTCAAAGTTACAACGGCACTGAAAAAAAAGTGACATATGACTGTTCTGGACAGTTAGGACCCTTTGCAGCATCCCCAGGGTCATGGCCTCAAAATTCAGACGCTTGGCAACTGACTCATACTTATGACCGTTGCTGTATCCCAAGGTCATGTGATCCCTTTTGGGACCTTCCAGCAAGCCAAGTCAATGGGGAAGCCAGATTCATTTAACAACCATGTCACAAACTTAACAACTGCAGTGATTCGCGACGGCCTTCTCTGTGGGAGCACCCACTATCTGGAATGAGCTCCCCCCGGAGATACGGAGGATCCTGGACCTACGCACCTTCCGCCGCGCTCTTAAGACCTTTTTATTTCACCAGGTTGGCCTGGATTAATTCTCCTCTTTTAAAAATAATATAAATTTTAATCGGTTTTAAATTATTGGGGTTTTAAATATCGTTCACAGCCAAATTATTTAATTGGATTTTAATCTGTTTTTAAATGTTGTATTTAATGTGTTTTATTTTATGGCTGTTCACTGCCCTGAGTCCCTCGGGAGTAGGGCGGTATATAAATTAAATAAACTTGAACTTGAAACTTGAACCGTTCAGGCAAGAAAGGTCCTAAAATGGAGCAAGACTCACTTAACAAATGTTTCACTTAGCAACAGAAATGTTGGGCTCAATTGTGGTCATACGTTGAGAACCACCTGTCATTCAGAGTCTTGAGAGATATGGAAAGCAGGATCTAATGTCCGTTGGCTATCAGGCATGTCCTCATTTAACAACAACAAAAAGGGCAATATGATGGTTGCAACTGCACAATTGAAGCAGTTACTCCTTTTAACACATATTGCACATGGCACCTTGATTTTTTTTGGCCCTAGCACCACTAAATACTTCCAACCCAGTGTCAAATACCCCCTATATTCAGGAGATATTTAGAATCTTCTCTAAGTTGCTAAAACTTCACCATTCACTGTACTTTTCAGGAATGTCAAATTCAAGGCCCACAGGTCAGATCTGGCCAGCAATGTGGTTGCATCCGGTCCGCAGGGCCGTCCTGGTCTACCCAATACCAGAGCCCTGGTGGCACAGCAGACTAAAGCACTGTTAATAACGTCAGCTGCCTGCAATTATTGCAAGTTCAAATCTTACCAGGCTCAAGGTTGACTCAGCCTTCCATCCTTTCTAAGGTAGATAAAATGAGGACCCGGATTGTGGGGGCAATAAGCTGACTTTGTATAAATATACAAAAGTATGAAGGCTATTGCTTAACGCATTGTAAGCCGCCCTGAGTCTTCGGAGAAGGGCGGCATATAAATCAAATTAAAAAAAAAATACGAAGAGGAAAGATCAGGCCTGTGTAGCTCCAGCCCGATCTAACCAATGCAAAGAGGAAACATGCCAGCAGTTTGGGGAGTGGTGTCAAGCTGGTCACCCCCAGCTTGGCCACGCCCACCCAGTTGGCCACCCCCACCCTGTCAGCCACTTCTACCTGGCCCTGATGTGGCCCATCAATGGAATTGAGTTTGACACCCCTGGTACTTTTGGATGCAAGTTGGTTTACATGTGTAGGGTTTTCTTTCCCTTTTTTTAGCAATAGCAATAGCACTTAGACTTATATACCACTTCATAGTACTTTACAGCCCTCTCTAAGCAGTTTACAGAGTCAGCCTCTTGCCCCCAACAATCCGTGTCCTCATTTTACCCACTTCGGAAGGATGGAAGGCTGAATCAACCTTGAGCCTGGTGAGATTTGAACTGCCAAATTGCAGGCAGCCGGCAGGCAGCTGAAGTAGCCTGCAGTACTGCACTCTAACCACTGCGCCAGCTCGGCGCAATTATTCAATTTATGGATAGAGGAGTTCTTCTCAACATTTATTTCAGAGAAAAAGAAATTGCCCTGGAATTCCTATCAATGAATTGTGCTATTTGTCTACTTGTTCTATTATGAGATGATCAAGAACTGTAAGTGGAGCCTAGTTTGTACAATCCTATCTCCCATGGAGTACATTCTCCATCATTTCTGTTAAATCTAAAAGCAAGAAACTGACAATAGAATTATTTCCATAGGACAATGAACAGCATTGTTACCGTTATCTGTAAATGGAATTTTAGCCTTGAAAAGTAACTGAAGCCTTTCTCTTTCCCCTGGATTTATTAGTGGAAGTTATACACCTAAGTGCCATCCTTGTAACTTTAGTGCATTATTTTAAAATTACACCAGTACCCATTCTTCAGAATTCAAGGGGACTGTCTTTCCAAGAAGCACACAAAACTGGCTTTTAAAAATAGACTAGACTAGACTAGACTAGACTAGACTAGACTAGACTAGAATAGAATAGAATAGAATAGAATTCTTTATTGGCCAAGCGTGATTGGACACACGAGGAATTTGTCTTAGGTGTATATGCTCTCAGCATACATAAGGAGAATAAAATACATTCATCAAGAATAAAAAGATACAACACTTAATGATAGTCAAGGTTACTAATAAGCTATCAAATCATACTAGGAAACAAATAAAAAAATATAAATTGAAAGATACAAGCAACATGGTTATAGTAATAAGTGGAAAGAGATAGATACTAGTAAGGAAGGGAAGAATACAGTCTTAGTAAATTATTTGACAGTGTTGTAGGAATTAATTGTTAAGCAGAGTGATGGCATTCGGGGAAAAACTGTCCTTGTGTCCAGTTGTTCTGGTGTGCAGTGCCCTGTGGCATCTTTTTGAGTATGTTTCTTTATCTTAACATGTTTTACAGAAAGAAATAGGGGTGGGAGAAAAACCACAAAAACATGAAAAACTGCAAAGCAGTGTAGACACCATGTTAAGGAAACAAAATAAAATCAAAATTTAAAAAAAAGCAGAAAAAGGCAAAATTATATAGGTTACATATTAATCAAAATATCAAACACATTTCTAAATCTATATCAAAAAGAATGTTAAAAACTAATAAAATACCATAAATCTATGCCATAAAATGCATGTTGAATCATTTTTAAATTAGCGGATAGATTTGCCTTTTCACAAATGGATAAATTAAGTAAGCACTCACACACCATTGACAGTTGATTCCCCTGTGATGGGAAGTCTTACTTACTACTAGTAGTACTGTGTGTGTATTACGGAGAGACACGCACAAACATACATTGTGACACAGACATAAACAAATACATTGAAGGTAAGATCGCAACTTTGAAAATATCTCTGCCCCTCCAGCTCCGCGTCTCACTTTCCCGTGGGGGACCAACTTTTCTCCGCAAAATGTGTCTGAAATGGAAGATGCCACGTGAATGGAAAGCGTTTTTCCCATCACACTCATTAATAGCATTTAGGAATACAAATGGAGGACTGGCATTTAAAAACAACAAAACAAACCCTATTTCACACAATTATTTGATCAGCCATAGGAAAACAAAGCAAGAACACACACACACATCATACGTAAGAAGAAAAAGCATATTTACAATATATAATTCATAACAGCTCCAAGGAACAAAGGGAGAATAACATGCTAAAGGCATTCCAAAATGTCCCCACGCTTTCTTTCTTTTAAGTCTATATAAATTCCTTTCCCCTGTGTTGTGAGTTCATGTTCTGTTCTGTTTCCCGCCCTGTGATATTTCCCAGTTTTAAAAATCATCAGAACTTTCATATTTGGCCATCTTTCCTTTCCTGGCACACCTTTTCCCGGTCAAGATTTAAGACTTCATTTGTTTGCATCCAGTTTTGGTCAACACGTTGCCAAAAAAAAGATGTTGAGACTTTGGAAGGAGTGCAAAGAAGGTCAACTAAGATGATCTAAGAGGCCTGGAGACCAAAAGGTATGAAGAACAATGGCAGGAATTGGGTTTGGCTAGTCCAAAGAAAAGAAGAACTAGAGGTGATATGATAGCAGTATTATAGTATTTTGAGGGGCTGCCACAAAGAAGAGGGGGTCAATTTATTTTCCAAAGCACCAGAAGCCAAGATAAGAAACAATGGATGGAAACTAATCAAGGAGAGAAGCAACCTGGAATTAAGGAGAAACTTCCTAACAGGGAGAACAATTAATCAGTGGAACAGTTTTGCCTTCAGAAATTATAGGTGCTTGATCACTGGAGGTTTTTAAGAAAAGATTGGCTGAAATGGTCTAGGGTCTTGAGCAGAGGGTTGGACTAGAAGACCTCCAAGGTCCCTTCCAGCTCTATTCTGATTGATTGGGATCTTAGTCAGCAAGCCTCATTTGTCCAAGTGCAAAACTGGCGAAAGACTGGTTTTTTTAAACCACCATTCTAAATCTACATGTTCCTTGGCTCAACAATAAACATGCTAAGGGTACAGCCAACTGGCTATTCTCCTTAATAAGCCACATCAGATATTTCCCAGACTGATAAAAAGTCAGGA
This sequence comes from Ptyas mucosa, assembly GCA_012654045.1. Lineage (NCBI taxonomy): Eukaryota > Metazoa > Chordata > Lepidosauria > Squamata > Colubridae > Ptyas > Ptyas mucosa. Next base: position 151,010 of record WNWU01000076.1, read on the forward strand.
AGCTATAATGCAAGCAATCCATTGCAACCTTTCCCCTTAACAGTGAAGACATTTGATCCTTCACCAGATTATCAGGAAGCTGTTACAAAGAAAATAAAAAGGCCTCCACTCTAATGAATAGAATAGAATAGAATTTTTTATTGGCCAAGTGTGATTGGACACACAAGGAATTTGTCTTGGTGCATATGCTCTCAGTGTACATAAAAGAAAAAATACGTTCGTCAAGAATCATAAGGTACAACACTTAATGATAGTCATAGGGTACAAATAAGCAATCAGGAAACAATATTAATATAAATCGTAAGGATACAAGTAACAAAATTACAGTCATGCAGTCATAAGTGGAAGGAGATGGGTGGTGGGAACCATAAGAAGGTTAATAGTAGTGCAGATTTAGTAAATAGTTTGACAGTATTGAAGGAATTATTTGTTTAGCAGAGTGATGGCGTTTGGGAAAAAACTGTTCTTGTGTCTAGTTGTTCTGGTGTGCAGTGCTCTATAGCGTCGTTTTGAGGGTAGGAGTTGAAACAGTTTACTGTCCAGGATGCGAGGGGTCTGTAAATATTTTCACAGCCCTCTTTTTGACTCGTGCAGTATACAGGTCCTCAGTGGAAGGCAGGTTGGTAACCATTGTTTTTTCTGCAGTTCTAATTATCCTCTGAAGTCTATGTTTGTCTTGTTGGATTGCAGAGCCAAACTAGACAGTTATAGAGGTGCAGATGACAGACTCAATAATTCTTCTGTAGAACTGGATCAGCAGCTCCTTGGGCAGTTTGAGCTTTCTGAGTTGGCTTAGAAAAAACATGCTTTTTTGATGATGTTTTTGATGTTGGGTGTTCATTTTAGATCTTGCAATACGGTAGAACCTAGAAATTTGAATGTATGTACTTTGGTAGTAAGGAAAATCAAGGAACACAGTGAAAATATGTGATAGTGCAGTTAAATATAGTGTAAAGAAGATCAAACTAATGAAAACAGGAAGTTTTCAAGAAGAGAACTGGATAGCCATTTGTCCAAAATAGTACAGGACCTCCTGCTTGGATTAGAAGACCTCCAAGGTCCCTTCCAACCCTATTATTATATGTTCTAACTACCCTTAGAACTGAACATAGAATGTAGAATAACAGAGTTGGAAGGACCTTGGAGTCTTCTAGTCCAACCCCCTGCTCAAACAAGAGACCCTATACCAGTGATGGCTAACCTTTTACGTCACCTTATTGCCAGAAATGGCACACGAAACCATCCCTCCTGCACCGTGTGGCCTCGCTGGCCTTTGCATGCACAGGAGCACTGAAACCTGGAAGAGCAGCATTCCATCATGCATGCGCGAGCCAGCACCTGAACTTCCGGTTTCCGGCATGGACACGCACCCAATGAACAGTTGGCTGTCATGCATGTGCGCATTATAAACCTGGAAGTTCGGGTGCTGGTTCATGCATGCATGACGGAACGCTGCTCTTTCAGGTTTCGGCGATCCCACGCATGCGGCCAGCTGACCGGCACTCGTGTTTGCACAGGAACACAGACAAGGAGCCAGTGAGGCCATGCGTCCCTGGTGGGATGGTTCTGCGTGCCACTTCCAGCATGCATTCCATAGGTTTGCCAACATGGCCCTATACCATTTCAGACAAGTGGCTGTCCAGTCTCTTTTTAAAAACCTCCGGTGGTAGGGTATCCACAACTTCTGAAGGCAAGGCACTCAACTGGTTAATTGTTCTCACCATTAGGAAGATTCTCCTTAGTTCTACATTGCTTCTCTCCTTTGGTTAGTTTCCATCCATCGTTTCTTGGCTTGCCTTCTGGTACTTTGGGAAATACATTGACTCCTATTTCCCAAAGCACCAGAATTTTAATCACCAAAGCACCCTATTTTCATCATTGAAGATGAAGAGATTGACGTGGTGGATAGCTTCAGTGCTTTGAGGTCGACTATCAGCAATAAAGGAACCAGCAGTCAAGAAATACACAACAAATTAGCATTTGATTGAGTAGCAATGAAGGCCTTCAGAAAAGTATTCAGATGTTGTGATGTGCTTATGCCTGTCCATCCATGATAATCAGAATCATGCAGGTAACGGTTATCCCTGTGACATGGAGACATGGAAACAAGAGTTAGTCTCTCAAGAAACAGGACAGAAAAAATATTGACTCTTTTAAACAATGGTGCTGGGGGAAAAAAAACCTCCTGAGAATACCACAGATAGCAAAGAAAACAATCAGACAATCAACTCCAAGTTCCCACTGGAAGTACAAATGACCAGACTCAAATTGTCATCCTTGGGATACATTATATGAAGACCTGGTTGTCTGGAGAAATCTGCCTGCGCAGAGCACAACCTTGTCTCCCCACCAAGGTGGCTCCTATTTATCTACTCACATAGAACATGCTTTCAAACTGCTAGGTGGACAAAAGCTGAGGCAAATGACAGGAGCTCACCCTGTCACACAGAGCTAGGGCTCGAAGGGAGCTGAGTTCATCTCCAGCGCCATTAAGCCCCTGAGCCGCCGTGCCTCTGCAATGGAGGTGAGTAGAACTAGAAAACAAAATAAAAAAAGTGAGAACTCAGTGCTGTTTATCGGCCCCTTCCTCTCAGTGCAATATAGCCATTTGGTTTGGTGTTAGTTGTTCCTTTTGAGCTAAAATCCGTGGTAGTATTCAGACAGTTATATCCGGTTCAGGCAAACCGGTAGTGGCGGCTGCGAGAGGCTCCACCCACCCGCCTGGACATCATCACGTCCCATTTTTGATGCTCTGCGCCCACGCGTGCTCACATTTGCAAACCGGTAGTGAAGGTAAGTGAATACCATCCCTGGCTAAAATGTAAGAATTAAAATGGTCTAATAGGAACGGTCACCAATTAAACATCCATCTGCTCATTCCTGATCGATTGGAGGAGGACGTGGATGATGGTGACTATCCCAAATCCAGATGACTCAACAGCTGGCGGTATCTCTCCTGTATCCTGTTAGGATTTATCCACCATGTGTCAGAAAGTTGTTTGTACAATTGGAAGACTGGAAAAGACAGGAGGCGGCAGTATTTGTAAAAGATGACAGCAACATATGTTGCCATTCTCTTTTCTAAAAAATAAAAATAAAAATGCAAAATGGAAATGCCGACACTTACATCGCTCCATATGAAATGAGGAATGCTGCATTGCCACCAGGAAAGTATTTTAAAAGCCTGCAACAAGATGGGTGCATGCTAATCCTAGTTAAATAAAGGAGCATGAATTATATAGTTGGAAATCGGCACCATATCTTGCTTAAAGGTAAAGATTCCCCTTGCACATATATGCTAGTCGTTCCCGACTCTAGGGGTCGGTGCTCATCTCCGTTTCTAAGCTGAAGAGCCAGCGCTGTCCAAAGACGTCTCTGTGGTCATGTGGCCGACATGACTCAACGCCAAAGACAGACAGAATGCTGTTCCCTTCCCACCAAAGGTGGTCCCTATTTTTCTATTTGCATTTTTTACGTGCTTTTGAACTGCTAGGTTGACAGAAGCTGGGACAAGTAACGGGAGCTCACCCCATTACGCGGCACTAGAGATTCGAACCACTGAACAGCCGACCTTTCAATCGACAAGCTCAGCGTCTTAGCCACTGAGCCACCACGTCCTTATATATCTTGCTTGTGTTGGGACTAAATTTTCACTTGGACTTCTTCGGTCCCAAACCTGGTGCCCTCCAGATAGGCTCAGATGATACTTTCCAGCATTCCCAGTCTATACGGATCGGGAATCGTTAATGATGTGGTCCCAAGACATCTGGAATACATCACTATAAAAAAGGCTGCTTTTAGGTTATGACAGTAAACTTCTCCCTGCCTGAGCTGACAACGTCTTTCAAACTAAACTAACCCCTTCACATTTCCCAGCTTGAATCGAAGATGCACAGCCTTTCCCTGGTCAAGTGCCACATTTAACCGTTAAGCAATATATCAAGGGCTTTAAATATCAGCCAGCCAAGACAAGGAAGTGGGTGGTGACAGAACAAAAACTAAGGTTGACTTAACTTATAAGTTAGTGGCACTTTCTGAAGAGCCTTTTGGGTCCTTCCCATGCAATCGTGTGGGCTCAAGATGAACACTTCTGGTTTGGATTAACTTCAACAGAGAGTCCCATGTCACTTAATTTTGACAGTGGTTAGAGAAGTCAAGCCAGCTTCAAAAACAATGAGAGAGAGAGAAAGAGAGGGAGAGAGAGAGAGAGAGAGAGAGAGAAAGAGAGAGAGGGGGGGAGGAAGGGAGGGCAATCTCACTGTCTCCAGTCCTAAGAAGGAAACAATGGCAAATCACTTCCAAAAATGTTGACAAGAATGCTATTCGGTAAATCGGTAGTTAGGGATACTCAACAGCCGAGGCTGAAATGCAGTAAAACAGAAGGCAAGAAAATGGTTTTGCTCACCGTTTGAGAAAGGCTTCAGTAAAAATCAGGTACATTTTTATTGCTTCTGTCCCAAGCTGAGCTCCAACAGAGTTTTCACTCTCAAAAGGTTATGTCGCAACCACCTTCATCTTCGATGCAATTTTGACTCCTCCCCAATTCTTATTTTTTCCTGTAACAACAATCAAGCCCATTACTTTGTACACATTTCCATTAAAATAAAATAAAAAAACTGTTTTGTTCTACATTCCAGTTATTATTTTATTAAATAATCTATTTAAACCAAAAATCAAAAAAAAAATCAAAAAAAATGCTACAGGGACTAGTCCAGATAGGAGGTCAGCATTGAGCTGACTGAAGGTACTAAATAAGATAAATAAATAAATAAATAAATAAATAAATAAATAAATAAATAAATA
>WNWU01000076.1:158253-172268 GCA_012654045.1 Ptyas mucosa
ATCATCATCATCATCATCAGATGTATGTGAATGAAAATATCTCGAACCTGTGTATCAGTGGTGGGTTTCAAAATTTTTTATTACCGGTTCTGTGGGCGTGGCTTGGTAGGCATAGTATGGTGTAGTGTGGCTTGGTGGGCGTGGCTTGGTGGGCCATGCCACACCCACCAAGCCATGTCCACCAAGGACGTGGGAAGGATACTGTGAAAGCTCCATTTCCTTCCAATCAGCTGGGACTTGGGAGGCAGAGAATAGATGGGGGCGGGGCCAGTCAGAATTTTTACTACCGGTTCTCCGAACTACTCAAAATTTCCGCTACCGGTTCTCCAGAACTGGTTAGAACCGGCTGAAACCCACCTCTGATGTGCATGTTGACATACCAAAAATCTAGATTAAAACAGCTAGTAAGAAAACAGCAAGGTCCTCGGCATCTCTAGGTTTCTGTTTCATTTTCATATTTGAAATATAACCTAGATAAGGCTGTATTGATGATATATTACTTCTGTGCAGCAAATTCACCTCAGACAAATTGTAGACTAAGCAGAGATTTTTATTGAAGGCCCTGTCTGTGCTACCTAATAGCTGAACCATTTAGGCAAGCCACTCCTATCCTTCTAGCCTTCTTTCATAAAATACTGGACTATTCTGTAGAGTTTTTGGACTTGTGAGATACTTGGAGCCCATATAATTTTATTTATTTCTTTATATCCTGATTTTACTTTTTACAAATAACTCAAGGCAGCAAACATATCCAACACGTTTTCTTCGTCCTATTTCCCCCATAATAACAACCTTGTAAGATAAGTTAGGCGAAGAGAGAGCGAATGGCCCCAAAATCACCCAGCTGGTTTGCAGAGCTAAGGTGGAACTCATGTTCTCCTGCTTTCTAGCTTAGTGCCCTTAACTGTTACACCAAACTGGCTTTCTTTTGCATTCCTCCTCCTCCTCCTCAATCTTTACTTCTAACACTGATGATGTTAACCAGTTGGACAATGAAACATCTACAGAAAACCACCAGGTTCAGAGAGCACCAAAGATCCAGGGTTGGGCTGCTGGCGGTTTGCAAGGGTTCAGGAGAACCTCTAGCTAAGAATCTGTGCAGTTCAGAAAACCCCCAAATCCCACTCCTGGCTGGCCTCACCTGCCCCGCCCCTCCCAGGAGTCCCCACATGGCCCATTTTGGATCCAGGTAAGTTCAGGACATGCACGAAGGCTCAGGGAGGCTCAGGGAGGGGTTGCTTGCTAAAATTTAACCCTTGCTAAAATTTTTGAAGCCCACCCCTGCAAAGATCCCATCCTCCTTCTCCTCCTCCCCGTAGGAGAAGGCTACAGGTTTATGCAATAGCTACAATTAGAAATGCAGCATGAAATCCTTTAATATGGTTTGTTGTTTTGAAGTGAGAGCAGACTGTGGAAGAAAAAAGGCATGTAGATTTCCTGAATTGTTTTTACTCCTTCCCAGTTATTTCATTAAAGAACTGCCAAGGTTGACCCACAAGCCACTTCCACTGGAGTTAGCCCAATTCATTTTTCTAGGATTATTACTGGCCCAGAGAAGTATTTTGTGAGCGGGAGGCATGATGTAGAAATGAGTAAGGGACTCTAAGATATAAAATCAGATCAGGCGGATTAAGCCGGGAATAAAGGAAAAATAAATGTAACATTTTTGTGGTTAAGTGTTGGGAGCTTTGGAAAATGTTGAAAAGTTCAGATTGAAAGCATGTGTAGATGGCTGAGCTGAAAGTTATGGCTTAGGTAGCAGAATGAACAAATGCCTGTGAATATATGACGGATTGAGGTCATTAGAACTGTAGACTATTTAGTGAACAAAGAAATGACATATAGGCATTTAGAAAATAGAAGCATAATCTATTTAACAAATGAAAATAAAATGTCCTCAAAACTGGTATGCGCAGATTTCATGGAACTATTCAGGCATGAAAGTTCAAAATTTGGGATAGGCTCTCATGGGGCTTTTAAAAAAATAGCAATCTTGGTATTTGGGAAGAAGAGCAAGAAAAAGAACCAGAGATGGATGGCAAAGTGGAACAGATTTGAGAAGTGCAGGAGAGACAATGTCAGGCACAAGAATCCAAGAGCCAGGATAGAGTTCAAAAGTATTATGAATTTATTACATGCTACCTATATACAAGAGTCTGATCTACTAATGGTCAAGGCAAATGGTTGACTGGTTGACTGGCTGACTGGTTGACTGGTTGATTGGTTGACTGGTTGACTGGTTGACTGGTTGGTTGACTGGTTGACTGGTTGACTGGTTGACTGGTTGACTGGTTGACTGGTTGACTGGTTGGTTGACTAGTTGGTTGGTTGGTTGGTTGCTTGCTTGCTTGCTTGACTGGTTGACTGGTTGAATGGTTGGTTGGTTGGGTGGGTGGGTGGATGGGTAGGTAGTTCATTGGTTGGTTGGTTGGTTCATTCAATCGTTGATTGGGTTGAGGTTCCTTAAATTAATGTTTGTTGTTGGTTTTTTTTATTCTTATTTATATGCCGCCCTTCTCCAGAGACTCAGGGCGGCTTACAATGCGTTAAGCAATAGCCTTCATACTTTTGTATATTTCATACAAAGTCAGCATATTGCCCCCACAAACTGAGTCCTCATTTTACCCACCTTAGAAAGGATGGAAGGCTGAGTCAACCTTGAGCCTGGTGAGATTCGAATTTACAGTAATTGCAGGCAGCTGGATGTTCAATGCTGCCTTGTAGGAGGCATTAGCCCCTGCAAAATTAATTAACAAAATTAATGTTTGTTATCCAAACATTGGATCTATCCAAAATAGCAGAATTTCAGGTATAAAGATATGACTTATTACAGTATGTCCCCTCAATCATTCTTCATATGCTTTAACCTCCAGTCCTCTAATCATCTGTGTTGCTCCTCTCTGCACTTTTCTAGAGTCTCAACATGGGTTGGGGTTTTTGTTTTGTTTTTTTGAATTTTAGTGAAAATATAAATGAATTAGCAAACATTTTTCAAGAGATGCTGCAGAGAAAAGGACACCAAAAGGGAAAATTTTATTGTTATGTTTCCTTCTGATGCAGCTGAAACAATAAATTGGATGTAGTATCAGCTTTAGAAATCCTCTCTTTAAGGCAGGGGTCCCCAAACTTGGCAGCTTTAAGCTTGGAAGCTTTAAGACTTCCCAGAATTCTGGGAGTTGAAGTCCACAAGTCTTAAAGCTGCCAAGTTTGAAGACCTCTGCTTTAGGGGCTTAAAACATCCAAATCACGTGGTGCTCTTCATATAAGTGGACAGGCTATTTACTCCAAACATTTTTATTATTGTACATAACTCTTTTTAACCCTATGCTCCTTAGCCTTGTAAACCTATCCTGTTTGACAGTTTTATGATATACTCTCAATAATTTATCAATGGATCTTGTAAAGAGACGTGCAGCCACACAACTTGGACTCCAATTGGAACATTATGCCTCTTCTGAGAGAGCTTATAAAGATTGTTCTTGTTCCTTTGGCCATGAGAAAGAAGGAAGTGATAAATTTGATTTTCAACTTGTCCATTCCCTGAAACTTTTATTGAGTGGTTAGTAGAAAGGAAAATAGAAAAAGAATTTCTTTCACAACAGGTTTCATATAACCTCAGACAAGGTGCTATGATCAAGCTTTGGGATCCATCAACTTAGTCATATAAGATAAACACCCCTGTATGATTCCATTCTGCGGCATATTTATATGTTGAAAGATATTTGTGGCCCAATCTTATAGATGTTCATTTTGAAATAAGTCCTCCATTAAGTGTAGCTGAACCAATTCTTGGATAAATACATGCAGGATTGCAGGTTCAAAAACATGTTAATATTTTTTTTAAAAAAAAATAAAAACAAAGAGTTAATTCATGACCCAACATGAGCATTTGTGATTGTTAGGCCTCCCTGTAAAGTTTATTTCCTATCTGACAACCCAGTGGTATTTTAATGGACCTAAAAATAACTCTAGGAGGCTAAAAATAGAAACTGCCCATTGTGGGAAAGCCACATATTAGCTTTATTAAGCAATGAAGCAGATAAAAGACTTGATATGGTTGATAAATTGAGGGTTATTGAGTTCTTAAGGCACAATTTAAACATAGTGGTTTACAGCAATATTGTCCTTATGGTGGGCAATTTAAAGGTACCTGAGGAGACCTGAGAACCAAATGCATGAGGGAAAAAAAAAATAAAGTTGTCCTTGTAACTTCACTTTGGCTGCATTTTGAAGAATTTCTTAAACTGTTTTGCACTTTTTACATTGTTCAATAGAGCGATTAACCTAGAAAACTTGGCTTAGAAGCCCTCTTGTTCTATTTTTATCCCATGTTAATAGTATCCATAAATCAGGGGTGAAATGCTCCCGGTTCAGACCGGATCGGGCGATCCGGTAGCGATTGTGGCAGGTGGTTCGGAGAACCGGTAGCGATGGCGGCACGAGGCTCCGCCCACCCACCCGGGTGTCGTTACTTCCTACTTTTAAAAGGTTAAAAAAAAGGCTCTGACGATCGCGCGCCCCAGCTGTGATCGTGAGTGTCAGCCTCATGATGCTTGCTTGCTTTCGGCTGCCATTGTAACGGGAAGGGGGGAGGTATTGTAGGTATTTGTGAGGGGGGTAAGTGAGCTGGTGGAGATGTCTCAAGAAAGGGAGGAAAATTCTCACTGTCTTTTTAGCAGCTGCAGAGGGAGCTGATAACTGTCAAGGTCAGTTCGGCATACCAGATAGATGGGGCCACCTAAAGAAGTACCCCACATGACACCTTGGGGAGATGTGGATTGGACATTCAACCTGGGACTGTGAAGGGAGGGATTTGAGGAATGCTTTCAATATGTAATTTTCGCACCTGTTGCCTCAGACTTTGCTTTTCTTTCGCTGCATTCAGTTCATACTCAGTAAAAGTACCTTTCTCTACAAACATGGAGTTGGGGTTTTTCTTTCTTCAGCTTTGAATGGAGGCAAGCCTGACAGTAAGAGCCTTTTTTTTTTTACCTTTTAAAAGCAATTTTTTACAACCTATTTGCCCGAATGTTTTTAAAAAGTTTTTTAAAAAAAGTTGGCCATGCCCACTCAGTCACATTACTCCTTCCACCAAGCCATGCCCACAGAACCGGTAGTAACAAATTTTACATTTCACCACTGCCACAAGTGATGCAACCTAGATGAAGGATAGGCGATCAGTTGTCTTCTAGATATTCTGGACCAATGCTTCTAGGACCCTTTGCCCTCAGCAATGCAGTTGGGGCTGATGGAGATTAAAAGTCAAACATCTAGGTGACACCAGGTGCTGAATTCAATCATTGATGATGATGAGGAGGAGGAGGTGGAGGAGGTGATGGTGGTGGTTTTCCATTCAGTCATGTCTGATTCTTGGCAATTCTATGGGCCAGGTCTCTCCACCTTTTCAGATCTTGCACTACTTCTTTGACTTTTTCTATGCTCTAGCTCCGTGATGGCGAACCTATGGCACGCGTGCCGGAAGTGGCACACAGAGCCATCTCTCTGGTCACGTGAGCCATTGCCCGTTGCTCTTCCAGTTTCTGGGGTGCCGGCCAGGCGATCTTCATGTGTGCAGGAGTGCCAGAAACTGGAAGAACAGCCACCCGGGGTGCATGTGCACGCCAGAAATATGATCTTCCAGTTTTTGGCATGTGCATGCGCATGCGCACCGGCCCGCTAGTCTTTGCACGTGCATGCATGCCAAAAACCGGAAGACCAGGTAGCTGGTGCACATGCATGCGCTGGAAACCAGAATTTAATTTAATTAATTCAATTTATATGCCGCCTTTCTCCGAAGACTCAGGGAGGCTTACAATGCATTTTTTTTAAAAAAAAACCATTATAAAAACATTTAAAAATTAAGACATTAAAACCCATTCACACCATTCATGGCCGGATCTCACACGATCGCAAGAGCAAGATCAACGGCCCCAGGCCTGCCGGAAAAGCCAGGTCTTCACCGCTTTTCGGAAGGCCAATAGGGTGGGGATGGTCCGGACCTCAGGAGTAACTGGTTCCAGAGAGCTGGGGCAGCCACAGAGAAGGCCCACCAGCCAGCATTGTTTAGCTGACAGGACCCGGAGGAGACCAACTCTGTGGGATTTTACCGGTCACTGGGAGCTATGCGGTAGAAGGCGGTCTCGAAGATAGCCTGGCCCTGAGCCATGTAGGGCTTTAAAGGTAATAACCAACACCTTGAATTGTGACCGGAGACCAATAGGGAGCCAATGCAGCTCGCAGAGAATTGGTAATGTGGGTGTATCTAGGTGCACACACTATAACTCGTGCGGCTGCATTCTGGACCAACTGTAGTCTCCGAACACTTTTCAAGGGTAGCCCCATGTAGAGCGCGTTTTGGCATGCAGAAGATTGTCTTCCTGGCGTGCGCCTGCGCACTGGGCAGTTGCCCTTCCGGTTTCCAGCACACACAAATGCACGCTTCCTTTTCGGCACTCAGTGCTGAAAAGGTTTGCCAACACTGCTCTAGCTGATGTCAGCTTTGATGGTGTTCAGCCATCGTGTTCTTTGTTGGCCTGGTTTCCTTGTACTGCTAATTCTTCCATACATAAATGATTTCTCTAGTGAATTCCCCCACACGACGTGACCAAAATAAGTGAGATGCAGTTTTGTGACTTCTCCCTCTAGCAATATGTCTGGCGTTATGGGCTCCAGTACTTGCTTATTGGTCACCTCTGGTATCCCAAAAATAAGCAAGCGCTTTATCCAGCACCACAGATCAAACTCCAATTGTAGATGAATATCTATGAGCCTCAGTGGTGCAGCGGACTAAGTGCTGTTAAGTGCTAGCACTTAGCTGCCAGCTGCCTGCAATTAGTGCGAGTTCAAATCTCACCAGGCTCAAGGTTGACTCAGCCTTCCGTCCTTTCGAGGTAGGTAAATTGAGGACCCGGATTGTGGGGGCAATAAGCCAGCTTTGTATAGAACAACACCGCTTAGGGGGGCTGAAAGCCCTAATAAGCAGGTATATACATAAAAGTATGCAGGCTATTGCTATAATGCATTGTAAGCCACCCTGAGTCTATGGAGAAGGGTGGCATATAAATTGGACTAATAAATAAATAAACAAACAAACAAACAAACAAATAAATAAATAAATAAATATTGAAATTAAAATGAGAAGGGGAGCCCAGCAGAGCCCCTCCTCTTGAACAGGGCCTCCTTTTAAACAAAATGAGGAGTGAAATGCTCCTGGTCCGGGCCGGATCACCCGATCCGGTAGTGATGGAGGTGGGTGGTTCGGAGAACCGGTAGCCGTGCAATCATCAGAGGCTTTTTTTAATTTTTAAAAGCATTTTTTCTACAACCTCTTCGGCCAAAGACTTTTTTTTTTTTAATTTGATTTATATGCCGCCCTTTTCCGGAGACTCAGGGCGGCTTACAATGCGTTAAGCAATAGCCTTCATACTTTTGTATATTTATACAAAGTCAGCTTATTGCCCCCACAAACTGGGTCCTCAATTTACCTACCTTAGAAAGGATGGAAGGCTGAGTCAACCTTGAGCCTGGTGAGATTCGAACCTGCAATAATTGCAGGCAGCTGGTGTTAATAACAGGGTGCTTTAAACCACTGTACTACCAAGGCTCTTGGTTATAGAAAAAAATGCCTTTAAAAGTAAAAACAAAGCCTCTGCCAATCAAGCAAGTCAGCTATGATCGTCAGAGGCTTCAAAAAAGAAAAAAGAAAAAGCCTCTGCCGATCAAACAAGTCAGCTGGGATCATGAGAGGTTTTAAAAGCATTTTTTTTAACAACCTCTTCAGCCGAAGAGGTTATAGAAAAATGGTTTTAAAAGTAAAAGTAAAAAAAAAAAAGTTGGCCACGCCCACTCAGTCATATTACACCCCCCACCAAGCCACGCCCACAGAACCGGTAGTAACAACATTTACATTTCACCACTGAACAAAATCACACATAGACCCACTCTGGTGTTGCAATTGGTACGGAGCACCTCAATCCAAGAGCAGCTATCTCGAGTTCTTACAGAGAATTAATAAATTGTGCACACTATATTAAGCCAAGCAACGTCTGAGGGTGAAGACATTCCATTTAATGTGGGCAGAGGTCTACAAAGCATGCAGGTTTTTAGACTCTTTAGACTGATTTTTGAGGAGAATCTATTTGTTTATTTGTGATGTGCTCAATGGATTCCTGATGGCATTACACCAACAGAAACATTCAAATATCATAGTTAAGGCATCATGCTGCTCTGCCACCCCCAAACAGATGCTTCCTGAAGGTTCATGAGAAAAGAATAGTTTTCACTGCCTACTGAAACATTAACAGAGAGGGGAGCAAGCTCATTCTGAAGTCCAAGTCTATTTCTGGGTACTCCCCTCTCTCCTCTTAACCTAATTGACAGAAGGAATCTCAACAGAACTTTTGGACATAGAGAACAGGCAAACTCTACCTGATCAGAGCTACCACGGACCCAAGCCATAAATAGCCCATAATTTGTTAAAACTATGTTTAATAATCTTCTGGGGCTTCTGTTAGAGGTTTCATCTGTTTCCTATTTAAGATGGATGAAATCAATGTCTATTATTTTATTAATTTTTTTATTTATATGCCGCCCTTCTCCGGAAACTCAAGGCGGCTTACAATGCGTTAAGCAATAGCCTTCATACTTTTGTATATTTTATACAAAGTCAGCTTATTGCCCCCACAAACCGGGTCCTCATTTCACCTACCTTAGAAAGGATGGAAGGCTGAGTCAACCTTGAGCCTGGTGAGATTAGAACTTACAGTAATTGCAGGCAGCTGGATGTTAAATGCTGCCTTGGTAGGAGGCATTAGCCTGCTACGCCACTCAGGCTCCTCCTCCTATTTGCAGCCATCCTGGTCAAAGGGGCTTCCTATACTATAAAAAAAGAGACTAGGCCCCGATGGAGCTCTGGAGCTGCTCCTTGCCAATCCTTGCCCTCAACCATAAACCATGGTTTTACAAATCACTATGGATAAGTTAAAATCAGACAAACCACATTACATCTCTCTGTGTTGTTCAGGCACGCCACGGGAGTAAGGAGTAATGAGTAGCTTAAGCATTTCTTCAACCCACTATTTTTCATCTCCCAGCATTAGAAACTGCAAAAATGATTGTGCCTAACATATATCTTTCAGACTGGCTTAATGACTTTCTTTTCAATGAATCAAAAATAATTTGTTTCCTAACACTAATATTTGCCATCTCCTCATACTGAGACTTCCAGCAAGGGTGTTCCTGCTCACACAAATACACACCCAGAGAGACACACAACAAAGAGGACTGTGAAAATATTTAATAAAACGATGCTATAGAGCACTGCACACCAGAACAGCTAGACACAAGAACAGTTTTTTCCCGAATGCCATCACTCTGCTAAACAAATAATTCCCTCAACACTGTCAAACTAGCTATTAAGAAGTTGTGGGTGTTCCACCACTGGAGGTTTTTAAGAAGAGACTGGACAACCATCTGTGTGAAATGGTAGAGGATCTCCTGCTTGAGGAGACGGTTGGACCAGAAGACCTCCAAGGTCCCTTCCAACAGTGTTATTCTGTTAAAGTCTGCATTACTATTAATCTTCTCATCGTTCCTATCACCCATCTCCTTCCACTTATGACTGTATGACTGTAACTTGTTGCTGTATCCTTACGATTTATGTTGATTGTTTTCTAGTATGAATTGATTGCTTATTTGAACCCTCTGACTATTATTAAGTGTTGCACCTTATGATTCTTGACAAATGTATCTTTTTGTATATTATATACACTGACAGCATATGCACCAAAGACAAATTCCTTGTGTGTCCAATCACTCTTGGCCAATAAAGAATTGTATTGTATTGTATCTACTATTGTAATAACAGAAGAGACTTAGGTTAAATGAATTAATGTCTTTAATAAATTGACTATACTATGAAGATGCCTGTCTAAATCATTGTATGTTTTAATTTTAGCATGATGAACAAGATTCAACAAGATCATTTGGAGCCAAAGTATCCAATGTGGACAATTTTAAGATGTGTGGATTTCAACACATGCTGGCTGGGGAATTCTGGGAGTTGAGGCCTTAACGTTGCCAAGATTGCACACCTCTGATTTAGCGTGTGAGCAAAGCCATGTTTTCTTCTTTGACTCATTCTTAATCTGCTGTCCCTCTTCTTTTAAAGCTGTTTTAGTCTTGAATATCTCTGTCTAGCTTAGAGGCTTGGTGAAATGGCTGGTCTTTCTGAAAGAGAAGGTGTTTTACTTCCTGATTTGCACATCACACACACACACACAAAAAAGCAAAACAATTCACAAGATGATTTAGTATTATTGTTGTGGCCCGCTGGCGGCCAGCAGAGCTGGCAGCAGAGTCGGACAATGAGAAGGTTGGGGAGGAACTTGGGCCAGTCCTGGGGGCTAGGGAAAGCTCAGACGAGGGCTCTGTGTTGGAGGCAGAGAGGGAGCTAGACACCAGTGAGACAGAGGAACAGCTGGAGCCTGTTCCCAGTGTGCGCATGTGCAGAGCTGCCAGAAGACAAGAACAACTAAGAAAGCAGGGTCAACTTGGGAGTAAAGCCACACCTTGGATGTGTTTGGTCCCTCCCATAGGAAACAAAAGAGAAGCGAATGGGGAGTGGGCTTTTGCAGGAAACAATTCATTCGGTTGGTCGGTTCAAGAGTGGAAAGTTCTGTTGTTAACTCTAAGAGACTCTGTGCCAAGTTTTGCCTTACACTGCGTTTGGAAACTAGTTGTCTGGCAGCTTTCCAAGTGAGATAAGGTTTGTGTTGATAAATACGCCTCTGAAAGACTGTTTGCCAAGCCTTGCTGACTGTGAATGAAAGTATTTCACAGTCATGTAAATAAAAAGGTGTTTTGCCGGGACCAAGACTCTGTTTCATGCTTTTTAAGGAAGCCTAGGTTAGAACAATTATGTATGAACCCAGGAACTGTATAATTTAGCACACAGAGAGATTTCCACTTCAGTTCACCAGTTTTGGACTGGGGTAAGATTTGTATATTTATTTTCATACTCTGTAAGGGCTCCAGTCCACACCGAATATGAAAAGTGATAAAACCTTCTTCAGGATAAACTCTTTACTGTGCTGAAGAGAAAATGAATCCCATTCCTTCTCTGTCCCCATCTCCCCTCCACATTCTTGCATTGTGCAAAGAGCAACATTTTCCCTTTAATTTGGGGCCCCCTGCTATGCTCAGGGAGATTAAAACATTATAAATGCCATTAATTTTTATGGCTTACTCTGAAAGCTTTGAATGGGCTCCATGGCTTGGCTAATGGGCAAGACTTCTGCATGCAACTCAAAAGTCCTCATTAATTAAAAGCAGATCTCAGGGATAGGGATGGCAATTCACCACGGAGGACCTGCCTTTTCTTATAAACACCCTCAGTGGGGAAAATAAATCCAGTTCATAAATGCTTTCAGACGCCAGCAGTGATGTACAACTTCATGTCTTGCCCTAATGTTGTGCCACCAAATTGTCAGTTAAACATGAAGGAAGGGTGGATTGTATTTACTAATAGCATTTAGCAATAGTACTTAGACTGATATATCGCTTCATAATGCTTTATAACACTCTCTGGGCAGTTTACAATGTTAGGATCTTGCCCTCAACAATCCGGGTCCTCATTTGACCAACCTCGGAAGGATGGAAAGCTGAGTCAACCTTAAGTCAATCAGGATCGAACTCCAGGCTGTGAGCAGAATTTGCCTGCAATACTGCATTCTAACCACTGCATCACCAGGTCTCCTACCCATGTTTACCTGAAAATAAGACTGGGTCTTGTATTAATTAATCCAAAAGACATATTAGAGCTTATTTTCTGGTTAGGTCTTATTTTGGGGAAAATATGGTACTAAATACACCCATCTGGCTGACAATCTTAACTAAGGCTTATATTATGAGCATCCTGAAAAATCATGCTAGGACTTATTTTCCAGTTGGGTCCTATTTTCAGGGAAACAGGGTATTTGTTCATCAAGAAAATTTATATGAGCTAATAAAAAGTCAAATAGAACTAAACCCAGAAACATTTCTCCTGGGAATACTTAAAAGAAAACTTGATAGAAAGATAAGATATTTGATTCTACACATATCAACAGTGGCAAGAATTGTCACACCATACTGGAAGGAACGCGATACACCACCAGAGGGATTGATCATTCAGAAGATATATGAATGTGCCGAAATGGATAAACTGACCCTAGAACTAAAAGAAAAAAGATGATTTGGAATTTTATGCAGTTTGGGAAAAATGGTACACTTGGATAGATAATAGAAATAAAAATTGGAAATATACATAAGGCTATTGAGGATTAGATATTGAATGAATTAAGAGCCTTGGTGGCGCAGCAGACTAAAGTGCTGTTAAGTAGCACCAGCTGCCTGCAATTACTGCAAGTTCCAATCTCACCAGGTTCAAGGTTGACTCAGCCTTCCATCCTTCCGAGGGAGGTAAAATGAGGACCCGGATTGTGGGGGCAATAAGCTGACTTTGTATAAAAAAGAACAGCGCTTAGGGGGCCCCCGAAAGCCCTACTAAGCAGGTATATATAAAAGTATGAAAGCTATTGCTTAACGCATTGTAAGCCGCCCTGAGTCTCCGGAGAAGGGCGGCATATAAAGCGAACTAATAAATAAATAAATAAACAAACAAACAAACAAACAAACAAATGTATATAATGTATATAATGTATATAATGTATATATTGTATGGAATGTTGATCCGAAGTATATAAAAATGACACAGTCTGTTGATTATGTACTAGAGTTGTGTAAAGGAAAATTGTAATAAAAAATATTTCAAAAAGAAAAAGAAAAGAAAATTTATATGGCTGCACAACTCACGGTGATTCCAGACGGCTTACAAAAATGGTTAAAGACGTTGGATATTTCAAAATACAAGACATAACTATAATAGATTAGTAGGTGCAGAGTAGTTCCCTTGGTACATATCTCCTACTCTACTTCATAAATCCCAGCATTAAGATGCCCAGTTCACTCTGCCTGATATCATAGTAGATCCAGCCTTTTCTCATTGCTTTATATAAGAATGTTCATTCCTTCCCTGGTCCAAGCAAACTGCTTAGCTAACAGATTCTCTCCTTGCCCTTTTAGTCATTTGCTCCATCCTGCCTACTTTCGTCTTTTAACTATGCTTCTGATGCCCCTGGGGTCAGTCAAGACAATGTCTTGTTCTGATAAGACACAGTAGGGTAGGTCATCCTCCCCAAATGATAACAAAATGTCTAGGTTAGTCTCATTGGTTGAGCTGAATAAATGGGGAGGGGGCTGTGTCTTTGCTAATAATTTTCATTGAAGTATTGCATGGAATAATACTGTGCATGTTGATGGCTATGTTACAAGAGCACTATTCCAGTCGTCTGGATTTTGTTGCAATTTAAAAAAAAAAAAGTTTTGCTGCACTTTTTTGCTACACCGCCAGATGAAGTCTATAGTTTTCAATGTAAAGGTCTAGCACAGTGATGGGTAACCTTTTTGCCATCGTGTGCCAAAAGCGGGGGAGGAGCGGGGGGGGACACACACATGTGTGCCCACATCCATAATTCTATGCGCCCCGCCCCCCTCTCATGTTCCCTCTACTTTTGCTGTGATGGCACGGTGGGCTCAGTAAACCCATTTTTCGCTCTCCGCAGGCTCCAGAGCCTTTCTAGGAGCCTGGGGAGGGCAAAAACAGCCTTCCCCACCCTTCCTAGAGGCCCTCAGGAGGCCGGAAACAGCATGTTTCCTGACTTCTGGTGGGTCCAGAAGGCCCAAAAATCAACTGGCCGGCGCACACATGTGTGCCGGAGCTGAGCTCGCGTGCCCACCAATATGGCTCCGCGTGCCATCTGTGGCACCCGTGCCATAGGTTCGCCATCATGGGTCTAGCAGAATTTTTGATGTCATTCATTGTTCTTTAGGTTTACCCCGTATAGGCTTTTTCAAAGTTCATTGGTGAAATCTCTTCTCTTCTCTTCTCTTCTCTTCTCTTCTCTTCTCTTCTCTTC
>WNWU01000076.1:177942-205863 GCA_012654045.1 Ptyas mucosa
AGGAAGGAAGGAAGGAAGGAAGGAAGGAAGGAAGGAAGGAAGGAAGGAAGGAAGGAAGGAAGGAAGAAAGGAATCTTTTGGTAACAGCTGCCCAAGTCACATAAAGAGATGAAAGTTCTGGTTTCCATAGGAACATTATTGTACATATTAAAATGAACACTGGAATTGCAGTTGAGTATATTATATTAGGAAAAATCATCAGAGCTTGCATTTGAAGTATTTTGAGTCATATTTTCAATATTGTCCTTATGTTTTTCACTCCAAGGCAAGATCAGCATCTGTGTATAAGAGCATACATATGAATGTTTTAACGGTATCCAGTCCCAATAGGTACTTTATAAAATATTCATTTGATAAGCAATGGTAAAGCTAGCTTGTTGTTTTATACAGATTACCGGATAAAATGTTTTCCACTAGTGTGATTACATTTTGGTTTTGCAGCCTCAGGTATTCTGTTTTGTTCTCAGAGTGACAGCATCTATTCTTTTTTTCCAGTGCCACTGAAAAGAAAAAGAGGAAAAACTGCAGTTCTGCAGACCTCCCCATAATTTGCTTTCTATCTGTGAGCTATTGGATTTTTCCAAGTGAGAATCATTTCAAATCTCCACGCCCCCCTCCCCTATGAAAAAATGGTAGATTCCAATGCAGCCTGAAAACTTTTAGAAAGGTGAGCAGCAAGGAGCCAAAAATTAAAACCAAGATGGTCAAGATGGAGGGTACGACAGTACAATCAGAACTCTTATTTTATTTATAGGCAGATACTAGAGATATCCTGAAAACCAGTTTGGTGTAGTGGTTAAGGCATCAGACTAGAAACCTGAAGACCATGAGTTCTAATCCCATTTTAGGCACAAAGCCAGTCAAAGTTTTGGTGGTGCAGCAGACTAAAGTGCTGTTAAATAGCACCAGCTGCCTGCAATTACTGTGAGTTCGAATCTCACCAGGCTCAAGGTTGACTCAGCCTTCCATCCTTCTGAGGTAGGTAAAATGTGGACCCGGATTGTGGGGGCAATAAGCTGACTTTGTATAAAAAAGAACACCGCTTAGGCGGGGCCGAAAGCCCTACTAAGCAGGTATATAGAAAAGTATGAAGGCTATTGCTTAACGCATTGTAAGCCGCCCTGAGTCTCCGGAGAAGAGCAGCATATAAATCGAACAAAGAAAGAAAGAAAGAAAGTAAGTCAGTCAGTCTCTCTCTCTCAGTCCTAGGAACCACTTCCAAAAAATCCTGCAGGACTTGCCTCGGCAGTTCCACTTGTCCAGGTAGTTGCTAACCTTGAAGGTACCAAAAATAAAATCTAAAAATAAAATCTCAGGGGCTGCTAGAAGAAGAGGAGGTCAACCTGTTCTCCAAAGTATCTGAAGGCAGGACAAGAAGCAATGGATGGAAACTAATGAAGGAGAGAAGCAAGGAGACATTTCCTGACAGCTAGAACAGTTAACCAGGGGAACGACTTGCCTCCAGAAGTTGTGGGTGCTCCAGCACTGGAGGTTTTTAAGCAGAGATTGAACAACCATTTGTCTAAAATGGTATAGAGTTTCCTGCTTGAGCAGTGGGTTGGACTAGAAGACGTCCCTTCCAAGCTCTATTCTATTCCATTCTAATTGGGATGACTTGCCTCCAGAGCACTATAGCAGGCGCTCCATCATCAGACTGTTTTAAAAAGGATTGGAAAATAATTTGTCCGGCATGGTAGAGGGTCTCCTGCTTGAGCGGTGTGTGTGTGTGTGTGTGTGTGTGTGTGTGTGTGTGTGTGTGTATGTGTGTGTGTTGGACTAGATGACCTCCAAGGGCCCTTTCCCGCTCCATTATTCTTTTTATTTTTTTTTATTCTGTTAAAATAAAATACTGACATTTTTTAAAACCATGATGAGCAATTAGAATAGAACAGAATAACAGAGTTGGAAGGGACTTTGGAGGTCTTCTAATCCAACCCCCTGCCCAGGCAGGAAACCCTACACCACTTCAGACAAATGGTTATCCAACATCTTCATAAAAACTTCCAGTGTTTGAGCATTCACAACTTCTGGAGGCAAGTTGTTCCACTGATTAATTGTTCTCACTGTCAGGAAATTTCTCCTTAGTTCTAAATTGCTTCTCTCCTTGATAAGTTTCCACCCATTGCTTCTTGTCCTGCCTTCAGGGGCTTTGGAGAATAGTTTGACTCTCTCTTCTTTGTGGCAACCTCTGAGATATTGGAAGACTGCTATCATGTCTCCCCTAGTCCTTCTCTTCATCAAACTAGACATAGCCAGTTCCTGCAACTGTTCTTCATATGTTTTAGCCTCCAGTCCCCTAATTATCTTTGTTGCTCTTCTCTGCAGTCTTTCTAGAGTCTCAACATCTTTTGTACATCGTGGCAACCAAAACTGAATGCAATATTCCAAGTGTGGCCTTACCAAGGCACTATAATGTGGTATTAACACGTCACGTGTTAATTAATACAGCCAAGCTGAAGGACAGCAGCCTATGCTACCTAAGATCAACAGAACTTCTTTGTTTATTTCCAGAGTTTCCAGGAATGACCCAAAACAAGGGCCTGGTGGCGCAGTGGACTAAGTGCTGTTAAAAGTAGCACTTAAGTTGCCAGCTGCCTGAAATTACTGCAAGTTCAAATCTCACCAGGCTCAAGGTTGACTCAGCCTTCCATCCTTTCTAAGGTAGGTAAAATGAGGACCCAGATTGTGGGGGCAATAAGCTGACTTTGTATAAATATAGAAAAGTATGAAGGCTATTGCTTAACGCATTGTAAGCCACCCTGAGTCTCCGGAAAAGGGCGGCATATAAATCAAATAAAAAAAAAAAAACATCAGGGGAGACATGATACCCATCTTCCAATACTTAAGGGCTGCCACAGAAAGGAGGGGGTCAAGCTGTTTTCCAAAGCACCTATATACAAAAATATAGTATAATATATAATAATACATTTTATAATATAAAATATAATAATATTTTGTACATATACAAAAATATGAACGCATTGTAAGCTGCCCTGAGTCTCCGGAGAAGGGCGGCATATAAATCAAATTAAAAAAACAACACCACCATATTCGGAGCATAACATCCCCATGTCCTTAGCCCCTTGCCGTAATTCTTCCATATTGGGAAGCACATTGCCCGTGATTACTGCTTACCCGTAACGCTAACAAGCTTTCGAAGGATTTTGACTTTAGCGTGCGTTTTGATGCGAAACCATGTGGAAAAACATTGGTGGGGTGGCATGCCAATTATATATTCCATTGTGGTTCTCCCTTACCTTTAATCCAAGGCTTTAGGGTGACTCTATGTTGTGGTGACATTCCTGACCGCCATTTCACTAACATTGCAAAAGCGTCACCAAACTCAGCGGGAGGCTGGCTGCACAGAAAAACTTATTGGCTTCCAAAAAAATGTCGGGGTGGAATGTGTGTTATTTTTAAGCCCATAGACATCAAATGACCCCTTTGCTTTGGACACATCGTGTCATGTGATCCAGATGGTAGCAATATGGTCAGAGACTAAAACCCAGATGGGAAAGTCCCATCAACAGAACTTATAACAAGCCTCTCTGTAGTTCAATGTCTCTGTAGAACAATGTGGAGCATATTTGCAGAGGCACTTACGCAACCATGAAAGTGGGCTGAGACGTCTCCAAGAATGCCCTTGACTCATGGACCTCTGCATGGACTCAGGAGGAGACAATCTGGCAGAAGTTGCATTTTCCTTTTCCAAAACAACAAAAATGCATTTTTGCCACTAGTGCTGGAAACCCTCTCACACAGGAAATCTGAAGGAACAACATCTCCATTCCATCACAACCAATTGCTGAAACATTTAGAAATCTTAGGAAGAGAACTCTTTGCCCATATGTTCTTTCCATTCACAGAAAAATGTTGAGACTGGAATCATTACACAGGTCAATGTGTATCATCTTGTATCATGCAAAGATCAGGAAAATATGACTGTGCCGTGGAATGTCCATTTTCTTTTTTTTTTTTTTAATCCTTTCCTATTCATATTTTCTCTTTATCCATTTTTTTATAATCATAAAATGTCTGTTATGGTCAGTGGTGAAATGTCAAATTTGTTACTACCGGTTCTGTGGGAGTGGCTTGGAGGGGGGTAATGCGACCAAGTGGGCATGGCCAACTTTTTTTTTAAAAAAACTTTTAAAACCGTTTTTTCAACAACCTCTTTGGCCGAAGAGGTTGTAGAAAAATGCTTTTAAAAGCCTCTGACGATCAGGCAACTCAGCTGGGATCGTCAGTGGGTTTTAAAAGCATTTTTTTACGACCTCTTCGGCCGAAAAAATGCTTTTAAAAGTAAAAAAAAAGCCTCTGATGATCGCGCGGCTCAGCTGAGATCGTCAGAGGCTTTTAAAAGCATTGTTTACAACCTCTTCGGCCGAACAGGTTGTAGAAAAATTGGTTTTAAAAGTAAAAAAAAAAAAGTTGGCCACGCCCATTCAGTCAAATTACCCCACTACCACCAAGCCACGCCCACAGAACCGGTAGTAACAAATTTTACATTTCACCACTGATTATGGTGCTCTCACAGATGTGAAGGACAACATTTACTCACAATTGGATGTGAGTTTGTGTTACTGTATGTTAGTGCCCAGAAAAATTTCCATCTCCAGAATAAACTCCCAGCTGCAAAACTTCACACAGATCTCTTCACTAGAAAATACAGGTCAGAATGGCATTAAAATGTTAATTAAAACATGAATGTAAAAAACATTGTGGACAGAGAAAAGAAACATTGAAAGTGTCTTCGAATAAACTTACCCCACCCTTGTCCTGGGTCTATGATGACTCTCCACACCCAATTTGACACAACCAACTCCCTGTGGGACAACTCGCCACAGCTAATTTGCCACAGGACAACTCGCTGCAGGACAAGAGTTTATACATCAAAGAAATCATGGCATAGAATCATTAAAGAAAGGATGCAAAAGGAGGGACAGAGTGAAGTGTGAATGGCAAGAATTAAAACATTTATTTATTTATTTTAAATAATTAAATAGAATTGTTAAATTGTGATGCAGTGAGTTCGTTGTGGCGAGTTTGTCCTGCATCGAGTTGACCATACATAGTGAGTTGACCAAGGCAAGTTGGCGGTGGCGAGTTGGCCATGGTGAGTTGGCTGCAACAAGTTGTCCCATTCTACCTTGTCTTCCCCTCCATGTAGAAGTCAAATTATTTAGCATGTAATTGGCTGGTGGGAAGACAAAACAGGAGCCTGAGTATTTAACATCCAGCTGCCTGCAATTACTGCGAGTTCTAATCTCACCAGGCTCAAGGTTGACTCAGCCTTCCATCCTTTCTAAGGTGGGTAAAATGAGGACCCAGATTGTGGGGGCAATAAGCTGACTTTGTATAAATATACCAAAGTATGAAGGCTATTGCTCAATGCATTGTAAGCCGCCCTGAGTCTCCAGAGAAGGGCGGCATATAAATATAAATAAATAAAATAAATAAATAAATAAAAACCTCTGGTCCCGGTGACCCAGTTTGGATGCTGTAACATTATGCTGGGGCACATATATTTGCCTTCATTCGTAAGTCAAATTACTTTCCTTTTTTCTCAGCTGACTACCAAGTTGTATCCTTCTCTTTTAGTGGTGGATTTCAAAAAATTTTTACTACCGGTTCTGTGGGCGTGGCTTGGTGGGCATGGCAGGGGAAGAATACTGTAAAATCTCCATTCCCTCCCCACTCCAGGGGAAGACTACTGCAAAATCCCCATTTCCTCCAGATCAGCTGGGACTCGGGAGGCAGAGAATAAATGGGGCGGGGCCAGTCACAGGTGGCATTTACCGCTTCTCCGAACTACTCAATATTTCTGCCACCGGTTCTCCAGAACTGGTCAGAACCTGCTGAAACCCCCCTCTGTTCTCTTCCCTTTGTAGTTTGGAAGCAAACCACACTGTCTGTATACGTATCAAATAGATGGTATGGTCCTATCAACTAGCTATACCTACAGACTTCACTAGATAAGCAATTTACTAAAAGTGACAGCCCTTGAAGAAGTTTCTTCCACCATAGTGAAGCACCTTCAAGGTTTACATAGAAAAAATTCCAAATCAAATCCAATTCTATATATTTACCTCAGCAAGTCTTTGTTTGTTTTCAGAAAGACATCTTTGGGTCTCACCATATCAGACTGATATATACCGTATTTTCTGGCGTATAAGACAACTGGGCGTATAAGACGACCCCTGACTTTTCCTGTTAAAATATAGGGTTTGGGCTATACTCGCCATATAAGATTACCCCTCTTCCAATGCAGATACCTACAAGCAGGGGTGAAATCTAAAAATTTTTGCTACACTTTACACACACACAGCACAACACAACTGGCTCACCCACAATGTAAAAGCAGCTGTGCTGGACCCAAAATGGCCCCTGCAACAAGCAGGAATCTTACACAGCCATAAAAAGCCCAAAAACCCAACTTTCACACTTTATACACGCAAAATTCCACATACAGCTTTGTGAGATTTTGTGTGTTTGCGTAGAAATACACAAAATCTCAGAAAGCTGCACAAATATTATTTTATTTTAATTTATTTTTACTTTTATATGAAAGCAGCTAAATTTAAAACTGCCTAAACTTTAAATGGCTAGGTCTAAAAAAAGAACAACTAAAAAGAATTAACTATTTTTTTAAAGCTCCCAAAGGGGAAAAAAACTAACCCAATAGAACAGGGGTCTCCAACCTTGGCAACTTTAAGACTTGTAGACTTCAACTCCCAGAATTCCTTAGCCAGCTTTGCTTTGCTGGCTGAGGAATTCTGGGAGTTGAAGTCCACAACTCCCTGCCTGCTTGATTGCAGGCAGGGAGATTCAGTTGATTGCTGATGCAATGGATTGCAGGCAAGCGAAGCAAGGCAAGTGTGCTAAGGTAAGCAAGCTGGAGGGGGGGGGAATTTTTGCTACCGATTAGCAGGCAACTCAGCTGGGATCATCAGAGCTTGGAACGTCAAAGCCATGTAAAAGAAAAAAAGTTTTTTTCCTTTTAAATGGCTCTGGCGATCCAAGCTGAGTTGCCTGATTAGGGATGGTCAGAGCTTGGATCGTCAGAGCCATTTAAGGCTCATCAGAGCCTTTTGGGCTGGTCTGCCTGGTTACAGGAAAACAGCACCCGGCATATAAGACAACCCCTGACTTTTGAGAAGATTTTCATGCGTTAAAAAGTCGTCTTATACGCCGGAAAATACAGTATATCAGACATATCATATCATATGATACATATCAGAATCACGTATCAAAGGGGATGTGGTGGCTCAGACTCTGAGCTTGTCGATTGAAAGGTGGCATTTCAGGAGTTCAAATCCCTAGTGCCGCATAACGGGGTGAGCTCCCGTTACTTGTCCCAGCTTCTGCCAACCTAGCAGTTCGAAAGCACGTAAAAAAATGCAAGTAGAAAAATAGGGACCACCTTTCCTGGGAAGGTAACAGTGTTCTGTGCGCCTTTGGTGTTGAGTCGTGTCGGCCACATGACCACGGAGATGTCTTCGGACAGCGCTGGCTCTTCGGCTTTGAAATGGAGATGAGCCGGAAATGCCCCCTAGAGCCGGAAATGACTAGCACGCATATGTGGGGGAACTTTTACCTTTACCTTGTATCAGACTATTCAGTCCGTGGCAAGGTTGCCGGAAGAAAGAGATGGATTTTTCACACGGTTCTGTCCAGTTATGATGTTCACCTGAAACTTAAATCCTCATTGGTTTTAATTGCGGTTTGCTGCTATTGTTAAGGTTATTCCACACACCAAATAACAATAAAGGAGAGCTAGAAGATGAGATGGAATTATATGTTTTTTTTTAAAGGCAAGCTTCTGCAGCATTATTAACTTTCAGCTGTCATAAAAATAGCATGGTTTCTTTCTTTCTTCCTTCCTTTTTTTTTTTTTTAAATCCAAACCAATATCAGCAAAACATTACTCAGCATTTCAGAGAAGCTTTGGAATATAATAAGCCTCTGGAACAGAGGGGCTTCCTGTGACTCACTGGAATCAGCCACCCACCAGTTTTGCTCACAGTTGGGATTTTCTCCATCTTTTCAAAATCGAGCTACTAAAATTGTCAGGAAGGAAGGGAGCCTGTAGAAGGAAGAAGGCTGGCAATTCCACATTTATATGCTACAAATCAGTGGTGGGATTCAAATAATTTAACAACCAGTTCTCTGCCCTAATGACCAGCTAGGTAGGCGTGGCCAACTCAATGTCACTCACTGTTACAATGTAATAAGGGTTAACCAGAGAGGCAGTTTCTGTAAGCAGGGCAATAAAGATTAGGCTAGAAACAATACCAGAATGTTGCAATTCCTTACAGGATTAGCCCTGTAAAGTGGAAAAACAAAAACAAAATAAGATTTCTTCCAACAACTGGTTCTCCGAACTGCTTAGAAAGTTAACAACCGGTTCTCCCGAATTGGTGCGAACTGGCTGAATCCCACCACTGCTATAAATCCCATAAATTAAAGAATTGCAACTGGTGGGATTTAGAAAGAGGGCCTTATCTGCTGCTGCCCGTATCCTTTGGAATATTGCCCCCAGAAGTGAGATGAGCCCTGATTCTTTTGATCTTCTTGGAAATGTTAAGACCTAGTTCTGCCAATTAGCATGGGAGGCTTAAGAGTATAATGTCTATGGAGATTCTCAGTCATCCAGATAGGGGTGGGATTCAAAATTTTTAGCAAGAGGTTCTCTGCCCGGTTGCTGGGTGGGCATGGCCATGGTGGCATGGCCTAGTCAGCCTACTGCACCACAGCAGGGGGGACATTTTTGCCCTCCCCGGGCTCTGGAAGCTTTGTTTGAGCCTCCGGGAGGGCAAAAACAGCCTCCCCAGCCTCAGAGGCCCTCTGGAGGCTGGAAACAGGCCCATTTCCAGCCTTTCCAAACTTCTGGTAGGCCCGTTTTTCACCCTCCCTGAGCCTCCGTGCATGCCCTGCACTATCTGCATCCAAAATGGGCCACATGAGGACTCCTGGGAACGGTAGGGCAGGGTGGGTGTGGCAGGGCCAGCCAGGAGAGGGATTTGGGGGGGTTCCAAACTGCACAGAATCTTAGCTGGAGGTTCTCCCGAACCCCTGCGAGCTCCCAGCAGCCCACCTCTGCATCCAGGTCATGGTTTACCCAAAGGTGCTAAGAGTGTAATGCAGGGAAATCAATGAACTTGATTTCATTGAGGGGTGCATCAGTGTTGTGGTTGACCTTGGGGGGGAGCCGGGGGGGGGCATGGCCAGTTCGATGTCACTCGTGTTGGTGGCGCCTGTGGTGGCCCTAGCACTTTGCCAGCAAAAACAGGCTCTCGAGCTCCATTTTCAGCTGTGACGGCCTCCTGCAACCCTCTGCCAGGGAAAACGGAGCTCAGGTGGACTGCACACCCCCTCCCCCCTCCCGAGCTCTGTTTTTGCTGGCAGAGGCACCACAGGCAAGTCCTTCTCTGTTTCCAGCGTGACCCCGCAGGCCAGATCGAAGCACCCCGTGAGCCAGATCTGGCCCATGGGCCTTGAGTTTGACACCCCTGGTGTAATGCAACCCTGGGGATGGCTGGTGGCTTGAGAGCACTCCCTCTGCCTTGTTAACACTTTTAGCCTTGTGAATTTCTTATCTTGGATTCTTACTTTTAACTTGTCAATTTTACTTTTACTGTATTTTTTGGAGTATAAGACACACCTTTCCCCCCCCCCCCAAAAAAGAGGGTGAAAATCTGGGTGTGTCTTATACTCCCGAATGTAGCCCCGCCCAGCTTCTCAAACGGAGGTTTCAGAGGCTGAAAAAAGCATCAGAAATGACGCTTCAGAAAAAAAAGCCCCCAAACAGAGCTTCAGAAAAAAAAGCCCCCAAACAGAGCTTCAGAGGCTTTTTTTCTAAATCTGTTTCGGAGGCTTTCAGAGGCAGGAGAAAAAGAAAAAAAAAGCAAGGCACAGAGCTCACAACCAAGGAACCTGTTGCTAAAATTCACCTCTGGGAACAGCTGATGGGGGGTATTCCGGGAGGCTGATCCACCTGCCAATCAGCTTTTTTCTTATTTCCCTCCCCAAAAGCTAAGATGCGTCTTACACTCCGAAAAATACGGTACTTGTTTTTACTTTTGTTTTTAACTGTGCTTTTAATCATGTTTTTTACATAATTTACTATAATGTTTCTAAATCACCCAAAGTCATTTAGATGAGATGAACATCATAGAAATTTTTATGCCCTGTCCCTAATCTACCTCTGTAGCCTTTTTTTTTTTGTATAAAATCTCTAAAATGCTATGTTTCAGTGCCATGATTTAGCAACTAGGACAGGATAGAGGGACTAAAAGATCAAAGAACCATCTAATTATGGAGCTGAAAACATTGTCCAGGAAAACTAAAGTATTGATGATATATTACATAGTTTGGGTAATAAAACATTCAGGAAAACAGCCAAACTCGGAAAGGATCCCTAAAACTTAAAACATTATCAAAAGATTACCATCCCATCTCCTCTTTGAAGCCTCCAGAAACTGAAAAACCTGCCATTGTGGAATAGCTCTTATCATTTAACAGATTAACAGAGTTGGAAGGGACCTTATAAGTCATCTAGTCCAACCCCCCACTCAAGCATGAGACCCTATACCTTTTCTGACCAATGGCAGTCCAATCTTTTCTTGAAAGTCTCAAGCGATGAAGCTCCCACAACTTCCGAAGGCAACTTCTGTTCCGTAGGTTGATTATTCTCACTGTCAGAAAGTCCTTCCTCATTTCTAGGTTGAATCTCTCCTTGATCGGTTTCCATCCATTATTCCTTGTCTGGCCTTCGGGTGCTTTGGAAAACAGCTTGACCCATCCCCTATTATAATTTCTGTCTGAATGCTAAAGAAGAAAAAATGGAATGCCTTTTCACTTACGTCTGACACACGCACACTAGTAGTGGAATTCAAATCCTGGCACTACCGGTTCACTATCGGTAGCGCACAGCTGCGCGTGTT
This sequence comes from Ptyas mucosa, assembly GCA_012654045.1. NCBI lineage: Eukaryota > Metazoa > Chordata > Lepidosauria > Squamata > Colubridae > Ptyas > Ptyas mucosa. Next base: position 188,889 of record WNWU01000076.1, read on the forward strand.
TGCTTTGTGAGCATGTGGTGCTTCTGTGCATGCGCAAAAACTTCTGCATATGTGCAGAGCATTTTTGATGACATCTGGGCGGGTGGGATTAGCCTCCTGCCACCACCCACCGAACCAGTAGAAACCCATCACTGAGGCACACCCTGGCAATGTTGTTTGAATGAGACACTCTTAGTCGATGTCGTCCTTAGACCTTTATCATTTATTCTGCACACTCTTCAAGGGCAACCTCAGAGTCTGTGAAAAGTTAAGCTTTCTCCCCCATTAACTTGAAGGGAAGTCATAGAATTATAGTGACTGGGAGAGAGACAATACAAATAAAAGAGGAATTAGCAATGGGATGGCCAGTTTTATGAGAATATAGTCCTTGGCTTACAATCCTTCATTTAGTGACAGTTCGAAGTTAAAACAGCACCGTCAAAAGAGACTTATAACCATTTTTCAATACTTATGACCATTGCAGCATTTCCCCATGGTCATGTGATCAAAATTCAGATACGTGGCAATTGTCGTGTACTTATGATGGTTGCAATGTCCCAGGGACATGTGATCAGCTTTTGTGACCTAGTGTTGTGGCCCGCCGGTGGCCTGTGCAGCTGGTAGCTGATTCCGACAGCAAGGAGGCTGGTGTGGTTATTCGCCAGCAGCCTGTGGAGCTGGCACTCGAGTCAGACAGTGAGGAGGCTGGAGAAGAGGTGGTGCCAGAGGCGGGGATTCAGCCAGGGCCCTCAGAACCTCCAGAAGCTCCCATAAGTGAAGAGGAAGAAGAGGAGGAGCTCTTCTCAATGCACGGGCGCGCAGAGCTGCCAAAAGGCAGGAATGGCTCCTCAGGAGGAGGTCTCCTCGAGAGTAAGGCTTGGGGCTAATTGGCCACTCCCTTAGCCTATTTAAGGAATGACGATGACTGAGGCAATTTGCAGAAAACTACTTCGTTCATATTTCTTCGCATATTGACTCCAGAAACATCTGATCAGCTCTTGCTTCTCTCTTGTCATTTTTCCTGCAAATTGCTTCTGGGCATTCTGCCAACCACAGTAAGCTTACGGTTATCTGAAAGACTGTGCCTCAGAATTGAGTTATTATTCCTTGGACTCTTGTCGGCTGTTAATGAAGTTAAATTAACAGCCCTTGTTCAGAAAAGACTGATTTAAACTGTACTTGTGTTTGAACAACTACTAAGAAAGCTCATTAGTAGTCCTTAATTAGTAAACTAAGGTTTGTATGGACTTTGTGTGTGCTGTGTTCTTTGTGGCCTCTAGCTGGGGCAGAACACTTTCTGAAAGCAAAGTCAATGGATAAACCAGATTCATTTAATAACCAATTTAACAACTGCAGTGATTCACTGAACAACTGCACCAGGAACGGTTGTAAAATGGGGCAATGCACACTTAGCAACTGTCTTACTTAGCAATAGAAATTTTGGGCTCAATTGTGGTCATAAGTCAAGGACTATTGGTGTCATTGCGTGCCATTCTGAGAATAGATTGAGTGCACTTCAATTCAGCTATGGAGGAAAGCAGTGGTGGAATTCAAAATTTTTTACCACCAGTTCTGTGGGCGTGGCTTGGTGGGCATGGTGTGGCTTGGTGGGTGTGGCTTGGTGGGCATGGCAGAGGAAGGATACTGCAAAACCCCATTCCCTCCCCAATCCTGGGGGAAGGGTACTGCAAAATCCCCATTCCCTCCCCACTCCTGAGACCAGCCAGAGGTGGTATTTGCTGGTTCTCCAAACGACTCAAAATTTCCGCTACTGGTTCTCCAGAACCTATCAGAACCTACTGAATAGCACCCCTGGAGGAGAGCACTAATAGTGTAACTTCTGACAGGATACAACCATTTATTTTTGAATCAAGAGTTATCTTTGAAAAACATTTGGCTTATCAATCCTAGTACCACTTTATAAAGCCTTAATAAGACCACACTTAGATTCAGTTTTGGTCGCCACAATATAAAAAAGATGTGGAGACTCTAGAAAGAGTGCAGAGAAGAGCAACAAAGATGATTAGGGGGCTGGAGGCTAAAACATATGAAGAACGGTTGCAGGAATTGGGCATGCCTAGTCTAATGACAAGAAGGACTAGGGGAGACATGATAGCCGTGTTCCAATATTTGAGGGACAAAGAGGAGGGCGGTCAAATTATTTTCCAAAGCACCAAAAGGTAAGATGAGAAACAATGGATGGAAACTAACCAAGGAGAGAAGCAACCTAGAACTAAGGAGAGAAATTCCTAATGGTAGAGCAATCAACCAATGGAACAACTTGCTTTCAGAAGTCGCGGGTGCTTCCATCACTGGAGGCTTTCAAAAAAAGACTGGACAATCATTTATCTGAAATGGTATAGGGCAGTGATGGCTAACCTTTTTGCCATCGCGTGCCAGGAGAGGGGGAGCGGGAGAGGTTCACACATATGTGTGCCCACACCCATAATTCTATGTGCCCTGCCCTGCACATGCACGCACAACCCCCATTCCCCCCCCCCGCTCCTGGCACGCGATGGCCCAGTAGACCCATTTTTCTTTCTTACCTGGCTCCAGATCCTCTCTATGCATCTGGGAAGGGTGAAAAGAACCTTTCCCACTCCCTCAGAGGCTTGAAAGGGCCCATTTCCCAACTCCCGGTGGGACAGGAAGTGACTTTTTTGCTGTCCCACCGGCAGTTGTGAAATGGGCCGTTTGAGGCCTCTGGAGGGCCTCCGAGGGGGTGGGGAAGGCTGTTTTCATCCTCCCCAGATGCATAGAGAGGATCTGGAGCCAGGTAAGAAAGAAAAATGGGCCTTCCCCACCCCCTACTTCTGGTGGGCCCAGAAGGCCTGAAAATCAGGTGGTCGGCGCGTGCATGCATGCCAGAGCTGAGCTGGTGTGCCCACTGATATGGCGACGCATGCCACCTGTGGCACGCGTGCCATAGGTTCACCATCACGGGTATAGGGCAGTAGTGGGTTGCTCCCAGTTCGCACCAGTTCCCGCGAGCCGGTAGCAGTGACGATATGACATCACCGAACTGGTTCTCCCCCACCCCTCCACACACACCCTGCGTTATTCTTACCCTTTATTTGGCCCCACTCCCAATCTATTGCTGCCTCCTGAGTCCCAGCTGATGGCTAAAGGGAAAAAAACTGTTTAAACTCTTGCCGTGGGGCTTCAAAGGGCCATCCTACAGCTGATCAGTGTTAAAAGAAAACAAATGAGTAGCTATGCTAGGGAAAAAGCGAAACTGAAAGTAAAGCAGGGTCTTTGCTGCAACGTGACAAAATGAGGCAGGGAGAGATTTCTTTTTGTTTTTGCTCACCAAAAAAGGTAGGTGCAAACAATCGGAAATTTAGGGCAAAAGAGGAGAGTTCAAGATTTTAAAACGCAAAAGAAAAAAAGCTCTATTTAACTAGGGAATTGTAATAATTGAGATACTGTTAATTGTATATTGTGTTGAAAGCAGAAATGGTTAAGTTGCGGTTTAGAAGAATATATGGGGGAAATTACTTGGTTTATTATTATTGGTAAATATAATTAATTGATTTGTAAGAAATTGGATTGCATGGAAATAATTGGAATATTCATGTTCATATTGATTAATATACAAAAAAGATAGTTATATAACTAATTGATTTATATTAAAATGTTGAATTTGTATTAAACAACTGTAATATTACATAATTAACCAATATGAGGATGGATATAAAAATAGATGACAATGGGAAGGGGTATAATATAGAATAGAAGGGAAAAATTGAATTTGATTAAGATTAGAGATGAGGATGAAGGGTAATACTGTGTTTTTTTAAAAAATAGATGAGGAATAAATATGGCAAAAAGGAAATATAGAAATTGTAAATTTAATTGAAATGACTAAACACTGTTTAAATTTGTGAACTGGCCAAATACTCTGTTCAAAGAAATACATTGTATGTTTGTATGTGTGTTTCTAATTATTGCTATTTATTCATATTTGTTCTCTTTTATTCTTTAAAGTTTAACCATTCATTCTTTATCTTAATATCTTAATATTTGTTTGGGGTTGCCTTTCTTCCCTTTCATCTTTTTTACTGTACAGCAATCTTTCTCCTCAAACCTACCACCTCTTTTCTTTCCTTCTTACTTTCTCTTCCCCCCCTTCTTCTCCTCCCTACTTCCTCTTCTTTTCTCCTTCTCCTCCTCTCTTCCTCCCTCTCTTACCCTCACTCCTACTCTAATTTCCCTTCCCTTCCTTCCTCCCTTCTCTTCCTTCCCTCTCTTCTCCTTCCTTCATCCCTCTCTATTGCTGTATCCTTTTGTGCATATGGATTACTCAGAGGGCTGAAAAAGTTATTTTTGACGGGTCCTTGCACTTTTGACCAGTCCTCGAACTTACGACTGTCCTCACATTTTACGTTTTTCGCCCTATCTTGTCACCATGGTGAAGAGAAGCAGTTGTGAAATGAGTGACACGGTTGTTAAGAATGCTGCACGGGCATAAATGTGAGGATAGCCATAAATAGCCATGGCCACCCGGTCACATGACCAGCTAGCCACGCCCACCCAGTCACATGACCTCCAAGCCACGCCCACAAAATAAGCCACCCCCACAGAACCAGTAGTAAAAAAATTTAGAACCCACCTCTGCTATAGGGTCTCCTGCTCGAGCAAGGGGTTGAACTAAAAGACTTCCAAGGCCCCTTCCAACTCTATTATTATTTTATATTATCCTTAGCTTTAACTATTGGTTTTCTCATTCAGTGGAATTTAAATGTTTAATAATGGTACTATACGGGGTAACTGTTTTCTATTCCCAAGTCCATTGTTATGGAATAATTTCCACCACACCAGAATTTAATTTATTTCAAATGAACATATTCTGCCTACTGAAGTTCAAACAAAGGAATTAAATTCTCTATTTTCCATAAAGTGGGTGAGCTTAAGCCAGGAGAACCACCGAGGCTTTTCTTTTCCTCCTCTCTTCATGCCAATTCAGTAGCAGAGATCAAGGGCAATGGTAACACTTCTTAAGTATATTAAATCAGCTGTCCTTAACTTGGTCAGCCACGGAGGTTGGGAATTGGGAAACGACAATCCTAACATCATTGTAGGGAAGCAATGGGAAATAAATGAAAATAAAATATGTCAAACAATTCTGCTACAATTAATGACTTTCATTTTAACTCTCAGCTTTACAAGGTGGTCTTTTTTATCCTGAATGATGAAACCACTGCTTGCAATCTCCTCTGATGACCAAATTATTTCATTTTATTATTTTATTTTAATTTTATGGTAGCTCTAAACAATAGGGAACGTTAAAATAATTCAAGTAAGACTCTAGCACTCCCAATGAATTTGAAAGCGTGACAATAAAAACCAAAACAAATCCAGAAGATGGGAATTGGATATTGTCTCTAGCAGACTGTTTATTGCTGCTGTCTCCTCCCTTTTAAGTAATGGATCATAAATCAGAAATTCAAGAAATATAGGACAAGGTAATATATTGGAGGCATGTTTCAAGATTCTGGCTCATTCACTTCCTCATTATTGATACAATTTCTTCAATTCATTTTAGAATCAATCTGCTTTATTACGAATTTTCTTACTGCCATTCTAGATAACCTGCCAGGCTGTTCTATAAATCTTGCAGGTATCAAATTAATTGAAAATGTTTGTATCTTTTTATTGGTATTCCGGGATTCATAACATTCTATTCCATCCACTTCAGTGTGTGACGGATTCCGGGATGCTTATGGACTTACCTGCATTCCTCTTTCTGTTCCATCTGTGGGCCATGGAGCTAATGCTCTCCATCCATAGAAACAAAAGGTTATTTTTCTCCTATCCTCCCTCCGAAATCCATCTCTCCCCCCCCCCCCTCTGTGTTTTTGTTAAATTCAAGATAAATTTTAGAAAATTAGCTGTGGAAGAAAATGAGCTGTAGTGCATTAACAGAGGGATAGACTCAAGTTCCCATTAAGTTCTAGTACTGCTTTATAAAGCTTTATTAAGACCTCACCTGAATACTACATCCAGTTCTGGTCAACAAAATATAAAAAAAGATGTTGAGACTCTGGAAAGAGCAAGAGAAGAGAAACAAAAATGATTAGGAAGCTAGAGGCTAAAGCATTCATTCATTCATTCATTTAGTCAATCATATATAAGATAACAGGTAAAAGTATAAACATAATTTGGATACATGAAAAGAGTAAGTAAAAAGGAATATTAGGACAGGGACGGTAGGCACGCTGGTGCACTTAGGCACACCCCTTACAGACCTCTTAGGAATGGGGTGAGGTCAACAGTAGATAGTTTAAGGTTAAAGTTTTGGGGGTTTGGGGAAGAAACTACAGAGTCAGGTAGTGCATTCCAGGCATTGACCACTCTGTTGCTGAAGTCGTATTTTCTACACTCGAGTTTGGAGCGGTTTACCTTGAGTTTGTATCTATTATTTGCTTGTGTATTGTTGTGGTTGAAGCTGGAGTAGTCGTTGACAGGTAGGACATTGTGGCAGATAATTTTATGTGCTATGTTTAGGTCAGACTGAAGTCGGCATAGTTCTAAGTTGCCTAAGCCCAAAATTTGGAGTCTGATGGCATAAGGTGTTTTATTGCGGTTAGAGGAATGGAGGACTCTTCTCGTAAAATATCTCTGGACTCTCTCGATTGTATTTATGTCCGATATGCAGTGTGGGTTCCGGACAGATGAGCTGTATTCAAGAATTGGTCTAGCAAATGTTTTGTATGCTCTAGTCTAGTTAGTACTAGACTAGACTAACTACTACTAGTTAGTAGTACAATATTACCAGAGAAGAAGCTATGCAAGATTATGTTAATACAGGAATTGGGTATGTCTAGTCTAATGAAAAGAAAGACTAGGAGTGACATGATAGCACTGTTCCAATATTTGAGAAGCTCCTACAAAGACAAGGGGATGAAACTATTTTTTAAAGCACCAAAGCAAGACAAGAAACAATGGTTGGAAACTAATCAAGGAGAGAAGCAAGCTAGAGGTAAGGAAAAAAATATCCTAACAATGAGAGCAATCAAGCAATGGAAAAGCTTGTCTTCAGAAGTTGTGGGTACTCCATTACTGGAGGCTTTCAAAAAGAGACTGTAACCATTTGTCTGAAATGGTATAGGGTCTCCTGCTCGAGCAGAGGGTTGGACTAGAAAACCTCTGAGGTCAGTGGTGGGCTGCAGCCGGTTCGCACCAGGTCAGGTGAACCAGATGTTAAGATTCTGTTTAGTTCAGTGAACTGGTAAATCCCACCACTGGCTGGCCCCCATGCCCCCACGCATGCCCCGATGCCCCCACTCCCCCCTTGGGTTCCCATTCAGGGTGGGGAAGCTGCAGGGATCTGACTGGGAGCCGTGCTGATCAGCTGGGGGGCTGTGAAAGTGTGAATGAACCTGCAGTACTGATCAGCTGGGAGGCTGCCACACACACCCTGCAGCCCAAAAGAAGACCATGTGACCACCAGTTTTTTTAAAAAAGTTCAGTTAGACCTTCCAACTTCATGAGATCTTTTCCCCCCGAAAAGTTGGAAGGTCTGACTTTAAACTGGAAGTCACATGGTCTTCTTTTGTTGCCCTGCACACAGGAGAACAGAGCTGGAAAGCAGATTATTGAGGGAATTGTGGTTGCGCTGGGATGGGGTGGAAGTGAGGATTTTGCATTATCATTGGTTTGGAATGGGGTGGAAGTGAAGATTGTGAATTATAATTGCTCATAAGTAAGTAAGAACCAGAAAAAGAGGAATGGAAAAATCCCTATCTGTAGATCAGCGTTTTTCAGTGTTGGCAAGTTTAAGATAGGCGAACTTCATGCTGCCTTGGGAATTCTGGAATTTAAGTCAATGCACCTTAAAACTGCCAAAGTTGAGAAGCATGGGTCTACACTACAGTTTAGGATTTTCCATTCCTGTTTTATTTAGAGTTTGGTGCAATTAAATAAATCAGTTCTAGTTTCCCTAACAAATAGTGAGATTAAAGTGATGAGAACCATTATTGGATTTTTGTGAGAAACCGAAATTAAAAGTTGATCTGAAGCTTTGATAATTAGATATGGGATTATGGAAATAATGCAGACAAATGTTAATCTTAGAGTAAGAGTGATATATTTTTTACTTACCGTATTTTTCAGAGTATAAGATGCACCTTTTCCCCCCTATACTGTAGCCCCGCCCAGCTTCTCAAACAGAGGTTTCAGTGGCTGAAAAAAGCTTCAGAAACGAAGCTTCAGAAAAAAAGCCTCTAAACAGACCTTCAGAAAAGAAGCCCCCAAACAGAGCTTCAGAAAAAAAGCCTCAGAAACAGAGCTTCAGAGGCTTTTTTTCTGAAGCTCTGTTTCAGAAGTTTCAGAGGCAGGAAAAAAAAGCAAGGCACAGAGCTCACAACCAAGGAACCTGTTGCTAAAATTCACCTCTGGGAACAGCTGATTGGGGGTATTCCGGGAGGCCGATCCACCTGCCAATCAGCTTTTTTCTTATTTTCCTCCCCAAAACCTAAGGTGCATCTTATACTCCAGTGTGTCTTATACTCCGAAAAATATGGTACCAAAGAAAGTTGGAAGTCATTCTTTTTTGGTTTTCCTTCTATTCCTCTTTCTTTCTTACACTTTCATTCTTTTTCTTTCCTGAGCCTTTTCTTTTTTCAAATCTGTTTTTTATTTGTTTATCCCTTAGCTTTGTAATTTTTTTTTGATCAAAAAAAGGATCAAATACTCAGCCATTATAATTCTACATTCCTTATTTATAGAAATTATGTCAAGATTTAGAATGAAATCCACTGGGAGCCATCTCATATAAGGCAGGCTCTGAGTCCCTCTAACCAAAAAGTGTTTATCGATAGAAGAGAATATTTGTAGCTCAGGGTTGAACTGTGGGGTCCTTGGTGCTCTCTGAGCTTGATGGTTTTCTTGCAGACGTTTCATTACCAAACTAGGTAACATCATCAGTACTAAAAGAGAGTGGAGTTTGCTCTTATACTAGGACTTACCCTGTCAGTGTTGATCAGTTGCTTCACAAACAGTATTTTGATTGGTGCTGGATTTCTACAGCCTCAGGCAGAGGAGGGCTATTCTGCATCCCTCCATCAAATGTTCTTTAAAATACAATTTCCCAGCATTCCTTTAGGAACCTCCAACATGCAAACTGTGGTTACTCATCCTAAAATGAATCCTCTTTACCTGGAGCTTCAAAATTTGCTGCTTGCTAGGAAGATGTGTAGCTAAAAGTCAGTCTACATTTAGTGTACATCTGACTTTGGGGATATTTCTTCATAACCAAACAAAAGCGTATTTTCTGTGCAGTTCACACCCCTTGCTCGCTGAATCTGGATGTCACAAAGCAAAGCCCATATTTTGTTATTAATCCCCGCACCCCATTTTGACTGGCAGAGTGCTGTAGGAGACTCAGTGTTGTCACGCCCCTGGCCACACCCACCCAGCCACACCCACCCAGCCAGTCATTAGGGCAGAGAACCAGCTGTTAAAAAATTTGCAGAAAGTAATTGAAATATTAGAAAAAGAGAAAAATAATTATTGAAGTGGGATTAAGAAATTAGAAATTAAAGAAAATAAGAGGTGGAAGGTTAATTAAGTTGAAAGATTTTAAGGTAAAAATTGGAATAAGTTGAAATACATTGTTAAGAATTAAAAAAACATGATGGGAATCTTGAGAAATATATGCAATAAATGGAGAGAAAATCGGAGATGCCGGGACACCATAGAAGAAAAAAAACACTGAATTGAAAATGAATACAGCAACAGAGAGAGAGAGATGGAAGAAGGAGTAGGGAGATCAAAGGAAGGGAGAAGGAGAGAGAGGAATAGAAGAAAGGGAAGAGGAGAGGAAGAAAGGAAGGGGAAATAAGAGTAGGAGAGAAGGTTAGATAGGGGGAAGAAAGGAGGAGGGGGAGAAAGGATGGGTAAGTAGAGAAGGAATAGGACAGGAGGGAAGAAGAAGGTAGGAAGGATAAAAGAAGGGTGGGAGAGAGAGAGAAGAAAGATTGCTGTAAAATAAAAAAGATGAAACGGAAGAAAGGCATCCCCAAACATGTTTAAATATATTAGGATAAAGAATGAATTATTAAAAATTAAAAGAGAATATATATGATTAAAAATGGAGAAAATAGAATTTGAGGGTGAAAGAAGATACTGTTTATAGAAACAAGAATAGAAATATTAAGATTTGATTAAAAATATGGAAAAAGAATACTTTGGCAGAAATTGTAACTCAGTAAAATATATTTGGATATGACAAGTTGTATATGATATGATATGATATGATATGATATGATATGATATGATACGATATGATCAATACTCTGTTTCATAAAATATGTGGGTGGGTGTTAGAGGGGAAAAAACTAATAAATAAATAATAAAACTTGATTTTAAAAAAATTGCAGCCCACCACTATCCAATGTCCCTTCCAACTCTATTATTCTATGTGTTTTGAAAAAAGACACAATTGTGACTGAATGAGAAAGCTTATGTGAACATACTGATGGAATGTGTCATCATGGCAAAAGATGAACAATCCTGAGCTGTGCTGTAGGGCATTTTCCTTCTAAACTGCTGGTTCTTGTGAAATCAAACCTTGGGAAAGCTGAATAACTTACACCATATCATGAATTGAAAAACATGAGTTTGGACCTTGTCATGTACGATCCTTTCACATGAGGCTAGGCAGCTCACAGGCTGCAGGATCAGAGGTGGGATTCGCTGACCTTCCCTACCGGTTCGCAAATGTCAGCTCACTTTCCTCGCATGCGCCTCCTCTGCACATGGGCAGAAGTCGCACATTATGTCCAGTGGGTGGAGCCTACTGCAGTCGCCTCTACCAGTTCGGGCGAAATGGACAGAACCGGCTGAATCCCACCTCTGTGCTTCCAGTCCTAAATCTCCTGAAATTCATCCGTACGTAAAAATGGGTGGCACAATTTCTTGCAATCTTCTGGAAGTCTTTCAATAAAATGAGCAGAAGTAAAATGGAAGAGGAGAAAGAAGGGAGGAGAAAGAGGGAAGGAGAACGTAGTTGAAAAAAAACCTTTTTAAATCAGCACCATTTGTTGGCATGACTCCATGGCATGATAGCCAACCAAGAAAGGGTGTTTCTTCCCCTCTGAAAAAGTAGAACGTTTGATCATAAGATAGCAATAGCACTTAGACTTATATATTGCTTCGTCGTGCTTTTACAGCCCTCTCTAAGCGGTTTACAGAGTCAGCTTCTTGCTCCCAACAATCTGGATCCTCATTTTACCCACCTCAGAAGGATGGAAGGCTGAGTCAACCTTGAACTACTCAGGATCGAACTTCTGGCAGTGGGCAGAGTTAGCCTGCAATACTGCATTCTAACCACTGCGCCACCAGAAAGAAAAATGAGAAAGGGAATAAGAGAGGGAGGGAGGGAGGGAGGGAGGGAGGGAGGGAGGGAGGGAAGGAAGGAAGGAAGGAAGGAAGGAAGGAAGGAAGGAAGGAAGGAAGGAAGGATAGCAATAGCACTTGTACTTATATACCAGTTCACAGTGCTTTCCAACCCTCTCTAAACAGTTTACAGAGTCAGCCTCTTGCCCCCAACAATCTGGGTCCTCATTTTATCAACCTCGGAAAGATGGAAGGCTGAATCAACCTTGAGCCTGGTGAGATTCGATCTGCCAAACTGCTGGCAGCCAGTGATCAGTGGTAGCAGCTTGCAAGACTGCATTCTAACCACTGGGCCACCGAGGCTCTTTGATAATGCCCTTCCCAGTTTTAGTACTTCTTGTCGAAGTATTTCTAATCTAAGTATCCAGACACCAAAACTACTTTGGGGACAAAGAACATTTTTTTCAGAAAACAACACATAAAATGAAGATATTATTAAAAGCTTCCTTGGAATATCTGAGACCTAAAGGATATGAGTTACCAGCTTGAAAGAGACAGTACTTTGGACTGAGCCCACAAAGTTTTACTACTATAAGAATTCTTTTTCATTTTAAAACTGATATAATGCCATGTTCTCTCAACATAATCACTCCAACGCTCCCATTTCACAACTGACACTCATTGCTTGATTTAAACCTTTTTATTACACTCTGTCCGCGAAGCAGCGTTTATTGTTCCTGTTAAATAGTGAATTTTCTGATAGCCTTTTTATGTATCTTTGGAAATCTCATCTAAGGTAATCAAATAAACTTTCTCATAAAGTGCTTTGTGGAGCAAAAGAAAAAAAAACCAGAGAAGTTTGATTCCATCCAAAGTGTAGAAAATTGAGTTAAACTCAAGCATGTTTTATAGCATGACTCTGCAGAGGGAGGAAGGAGGGAAGGAAAAATTTCACATTTTTATATTATTATCATCAGCCAAATAAAAGTTAAAGAATATTAAAAAGACCAGTTGCAATGTATTCCATGTAAAAAGCAATTAAAAAATATGAAGACTTCTTTTATTTTATTTTATTTTTATTTGGAGAAAATAAAAATCAATTTATCCAGGTTTCTACTGTTTTCTGAAATCTTAGTCTTTAAGCACTTATTGGGATGAAATCTACTTACATAAAGAACAGCTACAAGTAGACAGAAATTCCATGCTGGCTGGGGAATTCTGGGAGTTGAAGACCATGTCTCTTAAAGCTGCCAAGGTTGAGAAACACAGATCTAAAGAATAGCATTTGTTTACCAAATTTAGGGGATTCTGGACCAATCAAATAATCCTGATCCATCGTTAAAGATGAGAGAGGAATTCAGTTGTATTTGAATATGAACTCATCTATTATTTTTTTCATTTTTAAAAACAAGGCTCCAAATGAAGCCTCGTTCTAAATTTTTTATTTTTATTTGTTTATTTTAATTCATCAAACATGTACGAGATAATAGGTACAAATAAATGGGGACCATCAGACAGGGATGGTAGGACGCTGGTGCGCTTATGCACACCCCTTACAGACCTCTTAGGAATGGGGTGAGGTCAACAGTAGACAGTCTAAGGTTAAAGTTTTGGGGGTTTGAGGTTGTAACAACAGTCAGGTAGAGCATTCCAGGCGTTGACCACTCTGTTGCTGAAGTCGTATTTTCTGCAATCGAGTTTGGAGTGGTTTACCTTGAGTTTGTATCTATTGTGTGCTTGTGTGTTGTTGCGGTTGAAGCTGAAGTAGTCGTTGACAGGTAGGACATTGTGGCAGATAATTTTATGTACTTCGCTTAGGTCAGACCGTAGGCAGCGTAGTTCTAAGTTTTCTAAGATCAGAATTTCAAGTCTGGTGGCATAAGGGATTCTGTTGTGAGCAGAGGAGTGGAGGACCCTTCTCGTGAAATACCTCTGGACTCGCTCGATTGTATTAATGTCCGATATACAGTGTGGATTCCAGGCAGACGAGCTGTATTCGAGAATTGGTCTGGCAAAGGTTTTGTATGCCCTAGTTTGCACTACAATGTTACTGGAGAAGAAGCTTCATAAAATTAGGTTAAAAACTCTTAATGCCTTTTTGGCAGTGCTGTTACAGCATTGTTTTGCAATACTGTACAATATTGTGAGGGGGAAAAAAACTATACACAAATGCAAATGATGAAGAAGAATGTCCTGTCTTAGGAAAAACTCTTGGCAAAAAAACCCTGTACATTCTAATCAATGTTGCAAACCAAAATGCAAAATTCAGAAGTCAAGACAAGAGAGCATGCAAATTTTAGTACAGCTTTAAACCAAAAAAGAAACCTGTTATTAAGTTCACGAACTCCAGAGATTCTAAACTCCAAGGAGATGAGAAATCAATACTGGCATATCCTACCTGTGTAATGCATTTCTAAATGACAAGTACAAATTCAATCTAGATCCAGTTTAGAACAAAAGAGAAATTTCCTGACAGCGAGAACAACCAACCAGTAGAACGATTTGCCTCCAGATGTTGTGGGTGCTCCATCACTGGAGGTTTTTAAGAAGAGATTGGACAGCCATTTGTCTGAAATGGTATAGGGCTGTGATGGCGAACCTATGGCACGGGTGCCACAGGTGGCACACGGAGCCGTATCAGTTGGCACACGAGCGTTGCCGTAGCTTAGCTCCAGCGCACATGCGCCGGCCAGCTGATTGTTGGGCCTTTCGGTTCTACCAGAAGTTGGGAAATGAGCTATTTCCGGCCTCTGGAGGGCCTCCGGGGGGATGGGGAAAGCTGTTTTTGCCCTCCCCAGGCTCCTAGAAAGCCTGGGGAGGGTTTCTGGAGCCTGGGGAGGGTGAAAAACAGGCCTACCGGGCCCACTGTGCCATCATGTGCTAAAAGTGGGGGTGGGGCACATGTGCAGGGGTGGGGTGCATTGAATTATGGGTGTGGGCACACACATGGGTTACCTCGCCACACTCCCCCCACTTTTGGCACGCAACGGCAAAAAGGTTAGCCATCACTGGTATAGGGTCTCCCACTTCAGCAGAAGGACTTGTGGGAAGTGCCTATTGATCTATTAGAATTTGGAATTAGAACGTTGAAACTGTGAGAAATAGGGAACTGAAAGTAGTCGATGGATAGAGGTTTGAGATGTACACTGGTATACGTGGAGACTGTCAAGAAAGAACAAGAAAGTTGTTTTTGGGCTTAGACAACTTAGAACTTCACCGTCTTCAGTCTGACCTAAGCATAGTACATAAAATCATCTGCTACAATGTCCTACCAGCCAATGAATACTTCAGCTTCAACCAAAACAATACAAGAGCACACAATAGATACAAACTCATGGTAAACCGATCCAAACTCGACTGCAGAAAATATGAATTCAGTAACAGAATGGTCAATGCCTGGAATGCGCTACCTGACTCTGTGGTTTCTTCCCCAAATCCCCAAAACTTTAACCTTAAACTGTCTACTGTAGACCTCACCCCATTCCTAAGAGGTCTGTAAGGGGCGTGCATAAGCGCACCAGCATGCCTATCGTCCCTGTCCTAATGTTTTCTTTTATTCATATCCTTTTCATGTATTTATAATTATGTTTACACTTGTATCTGTCATAAAATACATGTTTGATGAAATAAATAAACAAACAAACAAACAAACAAATAAATAAATTGTGAAATGCGTGCAGAAAAGTATAAAAAGAAGGTCTTGGGATGAGCTAGGTCTTGCTGGTCCTAGCTATAATCTCTGGACCTCATTGCAATGGGTTACTGATATAAGTTTTGTTATGATGGCTGTACATGTTCCAAATTGCTCATGAAATAAACCTCTGAATCTTAAAGTAAGAATTATTATTGTATTGCCGTTTCCTGTTTCTTTTATTGGAATATTTTTATGACAGACTCTAAGACCTCTAAGCAGAGGTGAAATGCTCCAGGTTCGGACCGGATCACCCAAGCCGGTAGCGATGGCGGTGGGTGGTTCGGAGAACCGGTAGCAGAAATCCCTGCCCGCCCCCTATGCCCAGCTGAGCTGCTCGATCATCAGAGGCTTTTTTTTTTAACTTTTAAAAGCATTTTTTCTACAAATGCTTTTAAAAGAAAACAAAAGCCTCTGACGATCCCAGCTGAGTTGCCTGATCGTCAGAGCCTTTTAAAAGCATTTTTTAAAAACCTCTTTGGCTGAAGAGGTTGTAGAAAAAATGCTTTTAAAAGAAAAAAAAGTTGGCCACACCCACCCAATCATATTACCACCACCACCACCAAGCCACGCCCACAAAACCGGTAGTAACAAATTTTACATTTCACCACTGCCTCCAAGGTGTCCTCCAACCCTATTTGTCTATCTTTTGTTTGACTTTGGGGACAAGATGGGTTTATGTCTAATTGGAGGAGTGCCCTGGTAGAAGAGTAAGGAATGATAAGGTTTAAAATATGACAAAAATAGGCCCTACAAATAGCAACGTGTACGCGAAGGTTCTGCCCCAACTCTCATGCTTGGAATATTAATTTCAGTGGTGGGTTCAGCCGGTTCGTGCCTATTTGGGAGAACCGGTTGTTAACTTTCTAAGCAGTTCGGAGAACTGGTTGTTGGAAGAAATCTTATTTTGTTTTTTTTCCCACTTTACAGGGCTAATCCTTGGTAGTACAGTGGACTAAAGCACACTGTTATTAACACCAGCTGCCTGCAATTACTGCAAGTTCGAATCTCACCAGGCTCAAGGTTGACTCAGCCTTCCATCCTTTCTAAGGTGGGTAAATTGAGGACCCAGTTTGTGGGGGCAATAAGCTGACTTTGTATAAAATATACAAAAGTATGAAGGCTATTGCTTAGCACATTGTAAGCCGCCCTGAGTCTCCAGAGAAGGGCGGCATATAAATCAAATTTAAAAAAAAAATCCTGTAAGGAAGGCATTCTGAAGTTTTTTCTAGCCTAATCTTTATTGTCCTCCTTACAGAAACTGCCTCACTGATTAACCCTTATTACATTGTAACAGTTAAGGTGAAGCGCCTATCGACATGAGTGACATTGAGTTGGCCATGCCCACACGGTCACATGACACACCCCCGAGCCACGCCTACCCAGCTGGTCATTAGGGCAGAGAACCGGTTGTTAAATTATTTGAATCCCACCACTGATTAATTTCATACAACTCTACTTGCTGTCTGTCCTTTCTTTCTTTTCAAAGCTCTCTGAAATTGGAGAACATTGTGTTTTGGACAGAACATATCAAAGAAGTTATTTTCCATAGACTCGAGAGAATTCTGTAGGCTAAATGGGATACCCCTTCTGCTGAAGCACATGAACTAAGAATACTTTGGATGCACCCACACACATTTATATATATACCACTCTGTTGGATCACCTCCCCACACCCACAAACACAGCAAAGAAGCTACATATGCAGGAAACATCACAGGAAAATATGAAATCTCACAGCAAATAGAGAGATGACAGATAGCTATGATGCCTTGTAAAATGTTGAGTCATTCCATTGCAAAATATTAGAAAACATTTGATGGAAGCCTGGAAAACATAATAACTTTATCATACCTCCTAGTTGTTATACTTAGCAATAAATAGTTTTTTAAAAGAAAAAGAAAGAAGAGAAGAGAAGAGAAGAGAAGAGAAGAGAAGAGAAGAGAAGAGAAGAGAAGAGAAGAG
>WNWU01000076.1:228546-240385 GCA_012654045.1 Ptyas mucosa
TTTTTTTAAAAAAAAACCAGCCCAACCCACCACCCTTTGTGGAATTACCCCAGCCAAAGAATTTTCCACTGTCTTTGTGCAATAAATAACCATCTTGGGTTTGTTGTTTTTTAAGCCTATAAATAACCGCTTTATGCACCACTGAGAAACTGCAACTTTGTTTTATAATTTAGGCACGCTTGAGAGTCGGAAAACAGCGGCACATGGCATATAGACAGAGAAGGAGTGCAAATACTCGAAGCTGGGTGCAATTAGAAGAAGCACATGGACTCCAGATGCTGACTGTGGGGAGAAATGTAGTGGGACTCATTGTCAAATGGCACAACCCTACTGAAACTACTAAGAGCTGCAATATTACAATCAGGGCCAGCTTTCTATTTTTTACTAGGCAAAGTGCTGCTTTTCCTAGTAAACCTCTCCCTCCGTGCAATTCTTGCAAATCTGGTATATATATTCCCCCCGCCCCCCAAAATATACTTGATCTGCATGCATGGTATAGGAAAATTCCATTCCAAGATTTCTCCTTAAGGGTGTATGTCTGTGGAGATTCACAGTCATCTAGATCATGGGTATCTCAAAGGCAATTTTTCAAAAGGCAACTGGACTGGGTTGTTTTTTTTTTCCCCCCCTTGAGGAAGAAGAAGAAAATGTTTCTCTTCTCATCTAAGAAGCTTCATCAGTTGCGCTTCATCAGAGTGACCTTTGCCTTTCAAATGCAGACAGCAAATGAAGAGAGCAAATTTTGGAGAGAGAGAGGACCACTGATTTGAAAGAAGGGGTAAAAGAATCTATCTATGATAGAAGAGGGGGAAGAATAAGACACACCTACCTCCAGTCTAGGTAGGTCTAGTCACGTGACCAGCATGACTCAATGCCAAAGGCGCACGGAATGCTGTTACCTTCCCACCAAAGGTATTTTTCTACTTGCATTTTTTACATGCTTTCGAACTGCTAGGTCGGCAGAACCTGGGAAAAGTAATGGGAACTCACCCCTTTATGCGGCACTAGGGATTCGAACCGCTGAACAGCTGACCTTTCGATCGACAAGTTTGGCATCTTAGCCACTGAGCCACCGCGTCCCTAGATCTCCAGTCTACCATGCAACAATTCCAAGAAGATTTCACAAGCAATTGAACTCTGATTCAGGTGACCCTAAGAGCACAGATAAACCCCCAAGTGGCCTCAAGAGCTCTCAGGGAGAGTACTAATGACCAGATGACTGCAAAGCGATACAATCCTTCCATCGACACCCCCCACCATCACCATCCTGCCACAACTGATGAAGCTTCTTGGATGTGAAGTGAAACGCCTTCTTCCTCCTTCTCGAGGAAAAAACTTTCCAGTTGCCTTTTGGAAAAACACCTTTGAGACTCCCTAAATAAATAGTTTCAGATATTACTTTTATTTATACATGCACCCACATACCTTCATGGGCAAGAAAATATCACAGCATGCATTTTCATCCCTGTGGACAAGATCAAAATGAGTTTAAGATGCAAAAGATATATGGGCTCACAGAACGTTCAGAAAAGGATCAGATTTGGTAAACCAGTTTGTGTTTCTATTTGTTTTAGTGCATGAAGATCGTAGAAGCAGTTGTAAATCTAAGTTCAGGCATAAAATTACTTTCCCCAGTCTTGACACATTGTGCTGGTGTGTACTTCCACTATGAGGATTCACCATCAAGCATGACCGTTACTTAAAATTTTGAGAAATTAGTTGTGATTGTTAATTAATTAATTAATTAATTAATTAACAATGGCAACTTCATATAAAGAAAACCTATATAAAATGTCTTATAGATAGCACCTGCCACCTGCTAAATTAGCCAAAATGTTCAAAAATATGTCTAGTAAATGTTGGAAATGTAACCAAAAATCTGGCACATATTACCATCTATGGTGGACTTGTGTTAAAGTAAAATAAAAAATTGGGCAAAAATACAAATGTGGTTAGAAAAGATGTTAGGAAAACATGTAGATCTTAAACCTGAACTTTTCCTATTAGGTATGGTATCAGAAAAAAGTGATAAACAAAGTCTATATTTAATATTGCATGTATTAACAGCAGCAAGGATTGCATTTGCTCAGCATTGGAAAAATGAAGAAATGCCACTAGATGAAGAGATAATTAGGAAGATACTGGATTGTGCAGAAATGGACAGACTTACATTGAAGAAATCAGAAAGAAGATACAGAATACTATCAAACATTGAATTTATTTTATCAATGGCTGGAAAAAAGGGGTAAAGATTAGGAATGTAATTTGTATTGCTAAGCAACAAAATAACAAGACAACATGATGCTTATTAAGCACTAAATAAATGTAATAGTAGAAAATTAATAATACTTTATTTAAAAAATAAGAACTCAGGTCTATTCAACTGAAAGTCTACTGTGGTTTGAAAACCCTGGTCCGAAATGATCAAATGGTATTACTTTCTTGATAACTTTAACCCTCCATAAAAAGCTAACCCCATACTAGCAAGTCTGGGAGAGGGGAGAGAGAATTCTACTGCAGGATCAGATACAGATTAACAGAGTAGGAAGAGACCTTGTAGGTCATCTAGTCCAACCCCCCACCGAAGCAGGAGACTGACAAATGGCAGTCCAATCTCTTCTTGAAAGTCTCAAGTGATGAAGCTCCCACGACTTCTGTTCCATTGGTTGATTGTTCTCACTGTCAGAAAAGGTCTCCCTATTTCCAGGTTGAATCTCTCCTTGTTCAGTTTCCATCCATTATTCCTTGTCTGACCTTCAGGTGCTTTGGAAAATAGCTTGACCCCCTTCCTCCTCTCTGTGGCAGCCCCTCAAATATTGGAAACCTGCTGTCATGTCTCCCCTGGTCCTTCTCTTCATTAGACTAGCCATGCCCAGTTCCTGCAACCGTTCTTCGTATGTTTTAGTCTCCAGTCCCCTAATCATTTTGGTTGCTCTTCTCTGCACTCTTTCTATAGTGTGGTGACCAAAACTGGATGCAGTACTTTAGGTGTGGCCTTACTAAGGCTTTACAGAGTGGTATTAGTACCTCACTTGATCTTGATTGTATCCCTCTGTTAATGCAATTTAGGATTGCAACGGCTTTTTTGCAGTGGTGAAATCCAATTTTTTTTACTACCGGTTCTTTGGGCATGACTTGGTGGGCATGGCAGGGGAAGGATGCTGCAAAATCTCCATTCCCATCCCACTCCAGGGGGAAGGATATTCCAAAATCTCCATTCCCACCCCACTCTGGGGCCAGCCAGAGGTGGCATTTGTCAGTTCTACAAACTACTCAAAATTTCTGCTGCCGGTTCTCCAGAACCTGTCAGAACCTGCTGGATTTCACCCCTGTTTTTTTGCCTGCTGCCGCTTACTAGTAGTTCATATTTAGCTGGTTGTCCACTAAGACTCCAAGATCCTTCTCACAGCTACTGCTATTAAGCCTGGTTTCACCCAGTCTATAGGTGTACTTTTAGTTTTTCTTGTCTAAATGTAGGACTTTACTTTTCTCTACATTGAATTTCATTTTGTTAGATAGGGCCCAGTGTTCAAGTCTGTCAAGATCCATCTGGATCTTGAGCCTATCATCTATTCCTGCCAACTTAGTATCATCTGCAAATTTGGTAAGTTCCCCTTCTATTCCCTCATCTAAGTCGTTTATGAAGATATTGAAGAGTACTGGGCCTAAGACGGAACCTTGTGGTACCCCACTAAGGATCATATTCCAGAGAAAGTGTACTGAGCAAGGGTGGAAACCGAATGTGTCTTCAGTTCAGATATTGTTCTGCAATGTGCTATTCACATGGCACGCTTAATGAGATCATTTAGAGACCAACCTGCTTCATTCACCCAGTTTGCTAAGCTCGGTTACTGCTAACCTGTACATTTCTGGTCACCACAATACAAAAAAATTATAAAATACTGAGGCCATAGAAAGTGTGCAGAGAACAAGTTTGGAGAGAAGAGTGACAAAGATAATTAAGGATATGAAGATTGAACTGTATGGTGAACAGTTAAGGGACCTAGGTATGCCTAGATCAGTGATGGCTAACCTTTTTGCCGTCGTGTGCCAAAAGTGTGGGGAGCGTGGGGGGTCGGACACATGCGTGCCCAAACTCATGGCCCTCCATGCCCTGCCCCTCTTTGCATGTGCACGCGATCCCTGTGCTCCCCCCACTTTTGGCACGTGATGGCACGGTAGGCCCATTTTTTTGCCCTCCCCAGGCTCCAGAGGCTTTCTTGGAGCTTGAGGAGGGCAAAAACGGCCTGCCTCCCTTCCCCGCCCCCGGAGGCCCTCTGGAGGCCAGAAGCAGCCCATTTCCTGACTTCCAGTGGGCCCGGAAGGCCTGAAAATCAGATGGCCAGCATGCACATGTGCACTAGAGCTAGGGCAATGCTCGCGTGCCTACAGATATGCCTCTGTGTGCCACCTGTGGCATGTGTGCCATAGGTTCGCCATCATGGCCTAGATGAACAGAAGGACTACAGGTGACATGATAACTGTCTTCCAGTACTTGAGGGTCTGTCACAGAGAAGAGGGGATTGACTTATTCTCCAAGGCACCTGAGGGCAGGACAAGAAGTAATGGGTGGAAGTTTGTTAAGGAGATCCAATCTAGAACTAAGGAGAATTTTTCTGACAGTGAAAATGGAGTTGTGGATGCGCCATCTCTGGAGGTTTTCAAAAATACATTGGACAACCATTTGACCAGAATGGTATAAGTTCTTCTGCTTTGAGCAGGGGGTTGGATTAGAAGACCATCCCTTCCAGACTTACGATTCTAGGTCCTATGACCTAATTACTTTTGATATCTTACCACAATATGCTGATGTAAGTCAGTTTGGTTAGTTTATGGTTCAGGGTATTCAATGATCCCTGTAAATGTGTTAATTCCATAACAATATACACAATCCTGTATAGCCATAGCCTATGATTCCCAGTACTCCTATCAACATAGAAAACGTTGAAGAACCGACTTTCTCCAGTTGTTTCTAGCCACCCTACCCGGTCTGGCAGAAGAACCATGCTCTGGATCCTGTCCATTATAGAATGCCATCTAGAGACCCAGAAAGTGGTTGAGCACCCAGGAAATGTGCCTTTTCAGCCACAGTATCAGCCCTTTGGAACTGCATATCACCCAAAGTTAGGTTGACTACTAGACTTTTAGAAAATTGGTGGTGGGGAAAAGTGACTTCACGTGTGTTGGTGTTTCTTAAGGAATCATTTTAAGTTCTTCTTCTTTTTTTGCTTTTGTTATTTCTAATTTATTGTATTAATTTTTGTTAGCCAGTCACATTTTGGCAAGATGGGCAGCCATATAGTCAAATGGGTGGGTGGGTGGGTGGGTGGGTAGGAAGGAAGGGAGAGAGGGAGGGAGGGAGGAAGGGAGGAAGGAAGGTATGGATGGGAGAGTAGATAGATAAACAGACAGACAGACAGACAGTTAGATAGACAGACAGACAGACAGATAAATGGATGGATGATAGATAGATAGATAGATAGATAGATAGATAGATAGATAGATAGATATAAATGGATGGATGGATGGATGGATGGATACATGGATGGATGGATAGATGGATGGATGGATACGTGGATAGATACATGGATGGATGGGTGGATGGATGGATAGATGGATGGATGGATGGATGGATACGTGGATAGATACATGGATGGATGGATGAATAAATAGATGATAGATAGATAGATAGATAGATAGATAGATAGATAGATGATGGATGGGTAGGTAAGTAGGTAGGCAGATAATCATGCTGAAATTGTGGAGATTTGTTGGTAATATCATGATGGTCACCAGTCTCTGAGTTGATCTCCCATGAAGAAACTGTCTATTCAGTTGCACTACCCTACCCTCCCAAGAATGTTGCTTAAAACTTTCCTTTCCTTTGCTTGCCACTCTTGATTAAAATAAAAAGGACAAACAATCCATTTTTGCCTTCGGCAACATTCTTCTGCAGGCATAATAAATAAAACAATAAATATGTAAATAAAAAGTAAACAACACTTTCTGCTCCTTTCAAGTTGAATAAGCAACTGCGCTGGATAGCTGGAATAAGACACGTGCTAAGGAACGCATTGCCCCTGTTGCGAAAGAGCCCTCAAAATCCCTCAAATCCCATGTCTTTTTGAAACTTCCAGTTGATCGCAAGAATTCTTGGGGACAGAAAGAGAAAAAGAAATAGAAGAATGTCCAAATACACTATCAGCGCTGACCACATTTCCAAACAAGCTTTCAGCCGCTTTTCTATTTTTTAAGTGTCAAATGTTTCCATGGTAGTATTGGAAAACTCTTTGGTAGTTCAAAATTAGAAGGAGCTGGATTTATGCTTTGCATGCATGGGCTGGAGTCAATTGAGACCCCACCCAGTTTCCACAACTTAGAAAAACTGCCAAGGGTAGTCTACCAAATCCTTGACCTTTGCAGTTGCCTTTAATGTGGAGGGCCCACGATTCTGAGTTTATCAGCCTGTCTAGAGACAGAAATGCCATCATTAAATCTTTCGCAGTCTTGCGTAGGTCATCTCATGTAGAGGCGAATACCTAGGAACCAGGGGTGAAATCCAGCAGGGTCTGACAGGTTCTAGAGAACTGGTAGCGGAAGTTTTGAGCAGTTCAGAGAACCGGCAAATACCACCTCTGGCTGTCCCCAGAGTGGGGTGGGAATGGAGATTTTGCACTATCCTTCCCCCAGGAGTGGGGAGGGAATGGGGACTTTGCAGTATCCTTCCCCTGGAGTGGGGTGGGAATGGAGATTTTGCAGTATCCTTCCCCTGCCCTGCCCACCAAACCACACCATGCCCACCAAACCACGCCCACAGAACTGGTAGTAAAAAAAAAAATTGGATTTCACCACTGCTAGGAACTCAAGAAGTCCCAAACCAGCAAATTAATCAAGGATGACCTTACGAATAATCTACCCAGGCTGCTTGCTAAAAATCAACAGCATGACATTATATAAGATACTAACTGGATACCCGTGCTTCGTTACTTATGATCTTTTTTCATACTTATGACCATTGTAGCATCCCATGGTCTTGACAGACTCTCATTGTCATCATCACCAACAAAGTATATCTGGAGAAATGAAGGCTGCTGCTGAGGCCCTGCCATGATACTCCTTATCCTGTGGTAAACCTGCCCCTGAACTTTGAATGTTGGCATAAAATTTCCCTCCTTCACCTCTCTGGCTCCAAAAGACATCATTTGGAAGCATTTGTTGTACTTCCGATCAGCAAAAAGACAGTCTTTTCCCTTTAACTGGTGTTACAGTAGAAGGAGAAAGATTGAGGGCAACAGAAAGGGACGGCAGAGAATGAGGTGGCTGGATGGAGTCACTGAAGCAGTCGGCGTGAGCTTAAATGGACTCCAGAGGATGGTAGAGGACAGGAAGGAATGGAGGAACGTTGTCCATGGGGTCATGATGGGTTGGACACGACTTCTGATGATGCAACTAACAACAACAGTAGAAGGAACAGATTTGTCTGAACTGAGGAGGTCAGTGTAAGAAGTGAGTTGGGGCTGGGACACTATGCAGGAGAAATTTGGTTCACAATCCGTTGGCTCAGTGGTGGTTGGTGATTGAAACACATAAGGGAATATTTCCCTCACCTCCTTGAGTTCAGAAGCAGTTCCATAGGTGAAAGATGTAGACATTTTGGTGAGGTAACAATGTTTAGTACTGTAAGGAGCTCCAGACTGCTCCTGAGTGAAGGAGTGGGATGTCCGCCAGTTTGATCTGAGGTAACAGAATGTGGCTCAGCCGTGGCTCAGTGGCTAAGACCCTGAGCTTGTCGATCAGAAAGGTCGGCAGTTCAGCAGCTCGAATCCCTAGTGCCACGTAACGGGGTGAGCTCCCATGACTTGTCCCAGCTTCTGCCAACCTAGCAGATCGAAAGTACATAAAAAATGCAAGTAGAAAAATAGGGACCACCTTTGCTGGGAAGGTAACAGCGTTCCGTGCGCCATCAGCGTTTAGTCATGCCAGCCACATGACCACGGAGACGTCTTCGGATAGCACTGTCTCTTTGGCTTTGAAATGGAGATGAGCACCGCCCCCTAGAGTCGGGAACGACTAGAACATATGTTTGAGGGGAACCTTTAGCTTTACCTTTAACGGAATGTGAGGCAAGTGGCAGTTGGAACTTTTCAGGTGGGGAGGGGGAGTAGAACATCTAACTCCTTACCATCAGAGCATGTTAATATACTGTATATTAATATACTGTATATGAAATACCAATGATCTGGTGGTCATTTATAAAAATCTTTTCTTAGCAAGCACCTAGAAGCCAAGGGGAATGTACGTGCCAAATTTCAAGTTCGTAGGCTTTACCGTTCTGGAGATTTCATGATGAGTGAGTGGATTTGGCTTATAGATAGATAGATAGATAGATAGATAGATAGATAGATAGATAGATGATAGATAGATGATAGATAGATAGATAGATAGATAGATAGATAGATAGATAGATAGATATAGATAGATAACGGCAGAATTCACCCAGCCAAACAGGTAGTCCTCGACTTACAACCACATCTGGGATCACAATTTCCAATGATAACCAAGGCAGTTGTTAACAAGAGTGCCAGCCAATTTCACAGCCTTTTTGGCATTGGTTGTTAAGCAAATCAATGCAGTTGTTACACAAATCATAGTGTTATTAAGCAAATCCAGCTTTTCCCCATTGAATGTGCTGGGAAAGTTGCAACGATCACAGGACCCCAGGATGGTGCAATCCTGGTAAATACATATTATTTGCCAACACACCTGAATTTTGGTGACATGATGGTGAGGATATTGCAATAGACATAAATGTGAGGACCATCATAAGTCACTTGTTTTGATGCTGTTGTAACTTTGGTTGCTAAATGAGTCAAGGACTACTTATTAAAAATTGGATAAATTTTTAATTTCATAGGCTGTAGTTCATTGTGTTGGTGAAAGGCCAGCTACAGTGTAGGCTTAGCATGTTGCACCAATCACATCATTAGCAATAGCACTTAGCAATAGCACTTAGATTTATATACTGCTTTACAGTGCTTTACAGCTCTCTGTAAGCTGTTTACAGAGTCAGCATATTGCCCCCAACAATCTGTGTCCTCATTTTAGTGACCTCAGAAGGATGGAAGGCTGAGTCAACCTTGAGCCTGGTGAGGTTTGAACTGCCAAATTGCAGGCAGTCAGCAGTCAGCAGAAGTAGCCTGCAGTACTGCACTCTAACCACTGCACCACAGTGGCTCATTAAAACATAATTTAGTGCCTTTGTTCTGAGCATAGTACCAAACTATGCGCTGTACTGCTAATTCACTACAAGATAACAGATAGAGCAGAAGATACAGATATTAAACCACCTGCTGTTAAATTCTAAAGCTGCTGAAAGTTTGAAACGTGAAGATTCCAACTCCCATTGAATTAAATCTCCTAATTAAATCACTTTTATTTAAAGAAACCATTTAAAGATTCTGGCTCAATCCCTGAATTGAACTGATTCAACAATCTGCAAGGGCTTTTACACATTTATTAATCAAAACTCTGAATTGGTTCGACCCAATCTGGTGACTCCATGTGCCGAATGACTCTGTTCCACAAACTAAATCCACAATTCAAATGGCATCATTTCAGTTATTTGTATCATCTAGAACAGGGGTGTCCAACCTCAACAACTTTAAGATTTGGGGATTGGACTTCCAACTCTGTTACTGTGTTGTAGACTTCAACTCCCAGAACTGAAGCATGGCTGGCCACTTGAAATTTGATTTTTATTTTTTGGTATCCAAAGTGTGTTTCTCTTTAAAAAAAACTAAAAAGAATTCCTCTTATCTCCAGGCTAAGTCTGAATTCCACAAAGAGTAAAAGACACTAATTGGCACAATTTTGCAATCTGCTCTCCAGCACCACCTTATGACCAGAAAGTGTCAAAATGCACAAGCCCTGGTAAATTTGTACAAAAGGAAATCCAATATCAAAGATGGTAGAAATGAGAAATTTAATCTAAGAATTGAAGTGAAGCTGTGGTCTCAGAAGACAGGGCAATAGCTTGAAAAAATAAAGTCTTGGCAGCCAATTGATGTAACAGAGGCTATACCTTCATTAGAGAACAAAATCTATTGCAAATTCTCATTGATGTGCCCCAAAATTTTCACTTGGAAGTGCAGATAGTCCTATACTACATGATATACATGAGCAAAAGAAGCAGAAGTAAAAAAAAAAATGGGATGTCATGATAACAATCTTCAAACATTTGAAGGGCTGTCAAGAGAAGGGAGGTATTCTCCAAAGCACCTGAGGGAAGAGCGAGAAGTAATGGGATGGAAACTTATCAAGGAGAGATCCAATCTAGAACTAAGGAGAAATTTCCTACCAGTGAGAACAATTACTCAATGGAATGGCTTGCCATTGTGGTTGCTCCAACCCTGCATGTTTTTAAGAAGAGATTGGACAGTCCTTTGCCTGGAATGGTATAGGGCAGAGTTGTCAAACTCAAGACCCCGAGGTCAGATCTCGCCCACAGGGTGCTTAGATCTGGCCCATGGGGCTGCCCTGGAAATAGCAAAAGACTGGCCCGTGGTGCCTCTGCCATCAAAAATGGAGCTCGGAAGGATTGTCCACCCGAGCTCCATTTTCGCTGGCAGAGGATTGCAGGAGGCTGTGGTCCATCAGCAGCCTGCGGACCTGGCAGCAGAGTCAGACAGTGAGGAGGCTGGGGAGGACAATGGGCCAGTCCTGGAGGCTGGGGAAGGCCCAGATGAGGGTTCTGCATCGGAGGCAGAGATGGGGCCAGGACCATCTGGGAGCGATGTGCGGACTCCAGAGCCTCCAGAGGCAGACAGCAGAGAGGCAGAGGAACAGGAGGAGCCTGTTCCTAGTGCACGTGTGCGAAGAGCTGCCAGAAGGCAACAGCAGCTGAAGCAAAAAGGACGACTCAGGAGTAAGGCCAGAAGATGATTGGCCACTCCCATAAGGCTTAAAAGAGCAGCAACGAGCTGTTGGGTTCTTTGTAGAAAAGCAACGTTGATTCCAGTGCTTCTTGTCAGCGTCTCTTGAACTTTGTGGGGCTTTTGCAAAGAAAAGCCTTTGGCAGGTTGCCAAAGACATCAAAGGTTGGTGATAAGGCCGAGGGACTGGTTATGAAGAATTTGTTTTGGACTAAGCTGAGAATGAATTCATTCTCAGCTGTTTTAATAAAATAAGTTTGTTCAGGACTGAATTGTGTTTGGTAATCACTATTTGGGCCTCGGTCACAACAGAGGCCATCACAGACAAAAATGGAGCTCAGGAGCCCGTATTTGCTGGAGGAGCGCTCGGGCCCCCACAGGCGCCCCGACACGAGTGATGTCGAGCTGGCCATGCCCAAGCTGGCCACGCCCACCGAGGTCAAACACAACCTTGATGCGGCCCTCAATGAAATTGAGTTGGCACCCCTGGTATAGGATCGCCTGCTTGAGCCGGGGGTTGGACTAGAAGACCTCCAAGGTCCCATCCAACTCTGTATTCTGTATGTTGAGGTCAAAAAAATAATGAAGAACTCATAGCCAAGACTATAGAATATAGGATAAAGCAGGAATCCAGTTGAAAGAACTAAAATATGGCAGTGAAAGAAGGTCTTTCTTGGATTTTAAAAAATCCTAGCCTTGCCCACTATTGATAGGGCCACACCTAGTCTTAGCCCAATCCCACCCAATTTAGAGACTGTAAATCTAAGTACACTCTCTGAAATGCCTAATATGAATCTTTACCCCCTAAGATGATTCCCAACTGCGATTAATAGTATCAATGAGAATAATTCAACCAATAACAAACTAAACTAAACTAAACTAAACTAAACTAAACTAAACTAAACTAA
>WNWU01000076.1:245969-267487 GCA_012654045.1 Ptyas mucosa
CTACTAGGCCCAAAACGGGACACAGGGGGTGTGGCATAGCCCCCTCACAGCCCGCTTTTGCTCCCAGGAGGCTGCAGAGAGGCCTACTAGGTCCAAAACGGGACACAGGGGGTGTGGCATAGCCCCCTCACAGCCCATTTTTGCTCCCAGGAGGCTGCAGAGAGGTCTACTAGGCCCAAAACTGGGTGCAGGGGGAGGGGGGTCACATGCACATGTGCAGGAGGCGTGGGAAGCACAGGGGAGGTTGCATGTGCATTGCATTATGGGTGCGAGCACACACGTGCACGCTTTTGGCACACGACAACAAAAAGGTTAGCCATCACTAGCCTAGGTTAACCCACCAAATGCCTTCAATCTTTGTTAGTATTCCCAGTTCTCAAGATGGGAATCGCATTAGCTCATCCAAGGCAGCAGGGGCGGGTTTCAAAACCCGTCACTACCAGTTTGCTCATGGGCGCATACGACACTACTGCACATGCGCAGAAGCGTCCGGGTGGGTATGCGGAGCCTCCCGCCGCTGCCGCTACCGGTTCGCCCGATCTGGGGCGAACTGGTAGCAACCCACCACTGCAAGGCAGGAACAAATATTACTACCATCCTAGCATTCATGAAGGAGGCATCCATTCTTGGTTTCTCTTGTGATGGCCTCTCTCTCATTTGTCTCTTTAGAAATGTGCTCTGCCTGAAAAGATTTGTCTAAACAAAAACAACCAAGCATTTTGAAGCTCGGTTGCCCGTGATATTTGATACTTTGATTGGACAAAGACGTAGGAAGCGCGCAGCCTTGGCCTGGTGGAAGGAAGTATTATATGACCGCCCGCCCCAAACTTTTTTCCATGACTTTCTCGCCAGTGAGCCCGAGAAAAAAGTTTCCCTTGCTTGCAACAACTGGTTTCAGGTTGATGACAATACATAAGGAAGCTCCAATTTCCTCTCCTTCAGTTGGCCAAATTCTCAGGAAGGCTATCAGACAAGAAAGAGGCTGCTTGCCAGAGGCTGGGAAAGAGAAGACAAATTCTCTGCCTGAGTTGTGATAAAGCTTAATGAATATCTAATCTGGAATACATTAGCAGAGTTCTTCCAGTACTTGAGTCTTCCAGTACTTGAGGGGAAGTCGCAGAGAAGAACGGGTCTAACCCATTCTCCAAAGCACCTGAGGGCAGGACAAGAAATAACGGATGAAAACTTATCAAAGAGACATCCAACCTAGATTTAAGGAGAAATTTCCTAACAGTGAGAACAATTAATCAGTGGAATAGTTTGCCTCCAAAAGTTGTGGGTGCTCCATTACGAGGTTTTTAAGAAGAGATTGGACAGTCATTTCTCCAAAATGATAAAGAATCACCTTCTTGAGCTGGGCTTTGGACTAGAAGATTTCCAAGTCTGTTTTTCTGTATTCTAGTCTGTACACTTGCCTTCTTTGGGACACATGCAACATCACCTACTAATAGTAAAGACAAGACAGTACTCACCAATTTCGCACACTTTGGCCAGTATCCTACGAGCACAACCAAAATTCATTTTCATAAGCTTGTACCTAGCATTTGCCATATTGACACTAGAAGCACCATGATGCAAATAATGAGAATTATATTATTTGCATCTGTTGCCCCTGCTTGTTATGAAGACCCCACCCTGTACATCAAATATATAATGATGTGCAAGGCATCACTTGCCCCCTTCCCCCTTTGTAGATACCCATGTCCATCTACCAAAAGCATGATTATGGTGTTATGCAATAAAGAGACAGCCTTGCAAGTCAACACAATGTTGCATGCATCAGAATAACTAGAAAGTACAAGCAATATATTGACATATCCTGGGAAGTATTAGGGAAATAAGAAGAGTAAACGGCAAACAACAGGGCATAAGAAATGAAATGAAATATACATATGCTGCAAAGTTGTGAAACTCAGAATAATGCTGTGATTTTCTGGAGTGTGATTAACGAAGGCATGCATGGTAGTGAAAAAATGTATATCAATAAATTATATTATTATAGTATAATATATAGTATGAGCCGTGGTGGTGCAGTGGTTAAAATGCAGAACGGCAAGTGACTTCTGCTGACTGCAGTTCGACAGTTCAATCCTGACTGGCTCAAAGTTGACTCAGCGTTCCATCCTTCCGAGGTGGGTAAAATGAGGACCCAGATTGTGTTTTTTTAAAAAAATAAATTTTATTAATTTTTTCAAGTTATAATCAACACAAGACAAAAACATTGTTTATACATACAAACAAAAACGATACATTCCCCTCCCTCCCCCCCCCCCCCCCCCCCATTCATAACACTAAACATAAAAAAAATACGTCTATCCTGGCAGATATTATTCCTGCCCTCATTAGTAGATAATTATGCCCACAACATAGAATAAGGTAAGTAATCCCCAAATGTGATTTTCATACAATTATCTTTCATTCTAAATAAGTATATCTCTCTTCATATTAACATAGGCCTTCACTTCATCTCAATCCTTTTATTCAACCACCGATACCAACTGTCCCAAGTTTGAAAAAATTCAGAATCCTCTTTTTCTTTCAACCTATACGTCATTCTATCCACCTCAGCGCACTCTAATGCTTTATTTATAATTTGGGCACTAGCCGGTATCTCTTTTCCTTTCCACTGTTGGGTGAACACTATTCTATCTGCGACTAAAATATGTAGAGTGAGATACCGTTTTTTCTTGCTCAGCCCCTCTGGGCGAATACCTAGTAAATATATCTCAGGTTTCCATTGGAGGTCCACATTAGTAATTTCCTTAATCCAATTCCTAACCCTTCTCCAATACCTCTTTGCCATTATACAAGTCCACCATTGATGGAAATACGTACCTCTGGTTTCCCCACATTTCCAACATAACTCTGATGCACCTGGAAACATTTTAGCAATTCTTGCTGGTGGGAGGTGCCATCTATACAACATTTTATATGCATTTTCCTTGAAAGACAGTGGTTGACTCAGCGTTCCATCCTTCCGAGGTGGGTCAAATCAGGACCCAGATTGTTGGGGGCAAGAGGCTGACTCTGTAAACCACTTAGAGAGGGATGGAAAGCACCGTGAAGTGGTATATAAGTCTAAGTCCTATTGCTATATATAAATTAAATTATAAATAAAACAGCTAGAACTGAGTCACTGTGAGTGACCTGGGTGACCATATAAATTTACCAAATAAATAAATAAAATGGACAGCAGAAATTGATCTCATCTAAGGGTACTGGACTAGAAGACCTGCAAAGTCCCTTCCAGCTCATTCATTCTATTCTAATCTAAAGGTGCTGTGGTTTGGTATATTTGAGATAGCTGGTATAGTCAGGCAAGCAACCAGAACAAGGAGTTCTTAAGCACAAAGTCAATTGGGTTGATCTTGGGTCAGTCCCTCTCTCTCAACAGAGTCAGGCCATGGCTATCAAACATCAGAAACATCTGCCAGACTGTCCCACCTCCTTTACATGGATGATCAGAAGCTGTATGGAAAAACATCATCCGAAAGAGAATCACTGTTCAACATTGTCCAGCTAAGATATCGCAATAGAGTTTGGACAAATGCATCATGTATGTGAAACTTCATTGTAGCTCTTTGTTGAGGCTGAAGGGTCCCTAGCATTTCTCCTGCTGTCTCGGTTATTGTGAAGACCATGTTTCGCTTCAATGGCGGACACGGCAGCTGGAAGGCAGCCAAAAGATGGGATTTCATGTTGTTGTTGTTAGTTGTGAAGTCGTGTCCGACCCATCGCGACTCCATGGACAACATTCCTCCAGGCCTTCCTGTCCTCTACCATCCTCTGGAGTCCATTAAAGTTCACGCCTACTGCTTCAGTGACTCCATCCAGCCACCTTGTTCTCTGCCACCCGCTTCTTCTTTTGCCCTCAATTGTTCCCAGCATTAGGCTCTTCTCCAGGGAGTCCTTCCTTCTCATTAGGTGGCCAAAGGATTTGAGTTTCCTCTTCAGGATCTGGCTTTCTAAAGAGCAGTCAGGGTTGATCTCCTCTAGGACTGACAGGTTGGATCGCCTTGCAGCCCAAGGGACTCTCAGGAGTCTTCTCCAGCACCGGAGTTCAAAGGCCTCAATTCTTTGGCGCTCAGCCTTCCTTATGGTCCAGCTTTCACAGCCATACATTGCTGTGTAAAGGATTTTATAACAGGCCCTAATTTCTCCTTGTAACTCAAGCACTGGCATATATCTTTCCCCGCTTACTCTCAGACTGAAAGCAATTTTTGCACTTTGAATTCCAAATCCTTAATATTAGCAAGGATCCTGTTGCCTTCAGTGGGTTTTCATTCAGGACTTCTGCCCATTTTCAAGACATAACCATCCAGCTTTTTCTTTTCTTTTTTCTTTTTTCCTTTTGAACTCTTGATGAAGTTCCTCTGATGAGGCTCCAAGTGACTTTTGGAGGCTCAAAGGAATCAACTTTTTGATTTTTGGAAGCAAAATCACTCCTGTGGCTGTGATGTAGCTGAGAGCTATTTAGGGAATCAGATTAATACAAACTCTTCATGAGCCACTGGCTGTATAACTATAGAGGAATGAATCAGCAGCCTGGTAGCCTAGAGGCTAGTTCTTAATTGAAAATGAAAAGAGAAAATAGATGCAGCCTCAGATCCAAACGTTAAATACCCTGGAAAAGGTTTTACACAATTGGAATGTTTGAAGGACTAGCTGAGAACCTGGGCAGAACTTACTGTCCACAACTGCAGTATAATAACATCAACAATAATTCTGTAACCAATCATAATCATAATTTTTATCTGCAATCCACTTTATAAGAAGGCTTTTATAGAAATAAATAACACGGGCCTCTATCTGAAAGAAACTTCGCAATATAAGAAACAAACCATCTACAAATTGATCCATAATTGGTTTTTGGAGATTATATTCTTTTCTTTTTTTTACTTAAAACATCAATTGTTTTTTGGGTTTTTGTTTTTTTTTTGGATTCCAGGTATGATCAGAGAAAAAGTTGAGAGCATCTCTTATCTTTGACCGTTCTTCTCATTCTCCTCCTTTGCTCACCAGATACTTCTGAATGCTTTTAAGCAAAAAGGAGTTGGATTAATAAAAGCAACAATAAACTGGATCTCGTTTAAAATGCAACAAACCTGATCCCTAGCCATCTTTTTGTCCTGCTAAACCCACATCATTCTCATGTAATCTGAGGAGAACAGTCTGAAACTAATCAAGGAGAGAATCAATCTAGAACTAAGGAGAAATTTCTTAGTACGAAACTCGTTAGTTAGAAATCCTTAGAACTAAGGAGAAATTGACAGTTAGAACATCAGTGGAATGACTTGCCTCCAGAAGTTATGGGTGCCCCAACACAGGAGGTTTTTAAGAAGAGATTGGACAACCGTTTGTCTGAAATGGTATCGGACCGTGATGGCGAACCTATGACACGCATGCCATTGGTGGCACGCGGAGCCATATCAGTGGGCCCACGAGCGTTGCCCTAGCTCAGCTCCAGCGCTCATGTACTCACTGGCCAGCTGATTTTTGGGCCTTCCGGTGCCACCGGAAGTCGGGAAACAGGCTGTTTCTGGCCTCTAGAGGGCCTCTGGGGGGTTGTGGAAGGTCTGTTTTTCACTCTCCGCAGGCTCCAGAGGCTTTCTAGGAACCTGGGGAGGGTGAAAATGACCTTTGCCTCCCCCACCCGAGGCCCTCCAGAGGCCGGAAACTGCCTGTTTCCTGACTTCCGGTGGCACCGGAAGGCCCGAAAATCAGCTGGCCTGTTTCCCAAGGCCTGTTTTCCTTCCTCCCCAGGCTCCAGAGGCTTTCTAGGAGCCTGGGGAGGGTGAAAACGGCCTTTCCCACCATCCCAGAAGCCCTCTGGAGGCCAGAAACAGACCAGCGGTCAGGAAACAGGCCACTTGCGGCCTCCGGGGGGCCTCCAGTGGGGTGGGGAAGGCCGTTTTCACCCTCCCCAGGCTCCAAGAAAGCCTCTGGAGCCTGGGGAGGGTGAAAAATGGGCCTAATGGGCCCATCGTGCCATTGCATGCCAAAAGTGGGGGGAGCGCAGGGGGGGTCATGCATACATGCGCAGGGAGGCAGGCACATTGAATTATGGGTGTGGGCACATGCCCGCATGACACACACCCACCCTCGACCCCTGCTTTTGGCACACAACGGCAAAAAGGTTAGCCATCACTGGTGTAGGATTTCCTGCTTGAGCAGGGGATTGGACTAGAAGACATCCAAAGTCCCTTCCAACTTTGTTATTCTGTTGTTCTGATGCTGAACTGCCCAGTTTTTAGGAATTGGGTGGTACACAATTTTAATTATTATTTTCTTCTTAATATTCCCCCACACTGCAGGATCCATGTTTTAAATCAATCAAGTGATTGGGACATGAGTTGACTGATGAATTGTGGGCTAAGAGAAGATGACTGGTCACCCAACTGACCTTCACGCCTAAGGTGGAACTGGAACTCACAGTCTCCTGGTGCCTTAATTACTAAACCAAACTGGCTCTCCTGTTGTACAAATTTAATAATAAAGTCTAATCATGATACTATTTTTAACTGTTATCTAAACAAGGGACAATCGGAAGTGAGGCTTCCTGCACAGAAGAAGAAAGCAAGTTGTCCATCACATCAAGCTGGCATGAGAAAGAGGAGCAAAAGGATTTAGATGTTGGTCTGGCCAGGTTTTGTCTTGAAACGTTGCATTGAAAAGTTTAATCTGCTTTCTTTGAATGGTTGAATCGCAGTGGGTTGAGTTGAGTCAGAAGAAAAAAAAGATGTTTGTGAACCAAAATAGAAAAGAAAGGAAGAAAATACAAAGAAACAGCCTCTGATATTCTTCACAGCAGTTATAAGTCCAAATATGGTCAAAAGGTCTGGAATTTCCCATTGCATTCAATGCCATGACTTGAAAGGGTGACCCAATTCGACTTAATCCTTATGGTTATGATCCCATCAAAACACCTGATCAGCTCTTGGCCTGGGTCTCTCCTAATGGAATCCGAAACCCCTCTAATACGTGTGTGGGCTTCCTTGTGCATCAATCCAAAGAATTTACTGCAGCAAAATAACTTTCCATTTTTGTGTGGTCTTTTATTTTCAGCTAAAAAAAAGTGATTATGAAAGTTTAGGACACTGTTGTATTTACAGGAAGGCAAACTGGGGTTGCATCTCTGGTCTTTTTCCTTTTCTCTCTTTGAATTCAGACAACACTTTTAAAAACACAGCTAAATTCTGGTATTTTATTGCTCCAGTTCAGTGGTGAAATCCAAATTTTTTTACTACCGGTTCTGTGGGCGTGGCTTGGTGGGCGGGATGTGGGTTGGTGGGTGTGGGTTGGTGGGCGTGACAGAGGAAGGATACTACAAAAATCTCATTCCCATCCCACTCCTGGGGGAAGGATATTGCAAAATCTCCATTCCCACCCGACTCTGGGACCAGCCAGAGGTGGCATTTGCCGATTCTCCGAACTAATCAAAATTTCTGCTACCGGTTCTGAGGAACTTGCTGGATTTCACCCCTGCTCCAGTTCCAGCTGACTTGCCATTTTGCACTAGGCAATACAGGTAGTCCTCGACTTACAACAGTTCATTTAGTGACCACTCAAAGTTACAACAGCACTGAAAAAAAGTGACATTACCATTTTCCCCCCACTTTATGACTGTTACAGCATCCCCCAGGGTCACGTGATTTCCATTTGAATGCTTGACAACTGGTTCATATTTATGACGGTTGCAGTGTCCCAGGGTCACCTGATCCCCTTTTGGGACCTCCTGACAAGCAAAGTCAACGGGGAGGCCAGATTCACTTAACCACCGTATTACTATTTTAACAACTGCAGTGACCCGCTTAACAACTGTGGCAAGAAAAGTCGTAAAATGGGGCGAAACACCCTTGACAAATTTCTCACTTAGCAACATAAATTCTGTGCTCAATTGTCATCGTAAGTCAAGGACTACCTGTATTAAACCAAGAACACTATCTCATGTAACAGGAACCTAGGGCCATTCTTATTACTATTGAAATAATTCCATCATTAACAATATAATGATTTAGCATTAATAGAACTATTCAAAGAGAGCATTCATTTGACCTATTGAAGCTGAGATGAGCAATGAAGCAATGTCCAAACTGGTTAATCTGTGCATAGGATATCACAGGGAATGTTTGAAAAGAGTAGAGTAGGGTAGGGTAGGGTAGGGTAGGGTAGAATAGAATAGAATAGAATAGAATAGAATAGAATAGAATAGAATAGAATAGAATAGAATAGAATAGAATAGAATAGAATAGAATAGAATAGAATAGAATAGAATAGAATAACAGAGTTGGAAGGGACCTTGGAGGTCTTCTAGTCCAACTCCCTGCTTAGGCAGGAAACCCTACACCACTTCAGACAAATGGTTATCCAATGTCATCTTAAATATTTCCAGTGTTGGAGCATTCACAATTTCTGGAGGCAAGTTGTTTGACTGTAGACCAGGTTGGGAACTCAAAACAAGCCATCCGAAAACAATGGTTCTTAATCTTTTCTTCACTGCAGACTCCCTTTAAGTACCTTTTGGGATCACAGACCCCCAAGACCTAACTCAAGATTTAAATCACAACATTTCTTCAAGCCTTTGCAGATTCCCTGTGATGAGACTGGGGTCAAGAAAATTCTCTGGATATGACTTTCACGAAATCAGGAGTCCAGGTTTTTTTTTTTAAAGAAATAATAAATATATGTATGAACAGCACCAATGCCAGTAATAATCCAACTAAAGACATGATAGCAGTCTTCCAATATTTGAGGGGCTGCCACAGAGAGGAGGGGGTCAAGCTATTATCCAAAGCACCTGAAGGCCAGACAAGGAATAATTAATGGAAACTGAACAAGGAGAGATTCAATCTGGAAATAAGGAGAAATTTTCTAACAGTGAGAGCAATCAACTAATGGAACAACTTGCCTTCAGAAGTCGTGGGGGCTTCATCACCAGAAGCTTTCAAGAAGAGACTGGACTGCCATCTGTCAGAAATGGTGTAGGGTTCCTTTTTTTTTTTTTAATTTGATTTATATGCCGCCCTTCTCCAGAGACTCAGGGTGGCTTACAATGCGTTAAGCAATAGCCTTCATACTTTTGTATATATTTTATACAAAGTTAGCTTATTGCCCCCACAAACTGGGTCCTCATTTAACCTACCTTAGAAAGGATGGAAGGCTGAGTCAACCTTGAGCCTGGTGAGATTCGAACTTACAGTAATTGCAGACAGCTGGTGTTGATCACTATGCTTTTAGTCTGCTGAGCTAAACCAGGCTCCTTGCGGATGTTTCATTACCCAAGCGAGGTACCATTATAAGTGTTCTGATTTATCACCAACATCAGAACCGATGGCATTACCTAGTTTGGGTGATGAAACGTCCACAGGAAAAACAACCAAGTTCAGAGAATTCCAAGGACCGTTCAACACTGAGCTGCAAAAATTCTCTTCTATCAGGATGGTGGTCTTTTAACTTTTTGGTTGTCTCTTTTGAATGGTATGTAGATATTGCTTCTCTCTATGTGCCTATCGATGGCTGATTTGTTTGAGTGCCAGGCTTCCAGAAATTCATTAGCAGTTTTGAACTTAGCTTGATTGAGGATGCCCACTGTCTCCCACTTGAAACTATGGTGAACTCTATCTACTGTGTTTCCCCGAAAATAAGACCTATCCCAAAAATAAGCCCTAGCTTGATTTTACATGCATGCCCAATATAAGCCCTACCCCCTACCCCCAAAATAAGCCCAGTGTTGTGGTCCGCCAGCAGCCTGCGGACTGGCAGTGGAGTCAGACAGTGAAGAGGCTGGGGAAGGCCCAGACGAGGGCTCTGCGTCAGAGGCAGAGATGGGACCAGGGCCACCTGGGAGTGATGTGCGGACTCCGGAGCCTCCAGGGGCAGATAACAGAGAGGCAGAGGAACAGGAGGAGCCTGTTCCTACTGCACACATGTGAAGAGCTGCCAGAAGGCAAGAGCAGCTGAAGCAAAAAGAACAACTTGGTAGTAAGGCCAGAAGATGATTGGCCACTCCCATAAGGCTTAAAAGAGCAGCAACGAGCCGTTGGGTTCTTTGTAGAAAAGCAACGTTGATTCCAGTGCTTCTTGTCAGCGTCTCTTGAACTTTGCAGGATTTTTGCCAAGAAAAGCCTTTGGCAGGTTGCCAAAGACATCAAAGGTTGGTGATAAGGCTGATGGACCGGTTATTAAGAATTTTGTTTTGGACTAAGCTGAGAATGAATTAATTCTCAGCTGTCTTAATAAAATAAGTTTGTTGAGGACTGAATTGTTTTTGGTAATCACTACTTGGGCCTTGGTCACAACACCTTAGTTAACACCCCACCCACTCCATTGCACCTGGTTGCATGAGGTGGGGTGAGGTGCATGGATAAAAATCAAGCTAGGGTGGCGACGGGAAGGTGGAACTGCCCCATGTGCTCCCGCTTACTTTAGGACAGTTGCAGCCAGGCCTCCCACACCCTGCCATCTGACTCACCTTGCCACCCTACTTCTGCAACTGCTTACCACTGCTTGTGTGCACTGCACCAGACCTTCGTTTTGCTGTCAGAGGCCTTTGAGGCCAGGGGGCACTGAACACGAGAAAGTGAAAAAGATACCCCCCCAAAAAAAAATTAAGACCTAATGCCTCTTTTGGAGACAAAAAAAATAAGTCCGGGTCTTATTTTTGGGGAAACATGGTAGGTGTTGCATAATTAAGGAGTTTTAATTATACAGTATCTTCGGACTGCTCTTCAGTGTTCATGGATGTGTGAGTAAACATGGAAGCAGAGAGTAACCCCATTCCTTTCTAGTAATGATGATGTTACCTCATTGGGTAATGAAACATCTGGGAGAGCACCAAGGGCCTCTCATTTCAACCCTGAACTACAAATAGTCTCCTTTACTGCAGTGGTAGGTTGCTCCCGGTTCGGTCCAGTTCTATAGAACCGGTAGTAAAACTGGTGGGAGGCTCCGCCCACCTGCCACAATGTCATCATGGGTGATCTGCGCATGTGCAGAAGCTTCCCGGTAGTAAAGGTAAGTGGAACCCACTCCTGCTTTACTGGTAAAGCCTCTCACTGGTTTTACTACCGGTTCTATAGAACCGGACCGAACCAGGAGCAACCTACCACTGCAATAAAGGAGAATAATTGTAGCTCAGGGTTGAAATGAGAGGCCCTTGGTCACATGTAGTGGTGGGTTGCCCCCAGTTCGCACCAGTTCTATAGAACTGGTAGCAAAACCGGAGGGAGGCTCCACCCATCAACCCCGACGTCATCAAAATGCATCTGCGCATGCGCAGAAGAGCACATGCGCGAGCAAAGCAAGCGCACACCCGGGGCGCCGCTGCAAACCGATAGTAAAGGTAAGTAGAACCCATCCCTGGTCACATGGATATCAATAAAATGACCTTGTATTTGATTAATCCTCCCACTGAGAACACTGAAATTCAGTTTCTTGCTTTGTCTGAGTCACATCAGCTGAGTTCCCGGCCTTCCTATACAACATAGAAAAAAAGTCATTTATTCAAAACTTGTTCAAAATGTCCCACAGCCAATTTTAGCTAGACTGTTTTGTAAGAAATATTCTACGTAGTTCCATGCCCTCCGATGTTGACCTCCTGCCATTTTTTTTCCTGCTTTACCTCTTCTGTCATTAGCTCTTCCACTTAACTTTCTCAAGAATGCTTCCTTCTTCATATTGAATAGAAAGAGAAGGATTCTGCTGATGGTGTTTGGAATCTTTTTTTGGGGGGAGGGGGGAAATCTATTTTTTTATTTCCCTTTCTACTTTTAAAGATTGACTGGGGAAACTTTCAATTGGTTGTCTGGGTGAATTGCTAATTCAGTTAAAAATAATTAAAGAATGATGTCCTAAAGCAGT
Source organism: Ptyas mucosa (assembly GCA_012654045.1). Taxonomy (NCBI): domain Eukaryota; kingdom Metazoa; phylum Chordata; class Lepidosauria; order Squamata; family Colubridae; genus Ptyas; species Ptyas mucosa. The sequence goes on from WNWU01000076.1 coordinate 257,829, forward strand.
GATGGCTAACCTTTTTGCCGTCATGTGCCAAAAGAAGGGGGAGCGTGGGGGTGTCACGCACACGCGTGCCCACACCCATAATTCAATGTGCCCCCCTCCCCGCATATGCACACGACCACCCCACACTCCCCCCGCTTTTGGCAGGCAATGGCCCGCTGGGGTTTTTCACCCTCCCCAGGCTCCAGAGACTTTCTTGGAGTTGGGGAGGGCAAAAAACAGGCCTTCCGGTCCCACAGGAAGTCCGCAAACAGGCCGTTTCTGGCCTCCAGAGGGCCTCCTGTGGGTAGGGAAGGTCGTTTTAGCCCTCCCCAGGCTCCTAGAAAACCTCTGGAGCCTGGGGAGAGCAAAAAACAGGCCTTCACCACTACCCCTGGAGGTCAGAAACAGCATTTTTCCTGATTTTCAGTAGGCCCAGAAGGCCTGAAAATCAGTTGGCTGGTGAGCGCATGCATGCTGGATCTGAGCTAGGGCAATGCTTGCGTGCCCACCGATATGGCTCCGCGTGCCACCTGTGGCACACGTGCCACAGGTTCACCCTCACGGTCCTAAAGTATTTGAGGAGCTAGTATTTGAGTAATTTTTTTAAAAAAAAAACATTCTTTATAGTGCAAGGACATATTTCTGTCTAAGGTAGTTTCTTTCTGCAAAACCTGGAATTTTCACAAGACTCTTATGTGAGAAAGCTGCTGTTTTCAGCTAGATAACAATCCGGGTTTGAAAAACACAGGAAAGCAATCAAACAAAAACGAGATTTAATCAGTCATCACAGATTCTCAGCCATCCAGGTCACGCTTGTCCCAAAGGTGCTTTTTCAAAAGGCGACTGGACTTTCTTTGTTTTTTCCTTGAAGTCAGAACTGAAGAAGCTTCTTGGATGAGAGGCAAAACGTCTTCAAGGGAAAAAAAAAACCAGGATAGTCCAGTCACCTTTGGAAAAAGCAGCTTTGGGACGTTTGTGATGCTGCTTTGGAGCTGGAGAGCAAAAAGAAGCACGCTCTAGGGGATGTATAAACCCTCGTGCTTCCAAAAACAATATAGTGACATAGCAAAGGGAAGACCAACTGCAGACATTTATTGGAGAGGCAGCTGCTACAGATGAACTATTTCCTACACCTCTTCCTTGCAAAATAAAACTTCCTTAAAATAGACTTGGCCCTATCTATCGGCCAAAAAAGGAATTACGGCCTCAATGCTTGATTTTCACTTTCCTCTTCTTTCTCTTTTCCTTTTCTATTCTATATCCATTAGATTGTCTGCTTGTGATAGAAACTAACATTTCAGGATTCACTTAGAACTACTAAGGGCAGAGGTCTTCAAACTTGGCAGCTTTAAGACTTGTGGACTTCAACCTCCAGAATTCTCCAGCCAGCTATGAAGAGAATTCTGGGAGTTGAAGTCCACAAGTCTTAAAGCTGCCAAGTTTGGGGACTCCTGTACTTGGGGTTTTACAGGTTACAGGAGGATCCCGTAGCTGTTTTGCACCCTTCACAGTAGTCTAATGTGAACAAGATAATCATTTTTATCAATTTTTTTTAAAAAAGGTATGATGGCAGGTGGACTCAAGGGATTTGCAGAGACCAAAGGAATCAATTCCATCTTTTATGTCTCCCAACTATCCTCCAAAGGAATGTAGGAGGTTAGTACCCACCCCTCTCCTAGGAAAATGAGAGATTTTAGGAAATATTAAAATGGCAGAATATTTCCCCTAAAAGGGAGGCAGAAACTCAACCGCCGCCCTCATCTTTGTCAATGGGGCCATTAAGGCCTGGACCAGTCTATTCTACATAGCAAAGATCTACCTCCTTCTAGCAGAGCCGTAATAGGAATTGCCCAAAGCCCTTTCATTACATCATCACCCAGCAAAGCTCAACCAAGCTTGGGACTCAGGACAGCCTACAGAGTTGCCCTTGCATGGCCCCATGGGAGTCTGACAACCAATCAGAATATAAGCTCAAATTCAAAGCCCAACAGAGGCCATAAAGGCCCCCAAATAAGACCATTACATCCAAAGTATGATGGTATGGGGGAATGACCTTGGGGGATAAGAGCAAGAGCTGAACATTGGAAAACCAACATGTAAAGATTATTTCATTCTACAGAATGATGGGACCTCCAGGAAATGTTTCAAAAGAGATCCTCCCTAATTTTCTATGGAGTAAAAGAAAATAAAGGGGGAAATTACACCATCCATTAGTCCCTCCGTCTCCCCCCCCCCCAATTGAGAAAAAATGTTTTGGAAAAAGTATGCAGAAAGTGGTGTTTGCACTACCATCATCTCAAAACAATACACTTACATAAAAGGGTGAAAGAATATGACTGGTTCAGGACTCTGATGGGGGTCTGACAAAGAAATGTTTGGCAGCTCAGCTGAGAAGTTGGGTTTTTATTTTAACCTTTAAGAATGACACCAATTTCACAGCTGTTAATGGCATGTGGAAATTATCCATCAAGAACTCCAGGGCTCCGATAAATAGGTTGAGGGAGAAATCTCCACATTAATTTGCTGGTTTCTTTGTTCTGAAGTATCTAATTTTATGCTTTAATCTGTTCATCTCATTTCTTTTTATTTATTAAAACGGCCCGTAAGAAAATATGGCTGGACTACAGATCAGAGATGGAATTAGCGGACTCAATTTTGCAATTTTACAAGAAGTCTCTTTAATTAATGTCATGCCATAAACAGCTGCTGGAGAGGGACGAGGAGAAGGTAAATGATAAAATATGTCTTTATGGCTTCAGAAAGAAACTCTACCTTTTATCTATTTGCGGAGACATTAGATGACTCTGCAATAAATACCCTTTTGTCATTTTGGTGTCATTGTGGTTACAAATGGACAACTATGGTTACCCACTACTCTAAAAGGTAGGATCATCACTAGGGGTGATATCCAGCAGGTTCTGACAGGTTCTGGAGAACCGGTAGCGGAAATTTTGAGTAGTTTGGAAAATCGACAAATACCACCTCTGGCTGGTCCCAGAGTGGGGTGGAAATGGGGATTTTGCACTATCCTTCCCCTGGAGTGGGGTGGGAATGGAGATTTTGCAGTATCCTTCCCCTGCCACATCCACCAAACCATGCCCACCAAGCCACGCCCACAGAACTGGTAATAAAAAAAATTGGATTTCACCACTGATCATCACCCTATAGATCCCAAAGATTTCCCCTTTATAACAAAAGGGGATTTTTCAAAAGGCAAGTAGGCTTTGTTTTTCCTTGAAGACGTTTCACTTCTCATCCAAGAAACTTTTTCTTCTAAACTGAAGACACTTCTTGGATGAGAAGTGAAACATCTTCAAGGGAAAAAAAAAATCCATCTATGGTTCAACCATGACCTGGATGACTGATAGGCTCCATATAGACTTTTTTTTCATGGCCTTAAGAAGCAAAAATTATTAAATCTTCCATTAAACTTCAAATAAATAAAGTAGAGGATTCCTGAACTTATTTAGGGATGGGATGGCCAGTCTGGGCATGAGAATGTCCTTTCTTCATCATTTCCCCAGCAGGGATTCCTATTATAATGTGTTGAGTGTTGATTATGGTAGTTTTATCTCTATGTAGTTATAGGATAACCAGACGTAGAAACAGAACATGTTTTTGGTCACAAAACGGAAATGGTACTGTCCAATCTTGGAAGATATTATTCACCACAGTCATCTGCTGCAGTGGGATGAGATGTCCCTCATTGGGTTACCCTTTTCCTTTCCTAAATGGAACCGGATAATTTATGAAATTGCCATTGCAAGGAAAACTACATAAGAAGCAATGCTTAACTGCATGACACGTCTCCTCACTCTGAAATTTCTATAATGCTGGACTGGAGATGCCACACCTACCTCTGGATTGAGGTTGGTTGTCTATTTGTTTGTAATTTAGCAGCTATTAATCTGTCAGATGATTTATATGGACTTCCCAACACAGTAATCTCTCCCTGTCTCCCTCGGGGTCTCTTGAGATCATCTTTTCCAACACCAAGAAAAGAGGTCTTCAGCAATTACCCTTGCATTGTCCCTATAGTTGGTTCATTGCTATATTCTACCCAAGCAATAAAGAGGGATCATTGGTTTACGTAATTGTCTTTTAGAGGAACCGTAGACCATATCATATATGTATAGCCAAATCATTTATGACTCTCTTGTCCACTCTTGGGTTGGAACAATCACAGGAATATTGCAATTGTAAAGAACACAAATCATATATTGGGTATAGCACATCCATATTTTTGATTTAAGAAAGCCTGCTGGTACAAATGAAAATTTGCTACAGATCTTTAGAGCTAATCAGTAAAAGAGGGACAAGGACAGTAATAGACGTTATGTTTCTTTCCACTTGAATATAAATTTTGTTTAATGTAGAATCCCCAATCTGCCCATTCCTCCTCAGTCACCTCACCTTACCAAACATGTTCAAGCAATGGCTATGGAGGATGAGCCTTGTGTCCAAAATATATGGAGGTGTTGTGGTCCACCAGCAGCCTGCGGAGCTGGCAGCAGAGTCGGACAGTGAGGAGGCTGGGGGGGACCATGGGCCAGTCCTGGAGTCTGGGGAAGGCCTGGATGAGGGCTCTGCATCAGAGGCAGAGATGGGGCCAGAGCCACCTGGGAGTGATGCGTGGACTCCAGAGCCTCCAGAGGCAGACAACAGAGAGGCAGAGGAACAGGAGGAGCCTGTTCCTAGTGCACGCATGAGAAGAGCTGCCAGAAGGCAAGAGCAGCTAAAGCAAAAAGGACGACTTGGGAGTAAGGCCAGGAGATGATTGGCCCCTCCCATAAGGCTTAAAAGAGCAGCAAATGCTCTTGGGTTTTTTGTAGGAAAGCAACATTGCTACATTTGTTTCTTGTCGGTGTCTCTTGTATTTGAACTTCATGGGGCTTTGCCAAGAAAAGCCTTTGGCAGGGTGCCAAAGAAGACAAAGGTTTGTGATAAAGCCGAAGGACTTTTTCTGAAGGACTTCTTTTGGAATTAATTTGGACTAAGCTGAGAATGAAGTAATTCTCAGCTGTTCTAATAAAATATGTTTGTTTAGGACTGAATTGTGTCTGGTAATAACTACTTGGGCCTAGGTCACAACAGGAGGATAATAGACACGGGAAGGTTTCACAATAAGGGGAATGTGAGAAGTTACTTATATTAAGAAAGACAATCTTGTTTATCTTGCTGTGGGCTTCCTGAATGTCCAATGATTGTCTACTATGTCTACTTTGGACTAATTAACTGTTAGTAAATTGCCTACCATGGACTAAATGAGTTCTTAGCTGGACCTAGCAAGATTCTTTTGATGTCTTCTCTTCTTAATTTGTCCATCTAGATTAGCACTGCTTGGAGCAGCTTTTAAGGGTTTTGAAGTGATCCTTTCCAGTCGCCCTAGTCAGAGAGTAAATCCAGAACCTTTTGCATCCATTACATGTATTGCACTCCAGAACAAAAATCCTTTCCTAGATTTTCTGCTTTAGCTTCCAGCATTACTTATTGTTGGTGGGAGGTTTCTCCATGGAATTGAGCTGCTTCTTCACACAACTACCATATTTTTCAGAGTATAAGACGCACTTCCCCCCCCCCAAAAAAAGGGTGAAAATATGGGTGTGTCCAAATGTAGCCCTGTCCAGCAGTGGTGGGTTCCAACTGGTGTTACCACCAGTTCTTTTCGTGTACGCACTTTGCGGCTTAGATTTCTGCCCAGTTGAGGCTCAGCAATCCACTCTACCGCGCCTATCAGCTGGGCTAAAAAATGACAAATAAAGGTAGGTATAACATGGGGACGGGTGGGAGGGCCCAGCTCACAGTCATAGAGAACCGGTTCACTGTCATCACATCATCACCACTACTGGCTTGCCCGAACCGGACCGAACCAAGAGCAACCTACCACTGCTGCCCAGCTTCTCAAATAGACGTTTCAGAGGCTAAAAAAAGCATCAGAAACGAAGCTTCAGAAAAGAACCCCCAAACAGAGCTTCAGAGGCTTTTTTTTTCTGAAGCTGTTTCGGAGGCTTTCAGAGGCAGGAAAAAAAGTTTTGTTTTTTTCTGAAATGGAGTTTCAGAAGTTTCAGAGGCAGGAAAAAAAGCCAAAAAAAGGAAGGTGCAGAGCTCACAACCAAGGAACCTGTTGCTAAAATTCACCTCTGAGAACAGCTGATTGGGGGTATTCCGGGAGGTGGATCCACCTGCCAATCAGCTTTTTTCTTATTTTCCTCCCCAAAAAGGGGAGGTGCATCTTATACTCCAGTGCGTCTTATACTCTGAAAAATACGGTATTTAGGGCAGCCTAAACAAGAGGAGCTGCAATATGCAGATCAGCTTTTTGTAGGAAGAAATGCAAGACTGAATCAGAATCAAAATAGAGTTGGAAAGGATCTTGGAGGTCTTCCTCCACTGGATGTCTGCAAAATCGAGTCACAGTTCATAGGCCATTGGAAACGTGGGATCAGAAAAAGAATGATCGTAGAATATCTTATAGGGGAAAAAATCCTGATGGATTCCGTTCTCACATTCCATTGTTAAGTTCCAAGTGCTGTAGACTTACATACATAGGCTGATTGGCAGATCACTGCAATATGAAGAAATAATTTAAGGAAAATGAATGGCCATTGAATATCAATGGGGAACTGTCCACAACAGAGAAAATCAACACAATACCTTCCTGATGGTTTGGACCAGGGATGCTATTCAGCAGGTTCTGAAAGGTTCTGGAGAACCGGTAGCGGAAATTTTGAGTAGTTCGGAGAACCGGCAAATGACACCTCTGGCTGGCCCCAGAGTGGGGAGGGAATGAAGATTTTGCAATATCCTTCCCCCAGGAGTGGGGAGGGAATGGGAATTTTGCAATATCCTTCCCCTGGAGTAGAGTGGGAATGAGGATTTTGCAGTATGCTTCCCCCAGGTGTGGGGAGGGAATGGGGATTTTGCAGTATCCATCTCCTGGAATGGGGTGGGAATGGGGATTTTGCAATATCCTTCCCCTGGAATGGGGTGGGAATGGGAGTTTTGCAATATCCTTCCCCTGGAGTGGGGTGGGAATGGGAATTTTGCAATATCCTTCCCCTGGAGTGGGGTGGGAATGAAGATTTTGCAGTATCCTTCCCCTGCCACACCTACCAAGCCACACCCATCAAGCCATGCCCACAGAACCACTAGTAAAAAAATTTGATTTCTACCACTGTTTTGGACCTCAAGTCTCATCAACCCCAGCCAGCATGGACAATGGCAAGTGATTGTAGGATTTGTTAATACAAGAATTTAAAAGGCATGACTCTGTCAACTACCCCTATCACTTAGATATTGGACCATCAGATATCGGACATGTATCTACCAGGTTAATGTTCACCAAATGAAAGTCTCCAGAATGTGGCAACCCAAAATTTTCACTAGGAAGCTACTTATGTTTCAATAAAGGAAAGTCTTTGTAGCTCAGGGTTGAAAGTGGGGTCTTCGATGCTCTCTGAACTTGGTTGCTTTTCTTGCAGATGTTTCCTCACCCAAACTAGGTAACATCATCAGGGCTGGAAAGGAATGGGGTCTGCAAGAAAAACAACGAAACTCAGGGAGCACCAAGGACCCCACAACTTACCTAGTCTCCCCATCTCAAAGGCAACTAATGATAGTAAGAATCCTGTCACTCAACTCCAATATCTATAAAAATCTTAGGTCTTAGAAAAAAGGCGGGAGTGGTATTTAACACACATACATAATACATAATACACACACACACACAAAATACACACACACACACATTTATAAACAAATATTCATATATACACATTTATATACATTTATATTCAATATACATATACATATACATATATGCATATGTATTCAGCTTCTAAACTGAAAGTAGGGGCCCGATGATAACAAGTTAGAGAGCTTGTCGAAACGTTGCCAAAAAAGAAGACTTTTAAAGTGTTGGTTAGGATTTTAGCCTACGAAGCCTACGAAAAAAGAAAAAAGAAACATTGTACCTTTTACAGGGAGGATAAAAAAAGGGGTGTGGCTCACCGAGGAAGCCTAAAAAGGCAGAAATGGTCCATCTGAGTCTCCCAGAAAGCAACAGAATTGCAGTTGGCTAGAAAAGAGAGAGGCCCAGAACCTGTGAATGTGATTTCACAAACCAGGGCTGCAGAACAACATAACTTACGTAGGTAAAACCTGGCTAGATAGAAAAGCATACGAAGCCTACGAAAAAAGAAAAAAGAAACATATGTATGTATATATATATATATCAGTGGTGAAATCCTATTTTTTTTACTACTGGTTCTGTGGGCGTGGCTTGGTGGGCATGGTGTGGCTTGGTGGGCGTGGCAGGGGAAGGATATTGCAAAATCTCCATTCCCACCCCACTCTGGGGCCACCCGGGGTGGTATCTGCCAGTTCTCCGAACTGCTCAAAATTTCCACTACCAGTTCTCCAGAACCTGTCAGAACCTGATGGATTTCACCTCTGATATATACCGTACGTGGGATGCGGTGGCTCAGTGGCTAAGACGCTGAACTTGTCGATTGAAAGGTCGTCAGTTCAGCAGTTCGAATCCCTAGTGCCACATAATGGGGTGAGCTCCCGTGACTTGTCCCAGCTTCTGCCAACCTAGCAGTTCGAAAGCACGTAAAAAATGCAAGTAGAAAAATCGGGACCACCTTTGGTGGGAAGGTAACAGTGTTCCATGCGCCTTTGGCATTGAGTCATGCCGGCCACATGACCACGGAGACATCTTTGGACAGCGCTGGCTCTTTGGCTTTGAAACGGAGATGAGCACTGCCCCCTAGAGTCAGGAACGACTAGCACATATGTGCAATACATAAAAATTACATATAAATTACCGTACATATAAATTATATATACACATAACTTGTGTGGAATGTAAGGAACTGTATAGTAAGACTGATCCTAAAGATTTACAATGTGCTGCCTTCATCTGTGCCTGCTTTTATTGTCCAACTTCATACGGAGGGAGTTACTTATTAAACCTCTACCCTTTTCATTATCTTCGGAACCCAAATGCTCTTTGCAAAAGATTTCCCCTTTCCTTCCCTGATGCGTCTGAGCAAATCCAGACGCATCAGGATTTGATCCAGAAACTCCGGCGCCCAGTCTCAATAGGCACAGATGCTCGTTTGGACCCCCGTTCCTGTCTGAGCGCTCAACCTCCCTTTTAACATGAAGGGAGATGAACACGCGTGGGTCTCGCTGCCCCGTGTGGTTTGAAGATTCCGTCTGGAGGACCTTTTAATAGGTTGGAAAATATTCTTCCTATGAACTTTCCAGGCGTCCTGTGCTTGAATGAGCATCGCTTCTCATTGGCCGCCCACCGCGTCCCCCGATTGGTTCCTGGTCGGGGAAGGACTTTCAGGGGTGGGGGGGAGATAAGAGAAGCTATAAAAGCTCCAGGTTGGTCACCTGCAGCGAGTAGGAGCCAGAATCGAAGAAGAAAGAGGGGAGGGGGCTCTCTTGGTTGAGCAGATTCGGCGAGCCTTCTTCTTCTTCTCCTCCTCCTCCTCCTCTCCTCCTCTTCCTCTCTTTTTCTCCAACAGCCAGCTCAAGCCGAAGAAGTGGGCACAGAGAGAGAGAGAGAGAAAGAAAGAAGGAGGCACAGAGAGAGAGAGAAAGAAAGAAAGAAAGAGGCACAGAGAGAGAGAGAGAGAGAGAGAGAGAGAGAGAGAGAGAGAGAGAGA
>WNWU01000076.1:275912-312684 GCA_012654045.1 Ptyas mucosa
AATAATAATAATAATAATAATAATAATAATAATAATAATAATAATAATAATATTATTCTGTTTGCTCGTGGCAGGGCAGGAGGCTGTGCGGTGTGCCAGTGCCACTGCCATGAGGCAAGGGGAACGTAGCTCCAGCAGGACCCTATGTGGCTGCTTCCTTACCAATTCTGCTTGCTCACGGCCACAATGGAGCAGGAGGCCAAGCGAAGTGTGGGTGTCACGGCCATGAGGTGAGGTGAGGAGGTGGAGCTGCCCCAGACACCCTGCATCAGTTTTCCTCAGGGCCCCCACAGCCAGGCCATCCATGCCCCAACACCTGCCTCGCTGAGGAGCCGAGGAGCAAGCAGAAAAAGTGGGATGGCAGCCGCATGGGCTCCTGCTGTATATGGGTGCTGTTGATGCCACCGCAAGGCAGGTGTCGGGGAATGGATGGCCTGGCTGTGGGGGTCCTGAGGTAAGCTGGTGTGGAGTGCATTGGGATGCTCCATCACCACTCTGCTTTGCCTCATGACCACGGCATCATGAGCAACTAGTTGGAATGGTGGCTGGCCGGCTGCTCAGGCTCTTAAGCAGGGGGGAAATGCTCCCGGTTTGGACCGGATCGCCCAATCTGGTAGCAATGGAGGCGGATGGTTCAGAGAATCAGTAGCAAAAATCCCTGCCCCCCATCATGCCCAGCTGAGCCGCACAATCATCAGAGGCTTTTTTTTTTTTTACTTTTAAAAGCATTTTTTCTACAACCTCTTCAGCCGAAAAAATGCTTTTAAAAATAAATAAAAAGCCTCTGATGATCGCGCAGCTCAGCTGGGATCATCAAAAGCTTTTAAAAGAAAAAAACCCTTTTTTCTTTTAAATGCGTCTGACGATCCAAGCTGAGTTGCCTGATCGTCAGAGGCATTTAAAAGAAAAAAAGCCTCTGCCGATCAGGCAACTCAGCTGAGATCGTCAGAGCCTTTTAAAAGCATTTTTTTACAATCTCTTCACCGAAGAGGTTGTAGAAAAAATGGTTCTAAAAGTTTTTTTAAAAATTGGCCACGCCCACCCAGTCACATTACCCCCCCTCACCAAGCCACGCCCACAGAACCGGTAGTAACAAATTTTAGATTTCACCCCTGCTCTTAAGTATGGCTTATGGGGGGGAGGGCTTATATTAGGCACACACATAAAAACATGCTAGGGCTTATTTTTGGGACAGGTCTTATTTTTAGAGAAGCGGTATGAGATAGCTTTGCCCTACTTCATTTTTACATGCTAGAGGTAATATTAAATTGCAGAAGCATGCATGATTTTCCAAGATCCATGCGCTTCCAGATCTTATTGCTTAATTTTTTTTTACCTACAACTTTTTAAAAAAGTCTAAAATTTCTGAGAGCTGAGTGAATTTGTCCAGAAGCACAAAAATCTAATAGTTATAGCTATTTTCAATCCATATCATGGTCTTGCCACTGAAATAAAAAAAAATTGTTCGAGATATCATTAGCAAGCATAGGTGAACTTTGGTATGGATGCAGTGGCAGTATTGCAGGAAGGCACAATCTTTTTCAGACCGAAGGAGCGGCTAAACTCCACAAAGTAGCTGAATTCAGACAACATTTATACATACTGGCAAAAAAAAAAAAGCAAGAATATATTCAAAGATTCTTTTCAAAGATATCATTGGAGGCCTCAGAATGATCATCACCGATAACATTTTTGAAAAAGTTCGAAGGATTAACACTTTGGTTAAAGGAGTGTAAATATACTCTTAGTGAAAATTAGGGCGATTTCCTAAAATAAGCCCTGGTAGTACAGCGGACTAAGTGCTGTTATGTAGCACTTAGCTGCCAGCTGCCAGCAATTAGTGTGAGTTCAAATCTCACCAGGCTCAAGGTTGACTCAGCCTTCCATCCTTCTGAGGTAGGTAAATTGAGGACCCGGATTGAGGGGGCAATAAACCGACTTTGTAGAAACACCGCTTATGGGGGGCCAAAAGCCCTAATAAGCAGCTATATGCAAAAGAATGAAGGCTATTGCTATAAGTGCATTGTAAGCCGCCCTGAGTCTTCAGAGGAGGGCGGCATATAAATTGAACTAATAAATAGATAGATAGATAGATAGATAGATAGATAGATAGATAGATAGATAGATAGATAGATAATCAAGAACTAGAAGCTTATTGATAAAGGAGAATATTTGTAGCTGAGGATTGAAATAAGGGGTACTTGGTTTCTCTCTGAGTTCTTGTTTTGTGAGATGGAGAGCTATATAAATCTGCTAAATAGATAAATAACTAAATATCTATGGAGATTCTCAATCATCCAGATCATGGTTGTCCCAAAGGTGCTTTTTCAAGAGGAAACTGGACTTCCTAGTTTTTCTTTGAAGACGTTTCGCTTCTCATCCAAGGAGCTTCTTTAGCTCTTTGGTGTTCTCTGAGCTTGGTTGTTTTCTTGCAGACACTTCATTACCAAACTAGCTAGCATTATCAGTCTTCTGATGATGGTTACCTAGTTTGCGCAATGAAATGTCTGCAAGAAAACCACCAAGCTCAAGGGGACACCAAGGACCTCCTCAACTGGAAGTTAGTCAGAATCCATTTCTTCCAAACCTGCTCAGCATTTTGAATAGGATGAGCCCTTAAAATTAATTTCCGCGCCCATCACCTATTTCACTCTTTATTTTTCCTCTTGTCTTTTATTCTGAAAATGAGATGTAACAGCAGGAGGGCTGGGAAATGAAAGGACGTTCGTATTTAAAAGAGCTAGACGTTTGCAAGACTCCAAAAACGGGAAACCTGTTAGAAAACAAGTTTAGGAAATGTTGCTTATTCGTGGTTTCAAATATATCAGTTTCTCTCACTCTTTTTTTTATTATTATTGCAGTTCTAGTCATTAGAACAAGAGCAACTACAGCCAGGACTAAATTGGAAATTAGGCAAAATTGATCCTCTAACAGGGATAAGTGGGTATTTTCAAAAAAAATGTGCAACATTCTATCAGAGAACATAAAAGGAATAGGCTGAAAAACAATATATAAAATATAAACAACCCCCCCCCCCTCCAAGAATTGAGATAGAATGACTGACCTGAAGTTACCCTGTTGGCTTTAAGCCCAAAGTAGAATTAAAACTTTGCCTTCCCGTTTCTAGCCCAGTGCCTTTAAACACAACGGCAAAGTGGCTGTCCTAAAAATCCCTTTCCTTTTTCATTTGATGGTTACCCACCTGACATAGAAAACCATTGCAATCGATTTCCTCCCCCCAAATTAGAGAAAACTCATAAGTATTTTCTAGATGGTTATTCAACATCAATGAAGCTTGGCTTTCCAAAGCCTAGCATACACCCTCTGTGTTGGCAAAAATGTAAAGAATTAGGTGCATCTATAGGGCTGTTACATTTTCTATAGTTGTCCAGTCTTTTGGGACTGATTTTTTTAAAAAAAAGTTAAAATAGGTTTTATATGACATTATTGCCTCCTCTGTTTGTTTGTTTGTTTATTTATTAGTCATATTTCTATGCCCCCCACTCTCCGAGGACTCTGGGCGGCTTACACCAAAGGCAGTATACAAAATAGCATATTGCCCCCAACAAACTGGGTCCTCATTTTACCCACCTCGGAAGGATGGAAGGCTGAGTCAACCTTGAGCCAGTGAGATTTGATCCGCTGAACTAGCAGTCAGCTGAAGTAGCTGCAGTACTGCACTCTAACCACTGCGCCACTTTGGCTCTTAGTAAAGTGTTGGGTTTACTAAGGCTTTGTTTTGTTGATAACCCAAACAACCTGTTGAAACATCAAAACTTGATACCTTCTTATTAGTCACAGCCAGCCAGTAGTAGTATCAAAATCTTGAAAAACAGGGAAAGAAATGAATGTTACCATTTCCATAGGATACTAGATATGCTATAAGTTCGTTTTAATCGAAATGATGTCCCCAAAAAAGGCATCGCTCTCACAATAATAGAAGGGGAAAAAATATGTTTTTGGACTTGGTTTAAACTTGTGAGTGATAAAGCAACCACAAGAGCTTTGCTGAACCATCGGTGTCTGAGTCCGTCAAAACAGACACTTCCATGCCTATGGAGACTCTCAAGTCACCCAGGTCGTGGTTGTCCCAAAGGTGCTTTTTCAAAAAAAGCTGCTTCTTTTTTTGTAGAAGACTTTTCGTTTCTCATCCAAGAAGCTTCTTGGATGAAAAGCAAAAGGTCTTCAAGGAAAAACAAAGTCCAGTTGCCTTTTGAAAAAGCACCTTTGGGACAGACATTTCCATGCTTAGAACAGCTCAACCTGGTGTTAAAAAGACCTGGGATGCTTTGCAGACCTCGTTAATACATCTGATGCAGTGATAGGTTGCCCCCGGTTCAGACCGGTTCGCAAGAACCGGTAGTAAAACCAACAGGAGGCCCCGCCCACTGCCCTGGATGTCATCCTCGGCGATCTGCGCATCCCGTTGCCATCCCATTGCAAACCGGTAGTAAAGGTAAGTAGAACCCACCCCTCATCTGATATCTGTGTGATCAAAATTCAGGAGGGGAAGAGAAGATGTTGTTTTAAGGCCTATATGAAGTTGCCTGACAATATTTAACTTTCCATGGTAAGACCTTGGGTGGGGGGGGGAAGTGAAGCAAAGTTATTAATGAGGAGCCGGATTGTTGGGGGGCGGGGCAATAGTCTGACTCTGTAAACCACTTAGAGAGGGCTGTGAGGCACTGTGAAGTGATATATAAGTGCTATTGCTATTACCGTATTTTTCGGTGTATAAGACGCTCCGGAGTATAAGACACCGCTTATTTTGGGGGGGAGGAAAATAAAAAAAAATTCTGCTTGAGAGACTCTCTCTCTCTCCCTCTCTCTCCCTCCCTCCCTCCCTCCCTCCCCCCCTCTCCAAACGCAGCCTCTCAAACGGAGCTTTTGGAGGCTGTTTGAGAGGCTCTCTGTTGGGGAGGCTGCATTTTGAAGGGGGGGAGGAAAATAAGCTCCAAAAAATAAGCTCCAAAAGGGTGGGGGCCAGCAGGTGGGCGGGGCTACATTCGGTGTATAAGAAATTTTCACCCTCTTTTAGGGGGGGAAGTGCGTCTTATACTCTGAAAAATACGGTACTAGGGGATCGTTTCATACTCGAGAATAATTAGCTTTTTAGCTGCCTTTTCCCTTTCAGTTGGTTTTGATAGCTGCCGCACATGGCACTGACTGAAGGGTTTGTGAACACAAATAATGGTGATGTGGGCGTGAAACAGAACACATCTCCTTGTGACGTGGTCCGATGAGAAAGTCTCTTTGGTTATAGGTCAGGCAACCCATAGGTCTCCAACAGGGATGGGTTCTACTTATCTTTACTACCAGTTCACAACAGGATCACACGTGTGCTTGTGCGTGCCTTGCTTCCGATGATGACATCCGGGGCAGTGGGTGGGGCCTCCCGCCAGTTTTATTACCGGTTCTTGCGAACCGGTCTGAACCGGTGGCAACCCACCACTGGTCTCCAAGCCAAAATGTTAGGCTCATGGTATTCAGAATGACTCCTGAATCATCCCTTATCCATGGAAGGAAGTGGCAGTAAACCATTTCTGACGATAAGAACTGTACAGTGATAGAATAGTCTTCATCTACGGGGGTTGTGGGTTCATCTCTAAACTTTTTAAAGGCGTTTGACCTCCCATAAATGCTTTAAATGTTTTTCCCTGTCTACTGCGGAGGGGTTAGACTTCTGCAGATTATCTCTTGGGCTCGTTCCAGTTCTACAATTCCATTCTGTTAAAGGAGTTTCTGTATACAACTTTAGGCAACTGCAAATAGCCCGAGCTAAAAGCTTGTACTGCTATCATCTGGGAAAGCCCACAGTTCAAAGCACGATGCTCTACAGATAGCAAGTCAGGACAAGGCATTTAACACTTTTTCCCACAAGCTTCTGTGTGAAGCCTAGGCAGCAGATGCCTCATAGAGTGGAAAAGGAAGTTTTCTTTTGCAAGAGGAAACAAATGTGCTTTCCCCCATTCTTAGAGTTGGCAAGGAGACTGAATTTTTTTTCCCAAACTGGAAAGCTATATATGTTCCAGCTGTGCCTGATATGAGTCCCCTTCATGCAGGTGACTAGAGGTTTTAGAATAATCTGGACGTTGCCTTCTCCAGGAGACAATCTGGCCCACTGAAAATAAAACGTATTTATTCAGTCCATGACCAGCAATATAACATATTAAAAAGAGAGATAAAAGATAGCAATTGCAGTCAGGATCAACAGAGAGAAATGGGTGCAATTTTATATTGGCAACTGTGAAATAAATATGGTCCATTCTAAACACTCCTATTGGCAATAATACTATTTTTATTTATCTAATACTAATTAATCAAATACAATAAAAACTATACATTAAAATACATGACCTCTAAAAGTCATTGGAAAATAACCGAGGAAAATGTTGATTACAAATAAAGCTCTCTAGCTCTTTAATCGGTTTTTTCCTTATTATCACTGCAGCAGTACAAAATTATGCTACTGATTCGAATCCTGGAGATGTTTCACGTTAAAATGATCTGAACTCCCTAGACATCTCTCCAATAGAGGGGAATGTACATTGATCTGATGTCCCTGTAGAAGTTGCAACGCAATAAAAGACACGGGAGGTATTTGTAACTTTCCCATTGCCACCTGCACAGGTTCGTTCTGCTATTGAAAATCTGGGCCACTGATCGTTGGTTGTGGGAATAACAGCCTTGTCAGGGTTCCAAGTAACACCTCCAATGAAAGAAAACTTCGAGGCTTGAGTTTCCTCAAAGTTCCATTTTGTTAGAGATGTCATATTGGCACATCTGGGAAAACCCGAATCTGAAAGCTTCCAGGTTTTCCCCACCCAAAGGAAAGTCCAAGTCCCTGCCCAGCACCCACAGATCCATCACATGGTCCAATCAAGCACCGTCCCAACTGGAGATGCCTCCTAGTTCCAGCCTTCCAGGTGCAGGGCAAGATGTCCTTGACTCTCTGAGAAAGGAATGTTATTATGACTATATATCACCCTGGCTCCATACAATCCCCCTCTCCCAGTTTCCCACAGTAGTAAATGTGGCAGGCCTGAAGACCCAACGCAAAAGATGGCTTCCAGGCCTGACAAAGCCTTTTGTTGGGAAGCAGGCTCGACGTTGCAATAAAGGCTTCCAAACTATAACTATTTATTGCATTTCTTTGGGCTAATCTAAGCACCCCTTAGATTCTTCCAGCAACTCAAGCTTGGAAGAAGCTCTTGAATGTCATGAGGAAGCATTTGGTTCTTCCTCTGGAGAATTCCAGCAATGTCCATTCCATTCTGCCGAAACACGAAAGTCTCAAATGGGACTTTCATTTTTCTACTTCATTCCCAGAGTGCTTCAGAATTTGTTGGTGGGGGGGAAGGGTGTTTTCAGCTTGCTTTAGGGCTGTGAGTTGGCAAAAAGGACAGATGCTTTTCACTCCCTCTGCAGTGTCCCTGACTGCTCCTGATTTTGGAACTGGTCTGAGGTTCCTTCCCCTTGTGACTTGAGGTGTGGGAGGCTGCAAACAATTGATGCTAATGAAAAATAGAACATTGACACACCAGCCTTCAGAATAACTGTCATTCCTCAACATAGGACTTTCTGATACTAAAATAGACATCGTGTTTATCGACACGAAAACCACTGTTTCTCCTTTCCTTATTTGAGTAACAGCTGCGGCAAACTTAGTTGCTAACTGTCAGCTTCGTGTATTTTGGTAAGGAGAGCTTATCTGATTTTGGTTAACCATCATGATTAATAAACTCTGGCTCCTAACTCCATTCTACCCAAATTTGCCTGTTTTGGAAATGAGGAACAGTGAGGGAGTAGAAAATGAAATAACGGTTAACCTTTCATGAATCGTTTAAAGAGGGCTGAAAAGTTTCTGTTGTGAAGCTATTATCAAATCTTGCTGAACTTCAACAAACTATCTGGAGGTTCTTTATTAGAGGAAGTCTCCTTGTCTGCCGACCCCTGATGTAGAGGACTAGACTTGCAAATGGTGAAGCTACTGGGAAATGCAAAATTGGTCCTTGGCATTTGACAGCTCCTAAACCAGCTTTCCCAAACATGGTGTCTTCCAGATCCATCGAATTCTCATACTTCAGTGTCCTGTTGACCTGTTGTAAATCCAGATCATCGTCTTCTGCAGGGGTCTCCAACCTTGATGACTTTAAGACTTGTGGACTTCAACTCCCAGAATTCCTCAGCAAAGCTGAGGAATATATAGTATATAATATATAATATATACCAGTGATGGCTAACCTTTTTGACATTGTGTGCCAAAAGTGGGGGGGGCAGCGGGGGGACACACGCATGTGTGCCCACATCCATAATTCTATGCGCCCCGCCCCCCACCCTCATGCTCTCTCTACTTTTGCTGTGATGCCACGGTGGGCTCAGTAGGCCCATTTTTCGCTCTCTGCAGGCTCCAGGGCCTTTCTAGGAGCCTGGGGAGGGCAAAAACAGCCTTCCCCACCCTTCCTAGAGGCCCTCGGGAGGCCGGAAACAGCATGTTTCCTGACTTCTGGTGGGCCCAGAAGGCCCAAAAATCAACTGGCCGGAGCACACATGTGTGCCGGAGCTGAGCTCACGTGCCCACCAATATGGCTCCGTGTGCCATCTGTGGCACCCGTGCCATAGGTTCGCCATCATGGCTATATACTATAGTATAGTATAGTATATAGACCTGGTGAGAGAGAGGGAGAGGGAAAGAGAAAAAGGGAGGGAAAGAAATGATATTACAAAAGTTTTTTTTTTATTGTTGCTAAACGTAATATTTCAAAAGGAGGAAAAAAATGAAGGGGGATAAAAGTGCATTTATCATGTTTTTCTCAGAACGATTAGCTGAACTCTGCCTTGCTTATCATTATTTTAGGTAGTAAAACCTCCTTATTCAGGTTAAATTGCCATGTTGGCACTTTGTGATAAATAAGTGGGTTTTGGGTTGCAGTTTGGGCACTCGGTCTCTAAAAGGTTCGCCATCACTGGTATATAGTACATATACTCTCATATATAAATAGAGTTTATAGAATATAAGCCCAGAAAGGGTCTTTGGGAATCGTGGTTAAGCCATTCCCAACAGACCATCATTTTTCAGCAAAAGGGGCAGCTCCCGATTCTGTCTGCTCCATCGTTGAACAACTCTTAGACGCAGTAGCTTTTCTTGAAAGTCCAACTATTTCCAAGGTTTGCCCCTTGGAACGATGCCGAAACGATTCAGGAACAACTCTGAGAAACAATGGTGAGAGTTTGAAACTCATGACAAAAACTGACGTGAGCCGTCCTTGGTGCTCTCTGAGCTTGATTGTTTTCCTGCAGACGTTTCATTACCCAAACTAGGTAACATCATCAGGGCTCAGTTACTGTCCCAGGGATTTTAACCTAGTTCCTTACATGTTCCTGTCCTCCTTGGTCCAGGGAAAGGCCTTTGTAAAGGAGAGTCTGAAATGTATTGCCAACGGCGTCACCTCCAAGGTGTTCCTGGCCATTCGCCGATGTTCCACATTCCAGCGTATGATTTCGGAAGTGCAGGAAGAATGTTATAGCAAGCTGGACATCTGTGGCGTTGCAAAAAGGAATCCAGAAGCCATCACAGAAGTGGTCCAACTCCCAAACCAATTCTCAAACAGGTAGGTTTGATACTCCTTTAAATCAACAGTTAAATTGACTAAGGCAGTGGCCACCAATTGGTGATCCATGGACCACTGGTGGTCCACGAGAAAATGTTGGTGGCCCGCGGAAAAATTATTTGCATTTTTTTATATTGCACTAAATGCTATTTATCTTTTTAAAAAATTCACATTAGTGGTCCGCGGGATTTAAAATTATGAATTTAGTGGTTCCTGAGGTCCGAAAGGTTGGTGACTCCTGGACTGAGGGATGTTCAAGTCCCTAGACAACAAGATGTCATTTGTTGGTTGGTTTGTATCCCGCCTTTATTTTTTATTTTTTTTTTACAAAAGTGGCAAACATACCCAACACACTTCGTACTTTCACCACAAAAACAACAACCCTGTGAGGTGGGTTGGCCTGAGAGGGAGAGGGAGTGGCTCAAAGTCACCCAACTGGCTTTCATGCCTAAGGTGGGACTTGAACCCACGGTGTCCTGCTTTCTAGCTTGGGGAGCCTTAACCATTAGACCAAACTGAAGTTCCTCGTGTGACAGGCAGATCATCTCTACAAGTTAATATATAATGTGTTCGTTTATTCTAGTGTGTTTAAGTATATAAACTGCTTTTCCTGACTGGTTTCTCTTGGAACAACTCATGGGGAGCTATGAGGATAGCCACAGCTACTATTAGTCAAGGTGGGCTTCAAAAATTTTAGCAAGGGGTTCTCTGCCCTTGCTGGGTGGGTGTGGCCATGGTGGGCGTGGCCTAGTCCACCTCCTGCACCATGATTGTGGGGGGTGCTTTTGCCCTCCCCAGGCTCCGGAGGCTTTTTACGAGCCTCCAGGAGGGTGAAAACGGCCTCCCCAGGCTCCAGAGTCCCTCTGGAGACCACAAACAGACCCATTTCTGGCCTTCCCGAACTTCTGGTAGGCCTGTTTTTCACCCTCCCCAAGCTTCCCCGCACGCCCTACACATACCTGCATCCAAAATGGCCCGCGTGGGGACTCCTGGGAGGGGAGGGGAGGAAGGGTGGGAGGGGCCAGCCAGGAGTAGGATTTGGTGGTTCTCCGAACTGCACAGAATCTTAGCTACCAGTTCTTCCGAATACCTATGAACCCCCAGCAGCCCACCCCTGCTGTTAGTGGGATTAAGCCGTGTGTATAGAGTATGGCAAGTTGGGGGATCATTGTACCCCAAAATTACAGCTCTTCACAGCAGTTTATGTCCTCCATGAATTACTTGGGGATTTTCAGAGTATCACAGAATGAGAGAATTTAAATTGTAACCTTAGAAAGAAACGAAGAGAGCCAACTGCTGAGGGATGAAATTCAGGCCTGGGTTTAATCTTGGTCAAATTGGAAAGGGCTGCGGTGTGAACTCCCCAGAGAAAGCATCTCCAGGCAAGGTGCAGCAGTTCTGTTGTTTGGGAAAACGTGGTTTGGTAGTCCTGACTTATAAGAGGGATAGGAGATTTAGACAGCTTTGGGCTGGCTGGCTGAAGGGAAGGGAAGTCAGAGGTGTTCTTGGGGTATGAAAAAAAGGTTAAGAGAGTGGCAGGAATTGGGTCACCAAAGCTTTGCCCTTTTTTCTGTGTGCCACATACGAAAAAGCAGCGAGACTTCAGTCACACGATTGCTGACATTATATTGATTTTTATGACCCCCTTATGAGTGGCTGATGAAAATATTGTGACTGCTGTGTACCACAAAACCGAGGTGGCGCAGTGGTTAGAGTGCAGAACCGCAGCTACTTCAGCTGACTGCTAGTTCAGCAGATCAAATCTCACCGGCTCATGGTTGACTCAGCCTTCCATCCTTCCAAGGTGGGTAAAATGAGGACCCAGATTGTTGGGGGCCATATGCTATTAGTATACTGTCGATTATTGTAAGCCGCCCAGAGTCCTTGGAGAGTGGGCGGCATAGAAATATGATTAATTAAAAAAAGAAACACAAAGATTTGACTTGTTCTATTTTTCCTGAAAACATTATTGAAAGAATGGCCACCTCACAGTCATAGGGTGTTCTTAAAACATGTGGGGTTTGGTGTTTGTTTTGTTTTGGGGTTGTTTTTTTTTTTTTTTTTTTTGAGTGACTGAAATAAAAGGCTAATACTACAGCTAGAAATAAACCCAACAGGATTTCCTAGCTGACACTTCCCACACCCCTTCCAAAGAAACTAAGAATGGCTAAGTTGGTGATAGAGTCGAGCAGGATGTCATTAAAAAGTCAGTGGTTTAGCCTGAAGTGACATTTGTGATACAGGAAGCAAAGTTTAAGCTTCATATATTGATATTTATCCTGAAAGACTGCCATTCTCAAGACAGCCAAAAAAACACCAAAAGATAAATCTTCACACTTGGATGGTGGGGATGGTGGCTTTTCTGAATTGAAATCCTACCGCCAAGACGAAGCTCTCCTAATGCCTCAGAAGTGTAAACTAGATATAGGAAATAGTCAAGACCGTATGAGGTCAGACTATTCAGGAAATTTGAATTGGGTAAATCCGCAGTGAAGCAAAAGGATTTTCCACTCATCCCCGAGGGAAGAGAAAATCAGATTCTGGATTCTCCATGTCCTTTCATGTCTCCGTTGGGAAGATTATTGGAACTGACAGCATTCAGAGAGGGTGAAACTAGAAGCGAATGATTCAGATGGAATAGAACTGAGTCCCACTTACGGACAAGGATTTTCAGCTTTATTGTCCATTTATTGTACAATGAACGTGTTAGGATTCTATATGATGTATATAATGTTAGAACCAGTTGTCCAGGCAATATATATATACTGTAACTTTAAACTGTAAATGTTACCTTCTTGCTGAGTCATGCTGTAATGGGATAATGACTAGTTGGGAATATATTTAAACAAAGTATTGTAACCTGGTCTGTTTGAAGCTGCAATTGTGACTGAACTGCTAGAAACTGCTAGTGTGACTGAACTGCTATGAACTGCTATGAACTGCTATTGTGAAGGAGTTGCTATCTGTTGATGGATCTGCTACCATCGTGGTTTGCTAACCAGAGTGAGTTGTTTGGACTGATTTACTGGACTGATTTATTGGTGAAGACTTGGGATTTGTTTATGACTACGCTACTGCTTTTTCCTACGATAAAGTAAACTTTTGCTAAACCAGTTTTCTTATTCATTGCTCTCAACGTTTCCTTGTGCAGTTACTCTGCTGGTTGGTAAAACAACATCAATATCCTTAACAGAACGGTTGAGGGAGCTAGGTCAGTGGTGAAATCCTCCGTGGATCGCCACCAGTTTGCTTCCAGTGCATGCGCCAAAATAAGACTTCACTAGGTAAGTAGAACAGCGGGGGGGGACAGCTGTGCCGCGTGATTTAGCTTCGCTAGAAAGCAAGATTTCCTGCTTTCTAGCGAATATAAACCGCACGGCACAGCTGATCATCGGAAATACCGGTTCAGATGAACCGATAGCTTTTTTTAACTACTGGTTCGCCCAAACCGGTAGCATTTCACCCCTGAGCCCTACCGTATTTTTCAGAGTATAAGACGCACCTTTTTGCCCCCTAAAAGGGGGTGAAAATTTAGGTGCATTTTATACACCGAATGTAGCCCCGCCCACCCACTGGCCCCCACCCTTTGGCCTCTGCCTCACAGCAGTTACCTCCTTGCAAGCAAACAGCAAGAAAAAACAGCTCCTTTCTGCTTCAGCACAGCCTAATTAGCACAAGTTGATTGGATCAGCCTCCCGGCTCTCAGCTGATTTGCTCTCGGCTGTTTTGCGCAGGGCTCTGCTGCTTGCTGCAAAGAGGTAAATTTCTGGAACAGATTTTTTTTTCCCTTGTACTAATCAAGCTATGCTGAAAACGAAAATGAAAGTAAAGCAGACTGTTTGCTGTTTGCTGCAAGGAGGCAAAATTGCTCAGAGGCAGAGGGAGATTTCTTTTTCTTCTTTTCCTCACCCAAAAAAAGGTAGGTGCGTCTTATACTCCGGTGCGTTTTATACTCCGAAAATACGGTATATTTAGCCTGTCGTCAAGTTGGCTTGTGGGGGCATAACTGTCTTTCAGCATTTGAGGGGCTATCACAGAGAAAGAGGGGATTGACTTATTCTAAAAAGTACTGGAGGAACTGACAAGAAGTAATGGGGGGAAGCTTACTAAAGAGCGATCCAACCTAGAAGAAGAAAAAATTAGAATAGTGAGAATAATTAATCATTGGAATAGCTTGTCTCCCAGAGGTTTCATTGGAGGTTTTCAAAAACAGACTGGATGACTGGGATGTTATCAAGTCTTCTATCTTGAGCAGGGGGTTGGACTAGAACATGGACTATGATTTCCATGTTCTATGTTCTCTCCTTCAATTTGGGTAAGGAGCTAAAGAGCTTTTTTTTTTCCTATTTTTAAAAATGCAGCATGAAGCCTATTTTAGGCTACAGCACTACTTCCAAAATAGCAAGAATATTTGCTATTTCTTGATTAGGTTGCTTAATAGAATATCCTGCCTCTCCTCCAAAGAGCTGAGGTAATTCCCTTTTGCTTTTATCCCCCAAACAGCAACCCTGTGAGGTAAATTGAACCAAGAGAGAGAGTGAATGGTCAAGGCATTCGGTAATTTTCCATGGTGAAAGGAGAGTTGTTGGTTTGTTCATTCATTTATTCTTTCCATTTATATCCCGGTGTAATCCATGCATAGCTTTTTTTTTTTTAATTTGATTTATATGCCGCCCTTCTCCGGAGACTCAGGGTGGCTTACAATGCGCTAAGCAATAGCCTTCATGCTTTTGTATATTTATACAAAGTCAGCTTATTGCCCCCACAAACTGGGTCCTCAATTTACCTACCTTAGAAAGGATGGAAGGCTGAGTCAACCTTGAGCCTTGGTGAGATTCGAACCTGCAATAATTGTAGGCAGCTGATGTTAATAACAGGGCTTTAGACCACTGTATTATCCAAGGCTTTCAGCAGTTCAGAGGATACATCTATGGCACTTATGAATTTAAAAAACACCGTTAAGTCATTGCATGTAATTTTGAGAAATCATGAAGGATAATAATTTCCACTTAATGACATTCAGTCATAGCCTTCCTGCTTAGAGGCATCTGCAGCAGTGATGGAATTCAATTTTTTTTTACTATTGGCTCTGTGGGCGTGGCTTAATGGGTGTAGTGTGGCTTGGTGGGCATGGCAGAGGAAGGATACTGCAAAATCTCCATCCCCACCCCCACTCTGGGGCCAGCCAGAGGTGGTATCTGCTGGTTCTCCGAACTACTCAGAATTTCCACTACCGATTCTCCAGAACCTGTCAGAACCTGCTGGATTTCACCCCTGAAGATGCAGAGAGTTACATTACATGGGATGTAAACGTACACACTGATTACCCCAAAGGTGCTTTTTCAAAAGACAACTGGACTTTCTTTGTTCTTCCTTGAACACATTTCGCTTCTCATCCAGGAAGCGAAATATCTTCAAAGAAAAACAAAGGCCAGTTGCCTTTTGAAAAAGCAACCACAATCCAGGGGTGGGTTCTAAAATTTTTTACTACTGGTTCTGTGGGCGTGGCTTATTTTGTGGGCGTGGCTTGATGGTCATGTGACAATTCTTTAGGATTTAGCAGAGGTACTGGTCTACCAGGCTTTTAACTGCTTGCAGAGCTGTACGGGTCTACTCATTCGTTTTTGGGGGGCCTGGTCTACTCATTTGTTTTGGGAGGCACCGGTCTACTCATTTGTTTTTGGAGGTGCTGGTCTACCCATTTATTTTTGCAGGCACTGGTCTACTCATTTGTTTTTGGAGGCACTGGTCTACCACCACACTGCCTTTTAACACTGATCAGCTGTAGGGTGGCCCTTTGAAGCCCTGGGGCAAGAGTTTAAACAGTTTTTTTCCTTCTAGCCGATCAGCTGGGACTCAGGAGGCAGCAATAGATTGGGGGTGGGGCCAAATAAAAGGTAAGAATAAGGGGGCGGGGGCAGGGGGGGCAGAACCGGTTCGGTGACGTCATATCATCACCACTACCGGCTCCGTGGAACCGGGAGGAACCCACCACTGCCACAATCACAACGTGGATGACTGAGGATCTCCATAGACACACACTGATTATCTGCTCTTAAGTCAGACTTGACTCTTCACAGCCCTAGTCCTCGACAATCATTCATTTAGTGACCATTCAAAGTTACAACAGCACTGAGAAAGTAACTTATGGTCAGTTTCTATACTTACAAATGTTGTAGCATCTCCATGGGACACATGATCAGATTTCGGATGCGTGACAATTCTTTCATATTTATGACCGTTGCAATGTCCCGTGGTTATGTGATCCCCATGGTTGTTAAGCGAAAACCTGTTTCGCTTAACAACCGTCTCACTAACTTAACAACCGCAGTGATTCACTTAACAACAGTGGCAAGAAAGGTCATAAAATGGGGCAAAATTCACTTAACAATGCTCTCGCTTAGCAGCAGAAATGTTGGGCTCAATTGTGGTCCTAAGTCGAGGACTATCTGTAATGATCTGTCCAAACTTGGTCTTTCAGTAGTGCCCCCATAGCCACTGTAACTGAGTCCTCCCTCCCATTTTGCCCTCCTCTTTCCTCGCACATTTTCCAGGATATGAGAGAAGAAGAAGAAGAAAACAATATAAATTATTATTATCAGTCCTTTATATCTTTCGTATTTGTTTAGCCCTCTTGAGTGCTCAGAGAATTTGCCTACGGCTATGATCTAAATTTAGATCTCCTTTTTCTCCAAGATTTCAATTCCATTTTATCCCCATGGCACTCGGTGTGCTTTCCTGGCCAAGAATGGATTTGAAGTGTAGGTCCACCATAATGATTACAACACTCTGGCTCTCCTGCATTTCCTCTATACTTCAGAGGAATTGAAAGAGGGAGATTTTGTGGCTGAGGCCAAGCAATTTCCTAAGCTTTAGCTCCATCTCTTAAACGCTATGCCATTTCAAGTTAATTGACTCCGGATGAGTAAAATCTGGAAGTCTTTTGTTGCCCTTAAGTTAAAATGACACAGAGAGCATTCTTGACTTGACCAATTTAATAAAGGCCGCTGGTGCTTCTTTTGCTAGTCCCTAAGTGAAACAGCAAAGTGGATGAGAATCTAGTGGGATTTAAACCTGCCTTCCTTCGCATTTCTCATCTGCCATTCGAAAATTGACATGTGCGGCACTAAAAACAGGTTCTTAGCCCATGCTTGCGCAAATTTCCTTTCTGTAAATGAAAATACGACTTGCATGTCTGGAGCGGTTATTATAGGGCTGGAAAAAATATTTCAGATTTTTAAGACGCCAGTGTCTGGATCATTGGAGGAGCTGACTTCCCGAGTCAGCCTCTGAGGCAAATCTATGGGAACAATGCACGAGATTAGTCTTCCTCATGTTGCTATGTCATTCTGATGTGGCTTCAGGCAGTTGCTGGGTGGGAAAAGAGCCTCTACTAGAGTAAAGCTCTTTCTTGATCACAGAAGGGGCTACACAGCTGCAGTGCAGGTTGAGATGGATTTTTTAAGAAATGATGCCCTTGGTTAGCTCAGGAGGCGCTGTGTTCTGGTCAGACACCTGGCTAATGGACTTGACCTGATAAGTTGGCAGGGAGGGAGGCACTTTGATGTGATTTATTTGTGTTTTTTAATGGACAAATGTGGGGGTCCCATTTGTTGTGGCCCACCAGCGGCTAGCAGAGCTGATAGCAAATTTGGACAGTGAGGAGGTTGGGGAGGAATGTGGGCCAGTCCTGGAGTCTGGGAAAGGCTCGGACGAGGGCTCTGAGTCAGAGGCAGAGAGGTGGCCAAGGCCATCTGGTAGTTCTTCGCTGCCTCCGGAGTCTTCAGAGTCTGACATCAGCGAGGCAGAAGAACAGCGTGAGCCTGTTCCCAGTGTGCACAAGTGCAGAGCTGCCAGGAGACAGGGACAATTAAGGAAACAGGGTCGACTTGGGAGTAAAGCTTGGAGATGATTGGCCCCTCCCATAAGACATAAAAGAGAAGTGAATGGGACGTGAGCTTTTGCAGGAAGCAATTGGTTCATCTGGCCGATTCAAGAGATGAAAATTCTGTTTGTGACTCTGTGCCAAGTTTGGCCTTGCCCTGCGTCTGGAAATTAGCTCTTTGGCAGCGTTCCACGTGAGATAGGTAGGTGTTGATAACCTTCCTCTGAAAGCCTGTTTATCAAGCCTTGTGGACTGTAAATGAAAGTAATTTACAGCCGTATGAATTAAAGAGGTTTGCCGGGACTAAATTTGTGCTATTTACTTTCTAAGAAAGCCTAAGTCAGAACATCATTAGAAGACCCAAAGGTGCTTTCTTTCCAAAGGCAACTGGGATTTCTTGTTTGGCTTGAAGACATTTTGCTTCTCACCCAAGAAGCAGTCCTGTCTGAATAGTGGAGAATAGAAGGATTCATGTTCCTTGCAGTCATCTTGCAGAAACCCTTCCATTCTCCACCATTCAGTCAGAACTTAAAACTTCTTGGATGAAAAGTGAAATGTCTTCAGGGAAAACAAAAAAGTCCATTTGCCTTTGGAAAGAAAGCACCTTTGGGACAACCATCCCCTGGATGATGGAGAATCTCCATAGACATTTCCCAATAGTAGAGAATATCTGTAGCTCAGGGTTGAACTGTGGAGCCCTTAGTGCTCTCTGAGCTTAGTTCTTTGCCTGCAGATGGTTCATTATCCAACTAGATAACCTCATCAGTGCAAACAACTAAGCTCAAAGAACACCAAGGACTGCAAAAATGTGGCGTCCTATTACAATTACACCAATGCATTTCCACTTCAGGCGTCTTAACATTGTTCTCTGATGTCTACCTAGGCTTTTACTGTATTTAAATTGTGGTTTTAGGGTCATCGAACAGAAAGTTTAGAAGATACTTTGAAGACCATCTAGTTCAACCTCCTGCCCAGGGTACATATCCATTACAATAGCATCCCCAAAGTTGGCTATGCAGTCCCTGCTGAAACGCCTCCCAAAACAGATTGTTTCATTGTCCAACCGTTCTTATCATTAGGAAATCTTTCCTGGCATCAAATCACTTCCTTGTAATTTGACCTACCCAAAGTGAATGGAATTGAATGGGTTGAAATGGCAATACTACTTGACTGCAGTATCCAAATACCGATTTGATTTGCAAATGCTGATTTGAAGCACAAGCGAACACGTTTCTAGAATAAAGGAAATGGGCCCATTTTGCCTTTCTCTGGTACTCTGCTCTCATAGGACCAATGACGACTGATGGTTGGAGAATATTCACCAGGTTAGCAGTAGAAGTTCAGCTCCAGAAGTTCACACCTTCATAAGCTGACAAAGGACAAATAGAAGGGGGGGGGCGGGAAACGGAAGAGAAGTCGCAGCAGTGATCATCCCTGGAAAGCAGAATATGGGATCGTTTTAGATCCTAGCATACACTTAGATCCTGACCTAAGAGTTGGGAACGAAGGGTTGTTTTTAAAAGCTAGGCAGAAAATGCAGGCTTTGCGTAAAGATTTAAATGGGGGGAAAAAGAACTTCATGTTGCACTTTTGTGAAGCAATCCTGAGCAGATGGGTGGATGGAAGAAACGACTCTTGAGTGAGCAGGCAACATCTTAGTTTGTTTGAGAAGTTAGCATAGCACCAGGATGTTGACCTGCCAAAGGCAAAATATAAGGTGGTGTTGAGAATCTGGCTTGGCTGACGGATGGGTTTTATTTCCAGAAAGATTGTCTCCAGCAATCTAGCATAAAACCATAAAGCCAGGGCAGCCTGGCTGGCAAACATTGCTCTGCCCTCCACATACTTTCATCTACTCCATCATCTACTCCTGGAAGGCCTTACCATAGACGTAAAGTGGCAAATCATGGGCAGATGTTCATGAACAGCAGCCCAATGGGTTCAGGAGAGCTGTGTAAGTTTATGGTAACCAAAAATTCGCAGATGTTAATGAAACCTTTTGCCGTTTCATAAAAGGTGCTACCAAATTGATCATTTTTGGAGGGGCTTGCTAGGAGCTTCGTCTGTTTCCTTCTGCTGCCTATTGAGAGAGAGCTGACCCTATCACGGGCCACGGTTAAGGTGTATTGTCACCAAAGATTGCATTTGGGCTGTGCAAAATAGGTTGAGTATTCTAAAGCCACAAACCACCCTCATCTCCATCTCTAAATATCGACTGAGTTGATCAGGCAACTCAGCTGGGATCGCCAGAGGCTTTTAAAGGCATTTTTTCCCCCCTACAACCTCTTTGGCTGAAGAGGTTGTAGAAAAAAAATGCTTTTAAAAGCCTCTGACGATCCCAGCTGAGGTGCGCGATCATCAGAGGCTTGCTTTTTTTTTACTTTTAAAAGCATTTTTTTGGGCCCAAGAGATTGTAGAAAAAATGCTTTTAAAAGTAAAAGTTAAAAAAGTTTTTTAAAAAGCCTCTGATGATGTGGGTGGGGTAAGTGAGCGGCGACCTGGCCGGGTGTCCCTGAGGACACAGATAAAGTGCTTCAAGGACCCTCTAAAAGGATGCAAATGCCCAGCTGTCTGCAAGGAGTATAAATCCTTCCATTCCCCACCATCCACTCAGAGCTGAAGAAGCTTCTTGGATGAAAAGCAAAATGTCTTCAAAGAAAAAACCAGAAAGTCCAGTTGCCTTCCTCTGGGACAACCATGAGCTGGATGATTAAGCATCTCCATAGTCATTCTGAATACTGGCTTCTGAATGGTCCCGAATGCTGTGAACTCTGTTGAGTTCTCTGGGACAATCTTATGGAATACTAACTAATATTGTCTTTGTTACAGGTATTACAGCAAACTTGTGAGAAGTTTGCTGGAATGTGGGGAAGAAACAGTCGGGACCATTAAAGACAGTTTGATGGCCAAAATTGGACCAAACATGGCCAGCCTCTTCCATCTCCTGCAGACAGATCGCTGCGGCCAGATTCATCCGAGAGCAGACTTCAATCGGAGACGCATCGCGGAGCCTCAAAAGTTAAAAATCTATTTGAGGAATCTCCGGGGGGAGGGACCTTCACCGTCCCACGTGAAGCGTGATTCTTCAGAAAGTGTGTAAATGTGCCACTGAATGAGTAGAGAATCCCAGTTGTACCAAACTAAGAAATTGCTCTTTTTTTTTTCTTTTGCATTCACAATACACCAGAAATGTACTGTAACTGACTTTCTAAGGACATTGAGCCAATCTATACATTCATTCAAACAAACAAATGAAAAGGACATGGCATTGTTTTCCTGGGACTGTACCACTTAAAGGAGGGGTCTCCAAACTTGACAACTTTCAGACTTCTGGACTTCAATTTCCAGAATTCCTCAGCCAGCTTTGCTTTGCTGAGGAATTCTGGGAATTGAAGTCCAGAAGTGTTAAAGTTGTCAAGTTTGGAGACTCCTGACTTAAAAGTTGAGGTGGGGAAAACCGCCTATTTAAAGCTTAACGTTGCAAATGTACTCATGCTTAAATAGTTCTTTCAACAGTCTAAAATATTTCATGAGGATCTCCTTTAATTGGGAAAGAATAGAAAGAATCTACTTCTTCTCCTCTGCCATTAATCATAATATATTCTGAAGTGGTACAGTCAGGAATAATTGGTTCTCCATGTTTTTTATGGAAGTATAGATTGGTCCCTGGTCATCGGCTATAGAGTTTTTACTTCTCATCCTCCCCGGTCCCACTTCACCCTTCAAACAAACTGTATGAAAATAGAATTCTGGTTAGGACTGTATCAAAAGCTCCATTTCATCATGGAATGGTGGATCCCTGGATCTGCCCCAACAGTTCAAATGAATATAAGCTTTTCTTGAAAGTGACTGTAAGAGCACTTCAGCAGACACCAAACTTTCCTTGTACTGTAGCTCAAGCGACTTGACAGTCCGATAGCGTAGATATAGTTCTGCTTATCCTAAGGGGAAGACAAGAATGGGGGAGTCTAAAACAAAACAAAAGAAGAAGTAAAAAGATGTATTCTGCAGGTCTCATTGGACCATGGATACAAATGGTACTGTTTCATAGGCAAACACCAGTGTCCTATTTAGACTCTGTATCTCAGTGCTGCAAGGTTTAATTTTTTCACTTTTGAGAGTTCCTGAGATGACTGTTTTGAATCAACATTAACCTCTTCCGGGGTGGGCTTCAAAAATTTTAGCAAGGGATTCTCTGCCCGGTTGCTGGGTGGGCGTGGCCATATCGGCCTCCTGCACCATGGCCGGAGGGCGTTTTTGCCCTCTCTGGGCTCCGGAGGTTTTCCTTGAACCTCCGGGGGGCAAAAACAGCCTCCCCAGGCTCCAGAGGCCCTCTGGAGGCTGGAAACTGGCCCATTTCCAACCTTCCTGAATTTCCGATAGGCCCATTTTTCGCCCTCCCCAAGCCTCTGTGCACTTACCTACATCTAAAACGGGCCGCGTGGGGACTCCTGGGAGGGACGGGGTGGGGTGGCCAGGGCCAGCCAAGAGTGGGATTCGGGGGTTCTCCGAACTGCACAGAATCTTAGCTAGAGGTTCTCCCGAACCCCCCCCCCGAACCCCCCAGCAGCCCCACCCCTGACTTCTTCAAATTCTGACCATAAAAGATGGTCTTACAGCAAATGAGCAGTTCATCTTGGATCACTTGGGATATTGTCCCAGCCTTTCCAATTAAGTGAAAAAACAAAACGTTTTTGCTAGCCTGAGAACTGACCCAATAAACGGCTAATTCTTGAACTTTTCTAACAACTAGATCCTCCCCTTCAGGTCTTCCTTAAAAAGAAAGGCAATTTGCCAAAGATTAGATATTTATCTTTTTTTTCTTCTTATACTACCCTGCAATGTCTAGAGGTTGTAAGCAGGTGGGGTAAGATGACACTATAAAGTGATGTCCAGGTTGTTGTTCTGGGTCCTTGATACACCAACACCAATAACTTGTATGAAATGTGCTGTTGTCTTTGCATTGCAAGAGTTTCACTTCCTGTGGACAATTCCTCCCCACTTTCCATTTTAACATACGACAAGAGCTTAGCCCTAGAATTGTCATTGGTGCCATGACAAATGATGCCTAAGATCTATCTTCCTCATCCCACTGTTCTCCTGATGTGTTAATCCAGGGGTGTCAAACTCACGGCGTCACATGACATATCGGGACTTTTTCCCCCTTCGCTAAACCAGGCGGGGCAAGACCAGCACGCGACGCATCCAGCCTGTGGGGCCGTGAGTTTGACACCCCTGTGTTAATCTATGGGTCCCATCACTCTCCAGCAGCATGCTTGTTCTAGAGTGATTATAGACATATTCCAACACATCATAAGAATACCGGGTGAGAGAAGACGGTCTAAAACCTTGGCCTAGTTCTCACCGGGATGGTGAAATTGTCTTGGACTGCATGTCTTGAGGCTGTAAGTTGAGAACCTTGTGATGGGAATGTGGCATGCTCAGAACAAAGTGTTTGCATGTAGAAATTGGCATGTGTATGGGGTAGGTTTGGTGACATCTCAGTGGACATACTATCTTGCCAGAAGAAAGTCTTATGTTATTTGGACAGAACGGCAATTCTTTTATTTTAAGAGTAGCCTCTTACAGTTTGAAGGGGAAGGTTCTCACTAGAGCAGGGGTCTCCAACCTTGGCAACTTTATGACTTGTGGACTTCAACTCCCAGAATTCGTCAGCCAGCACGTGCTGGCTGAGGAATTCTAGGAGTTGAAGTCCACAAGTCGTAAAGTTGCCAAGGTTGGAGACCCCTGCTCTAGAGGACCCTTGCATGGTAGTGGACAGAAGGGCTTAAGCCATGTCTATGTTTTCTTGGGATGCTAATACCTCTTGCATGGTCTCTAAAAGAGCAGATGAAACCATCTAACCTACCATTACTTTTCCCAGGTCACTTTAAGGAATCTGGTGACCACTGTCTTAAGAATAGAGCCTTGAGCCTTACTCTCTTGATAGAAACTGAAAAAATTGTGTATTAGGGAAAAGTTCCAGGGACTTTTGGGGTTGTTGTTGAAATGATATCAAATAGCTTTGCAACTCATCGTTCCACTTGATAACTTTGCAATGATTTCTGGACAACTTTTATTTCTAGAAGAATATCTCCTCTGTTGGAAAGCATCAGTATAAAAGTATGACTCAATTCTAAAGGCACTATACCAGGGGACTCCAACCTTGGCAAAGCTGGCTGAGGAACTCTGGGAGTTGAAGTCCACAAGTCTTAAAGTTGCCAAGGATGGAGACCCCTGCACTATACTGTTAAATTACTTTGCTTAGGAATGCCACTTGAATCAAGAAAAAGGGTTAGACAAAGAAAATTACTTTGGTTATTGTCAGATGCCATATCCTAACCCAGGTGTCAGCAACCCGCAGCTCTGGAGCCACATGTGGCTCCTTGTCGCCGATCGGCTCCACAATTGATAGGGCTTTCGGTTAGGACAGGTAGAGGAAAAAGGATGCCGTGCTAGGAGGAGACTCTATGGTGGGGTAACCGGATTTCCAGTCGGTTCCAGAATTGAATGGGAGGCTTGCGTTAGGACCTTTGTGGCTCTTTGAGTGTTTAAGGTTGCCGACCCCTGTCCTAATCCCTGCCTACATTAAAGCGAGATTCTTGGGCGCTGCTTTAAAAAAAAAAAACCTTCACCAAACTGAACTATACGTGACATGCCTGCACATAGCTTAACGATCTAGCGAGGGCTTGCCTTAACTCTCAATGCATTAGGTTGGAGCAAGGCTAAGTAGTTCAGCTCAGGTCCCCTTCCAGATTCACAGTCAGGTTGGTGGTTAAATCTCAAAGAGGGGACCAAATTCAGCTAACTTAGTCGGTTGCGAACCCATTGATTTTGCGACTTTTGAAATGTCAGTGTTAATGTCCCACTGAAACAGCCTTTCAGATAAATCGTAAAACTCAGGGTCAGGGTCAACTTACCGTTTTAAGAAGACAGGTTGGCAAAGTAGGTTTGATGGATTCTCCTGAGGTATCTTTTCTCTTTCCTTGCAAGTTTCGATGGGCACCACGTTTCTGAAGCTGCCTGGGCCCTGCCAGATTGTTTTGTGTTTTTGTTTTTTTGCACTGCTTCGGCAGGGAACGTAGAGAATTTTTATTGGAAGATTTTGTAGGATTCTGGCAATATGCC
Source organism: Ptyas mucosa (assembly GCA_012654045.1). Lineage (NCBI taxonomy): Eukaryota > Metazoa > Chordata > Lepidosauria > Squamata > Colubridae > Ptyas > Ptyas mucosa. Next base: position 300,537 of record WNWU01000076.1, read on the forward strand.
TGACTATGCTGGGTGCCAAAAATTCATTCATTCTATGTAGGTCTTTGGTTATTCGGGTTTTCTCCCGTGTGAAATTGGAAGTGTCTTGGCGACGTTTCAACGAAGTCTCATTTGTCATCTTCAGACTGATGTTTTCGGCTTCGTGCTTCTAGGAGCAATGTGTGATCACAGCTGTTTCTTCCTTTTAACTGCCAGTTGGGGTGTGAACTGATTGGGTGGGAGCTTGGCTGTGTTCTGATTGGGTGGAGGTGTGTTCTGATTGCTAGGGGGCTTGGCTGTGCTCTGATTGGATGGGGAGTTGGCTGTGCTCTGATTGGATGGGGCTGTGTTCTGTTTTAGGCGGGAGAAAACCCGAATAACCAAAGACCTACATATATATATATATATTTTCCGTCGGGCACTTCTCTCTGATTCTCCAGTTTGAAAAGAGATACTTTTAGGAGCAGCTTGAATTGAAAAGAAGGTTGTTCAGTCCCAGCTTTGCTGCTGCTCTCCTGAGAAATTACGCTTTCCTAATGCACTGGCTTTGAAAGTTTGCTGGAAGGATTGAAACAGGCACTTTACCTATTGCACTTTCCAAATCGGGATAAATCTTGTTCATCGTGTGTGAAGTTCATCTTCTTAATGAGAAATCTTTTGGACCGCCGTCAGGTTCCACAGAGATTTGATCCATGTTACATTCCAAATTTGCAGGGTCATCCGCCTGAGGAAAGGAGTCAAAAGAGGGTGGCGTCAAAAGAGGTGGATCCACCTCTGTCTCTTTCTTTTGCTGGCCTCTCTGTGGACCCCACCCCCCTCACCCTGCAAACCTCTCCGGTAAGGGAATTGGCAACCACACGTGACCATTACCTTACTGTAGAGAAGTGAATAATCACAATGAATATACTGAAAAAATATATGCTTCTCATGGAAAAAAAACTATTTAAAAAGCAATAGAATGTTTACCACGACGCCTTTAAGCATTAACTTGCTGCTAAAAATACATTTCTCACCCCGAGGCAGTACTTCAGCCTTTGCTGTCTTCATTTAAATGCATGTAGCCTGAGAAAAATGTGGTTATAGAATTATAAGCAGCAAAGGAAGAAGGGAAGAATTGCCGGGAGCAAGATTTTTATATTCCATATTATGCAGTCAAGTCTGAGTCTGTGATGCTGTGGAATAGAAACTTAACGCTTTTCAGGTAAATTCAATTCTCCTTTGCTTGTTTCAGGAGTGTGTCTTTTCACCAATGCTTTAAAATGAAGTTTGATTGGGGACCGAAGCGTGTTTCTTGATTTGTAAGTGTGGAGCATTGATATTCCACATTAAATTGCTTGAATATTAATGACACGTTGGAATTTTAGAAGGGGTGGGGAGAGAATGCATATATGGGAGAAGGAAAATCTATTTGGCAAATAGATCATATCACGTTAGAGCAGGGATCTCCACACTTGGCAACTTTAAGACTTACGGACTTCAACTGCTACCCTGGTTGGGGAATTCTGGGAGTTGAACTCTACAACTCTTAAAAGTTGCCAACTTTGGAGACCCCTGCATTAGAGGATATTGCTTTACATTGACAGGTATAGTAATTCCTTAAATCCCGTAGGTCGATTCACAAAGTAATTTTAACTGCACTGAAATGGATATTTGATTTTGTAGTAGAATGGGGTTCCCTCACACACAAAAAAATGTGCGCTCCTAATAATGGTCCCTGTAACAACAAAGGGGTCAAAAGAGGCCAGATAGTAGATGTGGCATCTCAATGAAAGGCCCTACCCACCATCTTGCTTCTCTTGATGTCTTCCCATGGGTGCCGTTGTATTGTAGACCAGATCCAAGCTTGTTCATGAGACAAGTGGACATTCCTAAGATGGCCAAACTGAATGGGCCTTGGGGTCTAATCCATAAAATCGTCTTAAGGAACGCAAAAATTCATCCTTCCCGCCTCAAGCTCCTGAGGCAAAGGAGGGCTCTCAAGATGTTGTAGGTCTTCATCTCATCACAATGTGGCAAGGGATTGTGGGAGTTTATAGCTTGTGATCTAAAGCAGGGGTCTCCAACCTTGGCAACGTTAAGCCTGGAGGACTTCAACTCCCAGAATTCCCCAGCCAGCAAAGCTGGCTGGGGAATTCTGGGAGTTAAAGTCCTCCAGGCTTAACGTTGCCAAGGTTAGAGACTCCTGAACTAAAATATACTAAAATATAGCTCTCCAGATTCTACTGAATTACATCTCCAACCATGCTGGTCTGGAACAGAAGGCCTGTATCTTGTGCTTAACATCTAAAAAAACAAAAACAAAACATGGAGAGTAACCGGTTGTCTACCCTTACTCCAGGGACTCCTGCCTTCCCTTCCTCCTCTTCCTCTTTTTTTTCTTGATTATATAACCCCACTTCATGACATGAAAGTGACTTGTATGAACAGAACTAGCCATTTTGTAAGGAACAAATTTGCTATTGGGGGGTGGGGGCGGGGGGGGAGAAAAAAATCTGAAAAGGAAGGAAAAAGAATTTAAAAAAGGAGGGGGAATGTGTGCAAAATGTTCTAAACGAACGGTTTCCGGTTCAAAACGGGTCTTTTCCAGCATTTCAGAGGTGTTGCACTTCAAAAATGTTTGGAAAAAAAGCCCATTTTGCTTTTGGGCAGCCGTTTCCAAGTTGAAGGGAGCGTTTCGGATTCTAGACGGTCCAAATATGAAACGTTTTACATATTATTAAAGAAACAGCAGAATCCTCCTCCTCCTCCTCATTCTGTGATGATGAGGAAGCTTAATTTCCACTTTGAATGGGAGAGGAGCTTGTATGCTTTCCGTTTAATATCTGTCAAAAGCCTAAAGTAAGTAACTGGTATAAATCTAAGCAATTTTTATAAGCTTAAGGTAGATGAGTAACAGAACCCTATCAGCCCATGCAATAGAGTGATTGCAACTCAGTGTGATACCAGATCAAAGCGCACCCCTTCTTAAAAACATCTGGCCTTATAATACTGATGGATCCCACTTGAAATTGAGGGCTGTGGCTTATCTTAAGAAATAATAAAGAAAAATGCATGATTTAATTGTGATTTTTTTCGCACTTTAGATATTTTGTGCCATTTCTATACAGATACATATATATATAAAGTATGTATTTATAATTTAATTTTTTTTTTCCTTTTGGCCAAATGCTGGAATAAACAGTGAGCATATCTGGTATATGTCATTATTTATTTATGAAATTGCAATTCTCTCTCTTTTTTTTATTTTAGAAAGAAAAAAGAAAATAGCCACCAGTGTTCTTATAAAGATTATTTTAAAAAAAAAGTTATTGCAGCCATGAGAAAAAGGTGCAAGCTATTTTCTCTGCTTATTTTTCTAAGTAAGAAAAAAAAATGCATAACATTATCAAACCTGTGGTGGATTCCTTATGAGAGTGAATTAAAAAAAAAATCTGGCCCCATGTTAAGTGTCTGCCTTCTTCTTTTTTACTAAAAAAAACAAATTAATCCTTTTCCTAAACTGCAGCACTGATTGTCTTTTGAAAAATTGCAAAAGAACAAAATGCCTCTTTTGAATGGTCGGGAAGTGGGATTATTTTCTGCTACTGTATATATCCTTTCAGTGGTGGAATTCAATTTTTTTTACTGCCGGTTCTGTGGGCGTGGCTTGGTGGGCGTGGCAGGGGAAAGAGACTGCAAAATCTCCATTCCCACCCCAATCCAGCGGGAAGGATATTGCAAAATCTCCATTCCCACCCTATTCTGGGGCCAGCCAGAGGTGGTATTTGCCGGTTCTCCGAATTACTTAAAATTTCCGCTACCGGTTCTCCAGAACCTGCTGAATAGCACCCCTGCATCCTTTCCATTTGATCAGTTAAAGCTGACATGCAGAGTTTGAATCATTGGACGAGAGCTAAAAATTCACTTGAGATTCCAGCAGGGGCTTCTCTCCTCTAGGTCAGTGGCTCTCAACCTGTGGTCTGAGGACCTCTGGGGGTACACGATGTCACCCCAGGGGGTACACAAAGACTTGAAGAAATGTTATTTAAATCTTGAGTTAAGTCTTGGGGATCCGTGACCCACAAAAGTTATTTAAAGGGCAAAGAAAAGGTTGAGGACCACTGCTCTAGGTCAAGGGTCAGCAATCTGTGGCTCTGGAGCCGCCTGTGGCTCTTTCACCCTTCTGCTGTGGCTCCCTGTCACTCAAAATATGCATCACAACCGCCAATGTGCGACACATGATTTATTTATTTATTTTTATTTGATTTATATGCCGCCCTTCTCCGGAGACTCAGGGCGGCTTACAGTGCATTAAGCAATAGCCTTCATACTTTTGTATATTTATACAAAGTCAGCTTATTGCCCCCACAAACTGGGTCCTCATTGAGCTTTTCAACCCCCGGTAGGCCAACCATGGATAAATCCAAGAAAAGAAAATTTTCAGAAGAAAACAGAACATTTAATTCAACTACATATGCTAGTTTTGTGGCCGCTCAAGAAATAGTCAGGCACGGGAAAGGTTTTGTGGCTCCCGGTGTTTTCTTTTCTGTGGGAAACGGGTCCAAATGGCTCTTTGAGTGTTTAAGGTTGCAGACCCCAGCTCTAGGTCCTATATCATCCAGGTTGTAATTCAAAACCATGCAACTAAAGAAAACTGGAGAAATCAATGGGTTTAGGATACACATGGAGTTTATAGATGTCTGTCTAATAAGGATGCTGAGAGGGACAAAATGCTAGACGAGACACTGGAATTGCTTGTTGTTCAATCATCCAGTAATTTCTAAACCATCATTTCACCAGGATTATTACTTTGTGTTCTTGTAAGCTCCTACCTGTCTTCAGTGATGACGCCTACCCATCTTCTCTTCCACTCAACTGTTTTTCTGATGGCCTCTTATTTTTTCCAAGGGTCAGGTTCTTTCACCAGTGACTCTTTCCTTTGCCTCACACATCCCAAATATTTAAGCTTTGGCTTCATATTTAGCATTTTCAATGAGAAGCCTGGTTTTACTTCCTCTAATTTTGAATGATTTGTTCTTTCAGGATGTCCAACATCTTTCTCTGGAACTACAATTTGAACATGGTTTTTTGTTGTTGTTCTTTGTTCAGCCTTTCTATTGGTTAACTTTCAGAGACATGTTACAATTGGATCAACCATGACCTTGGGAATAGACCATTGAGGTTGGAATAGCTATAACAAGAGGGTAGAGAAAGTGGTATATAGATATGAATAGAAACATCAACTTTGTCTTAATAGAGCAATTATCAGTGCACTATTAGGATTCCCAGCTGAGTCCAACAGTAAGCAAGAGGAGAAATAATAGAAAATTCCCCCAAGTGGGAACTGTTTCTTCTCACAATGAATGGAATTTGCCTTCAACTTGGATGAAGCATTTTCCAATGATTTGGGATAATGTATTATGTTATATAGGGGGCAGCGCTGGGCTTGTCAACAGGAAAGCCGACAGCCCAGGTTCAAGACCCAAATGCTACACAATGGAATGAGCTCCTGTCCTCTTCCCAGCTCCTGCCAACTTAGCAGTACAAAAGCATGTAAATGCGAGTAGATAAATAGGTACCACTTTGATGGGAAGGTAACAGCTGAACACATGACTGCGGAAATTTCTTCAGACAGCGCTGGCTCAATGGCCTTTAAATGGCTGCAACTAGCAGAGTAAAATCCACCAGGACTCCTGTTAGGTTATATAATAAGATGGATTTCTTTGCATATTTTTAACTTAGGCTACTGAAAGGGAATTGTATGCTACTCAGATAAATGAACGATGCTGATTGTTCTGATTGTCAAGCAATTGTCAAGCAAGAATCACTAGTAATTTCTGCAGAGCAAGTCCTGCCCTCACTCTTCCTGGAACCACAAATCAATCATCATCAATAATACCAAGCATGGGAAAAGTCCTCACAGAACTTTTATTGAATATATTGTTCCTTGCACTCTTAATGTGGGCGTGGAAGCAAATACCCTTTTCTATAGAGCTTCCTTGGGAATGCGCACACAAAATGCATTTCTACAAGTCGAGGGTCCTTCGCCAAAGATGAAGTCGGCTATAATCAAGTTGGCTTTAATGTGGTTTTCTGAATAGAAGGATATTACAATAGGTAGGTTTGCATCTAGTGGCTTTATAAACAGATTTCAAACCCAGCCCTGCCTCTCCAAGGCCCATTGAATCATCTGAGAATGACTGGCCTTGTAGAAACACAAACGGAATGAATGGGCAACCCCTGTTCATTGAAGAGCACCGTTCTCCTGCCAACCAGCTAAATTCCTGAGGTCAATCCAAGATGCCTCCATTAAACTATCCTCAGTTAAAACACTCAGCAAAAATGTCATTAGCAAGTTCCTTTGAACAATGTGCACAAAGAGAAACAAGGGGTCTGTGCTTTTAAGGAAGAATAAACAATTCAACCAGTCAAGGCTATAGAGAGGTGACCACTGGGGAAGTTAATAAAAGGAGGCAGGGCTAACTCTTTAAAATAAAGAAGGCAGGTGATTCAGTAGTATTTATTAGAGAGGAGAAAAGCAGTGATGCAAATCTGATTTTGTCCTATCCTGTTCCCCTCTGTCTTCCCCACCTCACCCCACCCCCATCTGAGAAGAAACCAATACTAATTTTGGTCGCCACGATGTAAAAAAGATGTGGAGACTCTAGAAAGAGTGCAGAGAAGAGCAACAAAGATGATTAGGGGACTGGAGGCTAAAACATATGAAGAACAGTTGCAGGAACTGGGTATGTCTAGTTTAATGAAAAGCAGGAGTAGCGGAGACATGATAGTAGTCTTCCAATATCTCAGGGGCTGCCACAAAGAAGAGAGGGTCAAGCTATTCTCCAAAGTACCTGAGGGCAGGACAAGAAGCAATGGGTGGAAACTAATCAAGGAGAGAAGCAACTTAGAACTAAGGAGAAATTTCCTGACAGTTAGAACAAAAATGCTTTTAAAAAATAAAAATAAAAAAGCCTCTGATGATCACACGGCTCAGCTGGGATCATCAGAGGCTTTTAAAAGCATTTTTTCTGCAACCTCTTCGGCTGAACAGGTTGTAGAAAAAAATGCTTTGAAAAGTTTTTTTAAAAAAGTTGGCCACGCCCACCCAGTCACATTACACCCCCCCAAGCCACTCCCACAGAACCGGTAGTAACAAATTTTACATTTCACCACTGGTCTAAGATATGCAAAAGAAAAAAGAAAAAAAAAGGGTGGGTGGGTGGCCCAGACAATCCTTGAGATTTTTGTGAGCCCAAAGCCACTCCTTTCTACCCATGGGGCACAGAATCCCCTTAGTAATAGCAATAGCACTTAGACTTATATACCACTTTACAATGCTTTACAGCCCTCTCTAAGCGGTTTACAGAGTCAGCCTCTTGCCCCCAACAATCCCACCTCAGAAGGATGGAAGGCTGAGTCAACCTTGACCCTGGTGAGATTTGATCTGCCAAACTGCTGGCAGCCAGTGATCAGCAGAAGTAGCCTGCAAGACTGTATTCTAACCACTGCACCACCACAGCTCTTAAATATATACTGTCCATATTTGGCATATTGAATAATGTCCCCCTACTCTAAAGAACATTAGCAATGCAAGCTTTTAAATGCAGGTAAGGTTTTCTGAAATGGCAAGGCCACTTTTTCCACGAAAGCTCATCCTTCTTCACATCTTCTTCCCAACTATTCCCCATCCAACAGACCAAGAGGAACGGACAATTCATTCCCAGGTTCTGAATGTCAATATTTTTTTTAAAAAAACTACAACAAAAATCTAAAACAGTCTGAGAACCACAGGTTGCTTGACCTTTGCTTCAAAAAAAACCCAACAACAATCCAAAAAAACCAACCTATTATTTAAGATTCCTGCAATTTCCAGAGAGACCAGCAGGTCTTACTCTAGAACGCATTCCAACACCTGGAAGGGCATCTGTCTCTCTGAAGCTGATGTTTCCTCTCTCTTTGTCCTGGCTGCTCCTTTGATTTCCTTTTTCTCACCCAACAGGCATACACATATTTATTCTGAGCATGTATTTGGATGGTAGGTGTGGTCGGTGGTTAGAAACCACCAACCATCAAAAAAAACAAATGAAAAGACTAACTGTGGGGCATCCTTTGAGAAACGAAACCATTAAAAAAAACTTGAGAAGTTCTCACTGAAAATGAGTATTAAACTTGTCTGAGGTGGGTGAGAAAGCTCCCCAAATCATAACTCTGGGATCTGTTAGGAGATCCCAGAGTTCGAGAACAGAGTCCTCCTTGGCACGTATTCAGTCCAGAAATTCATCTCTGGAATTTGACCAGTATTCATCCATCCCCTTTGTTTACAGAAACTCCGGTTCTCAGTTTTCTGCACAAATTATTTCACAAATTTATTTGGGGAGTGTGTAATTTTGCTGTTGCTGCTATTGCTAAATAAGCCATTATTAAACTCCCATGAGCTAGGAAAAGATGATCTACAATAGTTCCCTTCTACTTTCACGTGTTCAAGAACCCATCTTGCTATTTCCATTCTTGAGTCAATTTCACAGTGGCAAAGTTTGGAGACCAGGCTCTGAGTCTCTTCGATAACCGAGTTAGAGAAAAGGGTTACATGAGATCAGGAGCTCTTCTAGATGGGTGAATAACCCCAATAACGGAGTGAGATGAACATCTCACATGGTCCTGTGTATTGCCTTGCAACAATTGCCAGAATTCCTGTGTCACTGTTGTGGCCCGTCAGCGGCTTGTGCAGGTAGTAGCTGATTCTGACAACGAAGAGGCTGGTGTGATGCGGCGCCAGCAGCCTGTGCAGCTGGCACTCGAGTCAGACAATGAGGAGGCTGGAGAAGATGTGGTGCCAGAGGCGGGGATTCAGCCAGGGCCTTCAGAACCTCCAGAAGCTCCCTTAAGTAAAGAGGACGAAGAGGAGGAGCCTCTTCTCGATGCACAGGCGTGCAGAGCTGCCAAAAGGCATGAGTGGCTCCTCAGGAGGAGATCTCCTCGAGAGTAAGGCTTGGGGCTAATTGGCCACTCCCTTATCCTATTTAAGGAGGAATGCCGACTGAAGCAATTTGCAGGGAACAACTTCGTTCACATACCTTCGTGTCTTGCCTTGCTTCCTGCAAATTGCGTCTGGGCATTCTGCCAACCACAGTAAGCTTTCAGTATTATTCTTTGAATTCTTGGCTAATGCAGTTAATTAATAGCCGTTGTTGTAAAAAACTGGTTTATTTAGTAAACTAAGGTTTGAACAGACTTTGTGTGTGCTGCGTTCTTTGGGGTCCGTAGCTGGGGCAGAACAGTCACTGATATTCTGTTCAGTGGAAAATGTCAACGTAATAGTTTAGATTATGTGTTTTGTATGCTTTCACCACCTGATATTTCCAGTCACAAGGAATAAGGATGTGGTCATCAGAAGGATTTTAATTTTACAATTTAGGGGTCCCAAAGGTGCTTTTTCGGGAGGCAACTGGACTTTCTTGTTTTTTCTTTTGAAGAAGTTTCGCTTCTCACCCAAGAAGCCTCTTCAGCTCTGACTGGATAGTGGGGAATGGAAGGATTTATATTCCTTGCAAACAACTGGTCATTTGCATCCTTTTAGAGGGTCCTTGAAGCGCTTGGAGGTTTGTCTGTTTGCTCCTGGTTCCTGTAGTCTGCCATTTTTTTCCTCTGGAAATCCATTCCTACTCCCACACCATTCAAAGGGTGTTTATCCCAAATTATATCGCTAAAAGTCTGTAGAGATTTTCAGTCATTCAGGTCATGGTTGTCCCAAAGGAGCTTTTTCAGGAAGCAACTGGACTTTCTGTTTTTTCTTTTGAAGACGTTTCACTTCCCAAGAAGCTTCTTGGATGAGAAGTGAAACGTCTTCAAAAGAAAAAAAAAAACAGAAAATCCAGTTGCCTCCTGAAAAAGCACCTTTGGGACAACCATGACCTGGATGACGGAGAATCTCTATGGACTTAAAACTCAGGGGACTAAATCAGCCAGCATATATGATATCAAGTCTAATGGGTATACAGGATGGGTCATAGCTCAAGAGCAAAGCAATTTATAGTTTCCAAATTCAATCTTTCACATCTTCAAAAAGAACTAGGAAAAGGTCTTGCTTGAAACTTTTGACAACCTTGATCAGACAGAGACCCTCTTAAATATGGTTGGTCTACTAGAAATTCTGAGAATTTACATCTGGATGGCACCAGACTGTTGGGAAATTGTGATGGGAGGATCCCGATATGCCCATGTTACACCTCTCCTGCGCGACTTGCCTTGGCTGCCAGTTGCCCTCCGGGTGAGATTCAAGGTGCTAGTGATGATCTATTAAGCCCTAGATGGCTTAGGCCCAGGATATCTGTCGGACCATCTGCAACCAGCAACAGCTCCCCATCGTCCGGTGAGTTCTCACAGGGAGGGCCAACTCAGGGTGCCGTCGGCTATACAATGTCGGCTGGCGACCCCCAGAGGTAGAGCTTTCTCTGTGGGCGCACCCACCCTTTGGAATCAACTCCCTCGGGGGCTCTGGTTGGCCCTTGACCTTCGCACTTTCCGCCACAAACTAAAAACATGGCTGTTTAAATTGCCCAGCCTGGTTTTGATTTTAATGTATTTTAATATGCGTTTAATATGTATTTTAACATGTTTCTTACTTGGATTGAGATTGTATATCTTAATTGTTGTGAGCCGTCCTGAGTCCTATGGAGATAGGGCGGCATATAAATCTAATTAAAATAAAGAAAAAATAAATAAATTGGAGTTGGCAACATTGGGTAAAATGAACCAGTGTTTCTTTATCTATTTAATTATAATTTATAGTCTGTCCGTGCTTTATGTGGCTCTATATTATTAATACTGCCCAGCAAATGGTTAAAAGGAAACCAAGAGCTATTAATATTTTACTGAAACCAAAAAAAAAAAAAAAAATACATGAGCTCTTTTAAGACTAGGAAAAGTGGACAATTGTGGGTGATTTGATGTGGCTCAGCACCAAAGAGTTGAGTGATATTTTGCTCTTTTTTAGCTTTGTTGCGTAACAAGGAAGAAACTGGCTCAAATTTTCCTGGCCCTCACCCTTCCTGCTTCTCCCTCCCCCTTCTTTTTTCTCACACCCCCCCCAAGCCCCACCCTATCTCAGTCCAAAGGCTAAAGAAATAAAGGAAAGTAAAATCATATGGCTTTTTAAATGAATTGTATAAAATGGTTGAGGTGTGAAGTTGTCTTCTTGTATTCTGCTTTGCTTCCCGAAGGCTATCGCTTACACTATAATATTAAGTGCCAATGTCCTGATCTGCTTTATTCATTTTTTTGTAGATGTATTCAAATACTTTAAAGTTGGGCACAGATAAGAAAATAAAAGAATAAGCTATTGTGCACTCATTTCTATTAGGGGTGGACAATGAGAGGCCCAGCCTTCAAACTCCCTTTTGTGCAGATTTTAACCATTATGAGTGCTGAAAATCGTGCCAAGATATTATTTTCTTTTGAGATCGGAATCAAACAAGATACACTGTAAAGCATGCTTAATGTTGTTTTAATAATACCCACCCCTGACAAAAGACACTCTTTGTCTTACCTATTTTGTTAAACCCCACCTGCTTTCATCTTGTCCCATCCACCATGTCTCTTAGTTTCATCCCAAAAGACAAGTGCAGAAACCAGACATCAACATATTCAATTTAATTCAGAATAATGCTGGAAGAGAGGTCTTGTAGTCCAATTCCCTGCTCAAGCAAGAGACCCTAGACCATTTCAGACAAGTGGCTGTCCAGTCTCTTCTTAAAAACTTCCAGTGATGAAGCACCCACAACTTCTGAAGGCAAGCTTCTTCCACTGGTTCTCTTCCACTGAAGGCAAGCTCTTCCACTAGGGTAGGACAACAAGCAATGGATGGAAACTAATCAAGGAGAGAAGCAACTTAGAACTAAGGAGAAATTTCCTGACAGTTAGAACAATTAATCAGTGGAACAACTTGCCTCCAGAAGTTGTGAATGCTCAAACACTGGAAGTTTTTAAGAAGATGTTGGGTAACCATCTGTCTGAAGTGGTGTAGGGTTTCCTGCCTAAGCAGTGGGTTGGATTAGAAGATCTCCAAGGTCCCTTCCAACTCTGTTATTCTATTCTATTCTGTTCTGTTCTGTTCTGTTCTGTTCTGTTCTGTTCTATTCTATTCTATTCTATTCTATTCTATTCTATTCTATTCTATTCTATTCTATTC
>WNWU01000076.1:323856-340178 GCA_012654045.1 Ptyas mucosa
GAAGGAAGGAAGGAAGGAAGGAAGGAAGGAAGGAAGGAAGGAAGGAAACCTCATTGGTGCAGTGGTTAAAGTGTATTGCAGGCTAACTCTGCCCACAGCCAGGAAGTTTGATCCTGACTGGCTCAAGGTCGACTCAGCCTTCCATCCTTCCAATGTCAGTAAAATGAGGATCAGATTGTTGGGGGCAAGAAGCTGACTCTGCAAACTGCTCTTTTAAACTCCAAGCTCCATCTTTTGCAAAGTCACTCTGAGAAGCATGGTTTCTGACTGGAAGCTAGGTTCCTCCCAATGACAGCCCCAATGAGCACTGAGCACTAGAAATTTTTAGAGAGAAATTGAATCCACATTCTGAAATGTTTATATTAAAGCCTGCCTTGCGGACGCTCACAAGCAAATCAGATTCCAAAGCCGAACTGCCTCCTAACTCAACAATTTGAGATTGTTATCTACTTACCCTTCTCCTCTGGTTTTCTCATCTTCCCAGCCCTAAGGGGCACCATAATGTGTTCTCAGCTGTTTTGGACCAAAGCTTGGTGAAATGATTGAGAAATAACCTTTGCCCAATACGTCCATGTTCCCTCATTTGCTGGCAACATTGTAAAGATAGATCAAAGAAAAGATTGCTCTGATCTCCAAGTTGCACTAATAAGACACAGCTGCTCTTTAAGAAGACTAATAATGTAAAGAAGCTTAGTCATGTTTTAATGTCCTTAATAAGCCAACCCATCCCTTACCCCTCCTTCCCAATCATACACATTTCTGTTTCCATTTAACTGCTAACACTCTCCTCCTTCCCTCTGTTCTTTCAGCTCTTTGTTCTTCATCTGAGGCACCCATCTTTGACTGGTAGGCTGGGAGGTCTACCTGTGAAGGCTGAGGTCAATCTTTAATCTACTTCTTCAGTCAGGTTGGCAGCATTAGATCTGCAATACACAGGGTTCTTCTCATCTCAAAAGAGCCCCACCAGTAGCTTGCTATCATGAACAATCCATCTTCCCTTGCAGGTTTGTGCCATTATGATGACAGTGAATTGGAGGCTGGGATCTTCCCAGGCATATAAATTAAGTTCTTGGATCATCTTAACAGATTCACTATCAGCAAAGATTGACCTAATTTTGAGTTCCCTGATCAACAAAAAGCTCATAACTAAGTTAGAACTTTATTTGTGTGGGGGATTCACCTTACACAGCTTAGCTCTTCACTATCCCTGAAGTTAAGGGATGCAGTGGCTCAGTGGCTAAGATGCTGAACTTGTCGATTGAAAAGTCGGCAGTTCAGCGGTTCAAATCCCTAGTGCCGTGTAACAGGGTGAGCTCCCATTACTTGTCCCAGCTTCTGCCAACCTAGCAGCTCGAAAGCATGTAAAAAATGCAAGTAGAAAAATAGGGACCACTTTGGTGGGAAGGTAACAGCGTTCCATGCGCCTTTGGCATTGAGTCATGCCAGCCACATAACCACAGAGACATCTTTGGACAGTGCTGGCTCTTCGGCTTTGAAACGGAGATGAGCACCGCCCCCTAGAGTTGGGAATGACTAACATGTATGTGATGGGGAATCTTTACCTTTACCCCTGAAGCTGCAGTTCACTTCTCTTTCCACAGCCACAAACGTTCATCCTAATTTACCTTGGAGGAAGAATGGAAAAATCTAATTTATCTCCTTGCATGCTCAAGAATGCATTGTCTAAGAGTGTCCTTGACAGAAAACTAATGTTAAAAAGTGTTAATTCTGGGCAGGGACTTGATGAGAGAGCTCATCACAGCTCTCCCACTGGAAACAGATGGGAGTTCAGGGAACGCCCTACACACGTCTCAGTGAGAAATAGTTTGAGTGCCTGTGAATTTTTTTGTACATGCTTATCAGAGTCTTGAGATTCTTCATTGGAAGTATAGAGATAGTTTACTGCCCTTGAGAATTTCTCTCCTTTTACTCCCTTCTCATTATGACTCTCGTCTTCTTTGTTTATATGTTTGATAATGGGCCTTTTCTTTGTTCATTTTGCCAGATTTGCCATCTTTTGGAAGACATTGTTTAAAAAAATATGGTAAAAATTAATAATAAACAAATAGGCATATTTTTTTAAAAAAATAATAAATACTAATATCGGTAGCAGTAGTCAGAGGAAGCAGTAGCAATAGCACTTAGACTTATATACCGCTTCACAGTGCTTAACAGCCCTCTCTAAGCAGTTTACAGAGTCAGCCTCTTGCCCCCAATAATCTGGGTCCTCATTTTAGCCACCTTGGAAGGATGGAAGGCTGATTCAACCTTGAGCCTGGTGGGATTCAAACTGCTGAACTGCAGCCAGCAGTCAGCTGAAGTAGCTTGCAGTACTGCACTCTAACCACTGCGCCACCTCGGCTCTTGGGAGTACCCATCTCCCAAGTAATATAGAAGAGGTCATGATCAAAATGATATATCTTAACCTCTTAACCTTGAGATGTATGTAATTTTCGACCTGAAGATACATCTCAAATCTTCACAAAGCTACTCTTGGACCTAAAATGAAGAATTGTTGATATCAGTGGAAGGGTCTCTCCTTAAGGAAACAGAAGCTTCAGAGGTTTGGTTTCATTTGGGTTAGGGTTAGGGTTAGGGTTAGGGTGAAGGAGACTCAAAGGTGCTTTTTCAAAAGGCAACTGGACTTTGTTTTCACTTGAAGATGTTTCGCTTCTCATCCAAGAAGCTACTTCGGTTCTGACTGAATGGTGGGAGAATGGAAGGATTTATATTCCTTACAGTCCTCTGGTCTTTAGCACTCTTTCTGCTAGTCTTTGAGGCCACTTGGAGTTTTATTTGCACACTCAGGGTCACCTGAACAGTGCAAATGGGTGTGGAACATTCTTGGAACTGCTGTAAAGGACTGTGTTGTAAACAGGAGATAGCTGATGCTGTATCCAGAGGTGGGCTGCTGCCAGGTCGCACTGGTTCCGGCAAACTGGTAGTTAAAATTCTGTGCGGTTCGGCAAATCAGCAAATCCCACCACTGGCTGGCCCTGCCCCCACTCATTTTTTGGCCTGTTTTCCTGGCCATTTTGGGGGCCAAAACCGGCCTGAAAAACAGCCTGAAAACGGCCCCAAAACAGCCCGAAAAACAGCCTGAAAACCGCCCAAAAACCACCCGAAAAACAGCCTGAAAACCGCCCAAAAACCGCCCGAAAAACCGCCTGAAAATGGCCCCAAAACAGCCCAGAAAATGGCCTGGAAAACAGCCAAAACTGGCCTGAAAACTGGCCTGAAAATTGCCTGAAAATGGCTTGAAAAATGGCCTGAAAGCGGCCCAAAAAACAGGCCAAAAAATGGGCAGGAGTGGGACCAGCCAGTGGTGGGATTAGCCCCAACCGGCTGAATCCTACCTCTGCCTTTGAGGCGAGAGGCAGGACTGGGTGTGATGAGTGACATCACCCACCCAGTCACATGACCAACCGGCCACACCTACCCAGCCAGAAAACCGGTTGTTAAGTTATTCAAATCCCACCACTGGTTGTATCCCTCCTCCTCTCAAGAGAGGTCTGTTCAATCTTAATGTAGATGGACTCTTTGACCCCTCTTTCTTTTTTTCTTTTTTTATAATGTTTTATTGATTAAAAAGTACAAACAAACATACAAACAACAGTAAAACATACAAAACCAATAAACATAAATCAAGTCTTTACGACTCCTTTTTCAACTTGTCGCATCAGTAGTCTATATTTACAGTATCTTTATACTTATATGTCTATATACTTATATATAGAATAAAATGAATCTATTTGTATTTTTTCTTACATATCTTTTATATCTCTATTTCTAGTACTCCATCTCTTCAGCTTTTCTTAGTCTACTTATTTAATTTACTATATTCCTCAATTGGTTACTTAGGTTTTTTTCTATAGTTTCTATAGACCTCTCATTTGTATCCCTATTCTTGTTTTCCTTTCTTTTTCTCCAACCAGTTATACCATTTCTGCCATACTAAATAATAGTCCATTTCTTCTTTTTCCTGTATTTCTTTTGTAAGGTTGTCCATTTCTGCACATTCCATAATTTTACTGATTATTTTATCTTCTATTGGTATATCCTCATGTTTCCAATTCTGGGCAAAAACTATCCATGCTGCCGTTAATATATGGGTAATAAGGTATCTTTGACCCCTCTTTCAAACCAACCGAAAGCACCTTTGGGACAAGACCTGGATGACGGAGAAGCTCCATAGACGTGGTGGAGGAGAATTTTATTTTTCTCCCAACCCCTAAAAGGTGTAGTGATGAGTAACTATAATGTTACATTTTTTTTAACATACTTGGTGTCTCCTCTCACTTCACCTTAGCAAAATTAACAGATCTGTCTACGAAATCTTTTGATCCGTTACACAGATTTTTCCATCCTTGACCAGGATATCACACTTCAGGTCTTCCCCACAAAGCAAAAAAAGGCACTTTCGGTACCCACTTGAATGAATTAGGCATTGTTAAAAACAACAAAAGAAGAGACTACTTTTTCCAGTGCAAGATTGAATGGAGCTCAAAGGAAGTATTCTTTTCTAACTATTGTAATTGTGGCAGACTGCCACCAGAATCTTCTGATGGAGGTCTTGAGGGGATTAAAAAAGAGAGAGCCTTCCAAGGGTTTGTCAGACCAAGAGATGCAAAATCCCCTCATATTCCTTGCAGGCCAAATCCCATCTATCTTTTCTCATGTTTAGATAAATAAAGGCAGAAGAAATCTATTTGAAGACTTCAGAGGAATCAGGAAAACACCAAAAAAAAAAAAAAAACCCCAACCCCAAAAAAAGTTATTAGCAAAGACACTGTGAAGGAATTCTGTGGTTAAAAAGGTTGGATGTACAAAAAATTCAGATTTAGCAGCATCTTCAAACCCACCATACATAGTCCCTCTTTACTTTTTTTTTTTTACTTTTTTTTTATTTTTTAATTTGATTTATATGCCGCCCTTCTCCGGAGACTCAGGGCGGCTTACAATGCGCTAAGCAATAGCCTTCATACTTTCGTATATTTTATACAAAGTCAGCTTATTGCCCCCACAAACTGGGTCCTCAATTTACCTACCTTAGAAAGGATGGAAGGCTGAGTCAACCTTGAGCCTTGGTGAGATTCGAACCTGCAATAATTGCAGGCAGCTGATGTTAATAACAGGGCTTTAGACCACTGTACTATCCAAGGCTCTTTTGTTTCCCTATTTACAATAGGGATTATTGGTGGAGTGAAGACATCTTGCTGTCATTACATAGTGCAGGGGTCAGCAACCCGTGGCTCTGGAGCCGCATGTGGCTCTTTCATCCCTGTGCTGTGGCTCCTTGTCGCCGGTCGGCTCCATAATTGATAGGGCTTTCGGTTAGGACAGATAGAGGAAAAAGGATGCCTCGCTAGGAGGAGGCTCTATGGTGAGGGAACCGGACTTCCGGTCAGCTCCAGCATTGAATGGGAGACTTCTGGTTAGGACTTTTGTGGCTCTTTGAGTGTTTAAGGTTGCCGACCCCTGACATAGTGGAATATACATTTTATTCGCTGAACACTGGAATAAAACTCTTAAGAAAAGCCCACCTAGATTAGGCCACATTCACTCAGTGACCAGCTAGATGTCATAGGTGGTTATGAAAACAATAAAATAAAAGCACCTCTGAAATTGTCCCCACCAACAACTGGAACTAAGGCACGAGTTGCCTCTATATCCAGAAGTCTGTTCAGTCTCTCCTTTTAAAGATGAACTAGACCTGTGCCCATCTTACATGCATTAAATCAAATGAATTAAGTAATACAGATTCATACGGCTGTTGACAAAAATAGGATTGCCAACATGATCGCCAATGTCCGATGACGGACATGGTACAAGAAGAAGAAGAAGAAGAAGACAGATTATAATTCTAGTCGTTAAGACTCTACCACATTGAATATTCAGGATTATTTTCTAAATCAGAAGCAAGTAATCTACACAGTAGGAGCAAAAGCTCACGTTGTTCATGTTGTTTGATGAAACCCGGAATGGATTCCCATTATGATTAGTTATCTGCCTGTCTCTTTCCCCTCGTTGCATCCTCTTCATTTCCCAGAGTTGCATCTGTTCCCGTTAAATGAAAAAATGCAGTTTCTTCAAGTCCCAAAGGTGTTTTTTCAGGAGGCAACTGGACTTTCTTGTTTTTTTCTTTGAAGACATTTTGCTTCTCATCCAAGAAGCTTCTTCAGCTCTGACAGGATGGTGAGGCATGGAAGGATTTATATTCTTTGCAGACAGCTGGTCATTTGTATGGAACCAGGAACACCACTCAAGTGACCCTGAGGACACAGATAAGAGCTTCAACTACCCTCTAAAAGTATGCAAATGACCAGCTGGATAGATGATACAGATATGTTAAGATTTTGAGGAAGACAAGATTTATGAGTGGGTGGGAGTACATAGACTATGTAGACATTCATGCATTATGGATGGATGGATGGAAGGATGGAAGGATGGATGGATGGATGGATAGATAGATAGATAGATAGATAGATAGATAGATAGATAGATGATAGATAGATAGATGATGGATGATAGATCGATAGATCGATAGATCGATAGATCGATAGATCGATGATACTGGTAGATAGGTAGGTAGATAGGTAGGTAGGTAAGGAGAGAGGGGGAGAGAGAGAGAGAGGATACCAGTAGGTAGGTAGGCAGGCAGGCAGGCAGGCAGATAGATAGATGATACTGGTAGGTAGGTAGATAGGTAGGTAAGGAGAGAGAGAGAGAGAGAGAGAGAGAGAGAGAGAGAAAGAGAGAGAGAGATGATACCAGTAGGTAGGTAGGTAGGCAGGAAGGCAGCTAAAGAGAGAGAGAGAGGGAGGGAGGGAGAGGGAGAGGGAGAGGGAGAGGGAGAGGGAGAGGGAGAGGGACAGGGACAGGGACAGGGACAGGGAGAGGGAGAGGGAGAGAGAGAGAGAGAGAGATGATACCAGTAGGTAGGTAGGTAGGCAGGTGTACAGAGAGAGAGAGAGAGAGAGAGAGAGAGAGATGTAAATCATGTGACCATGGAGATGGTGAAACGGTCGTAAGTGTAAAAAATGGTCATAAGTCATTTTTTTCAGTGCCATTGTAATTTAAAATGGCCACTAAATGAACTGTTGTTAAGTCGAGGATGATCTGTAGTCAATTAAAGCAACGTGTTTAAGCCAGCCAGGATTGAAAATAGTAGAAATCTAACTGGCTAAACAGGGCAAGGACTAGATATGTCAATTAAATGAGTTTTGTCTAGTGCTGAATAAGCAAGAAAATAAGATGTCCCCTTCATCAAATGAAGAGTTCTGGAGAGCGGCAGAAGATCAGCATTCCTCTGCTTCTGCTCCAAGTAGTGCAGCTTGTCCTAAGGTGACGTGGCCCAGATTTAGCCTCCAGCACTCTTCACAATGTCCTCGTGTGTCAATAGCCGTCTCTGAATGGGGTGATGGAATAATAATAGAAACCTGACCCGTTCAGTTCTCCATTGACCAGGAGAGGAAAGGAAGAAAAGAGGGAGGGAAGGAAGGAGGGAATCAGAATACTGTAATCGTCTCTCACACAAAAGAAGACAAGTTGGGCAGAGCCAGGGCCAAAGAGAAGGAGGCCAAATCCTAGCCTTTATTAATTAATATCCTTAACTAAACTCTGGGACTTAAGGCCAGTCCATGGTTCCTCCACACAAAAGGGAAAGGGAGGTGTATGGTGGTCAAAACAACGGGTGGCCCTATCACATGTTGCTCAGTAAATAAAGTTGCCAGTTTTCCATGTAATCAAACAAGCGAGCTCCTCCAAGCTTTTACAGCAGTTTGGGTTGGTTGTTGTTTTTTAATGTCTACAAAGTCAACAGTAACCATTGCAACCAATTCTACGTGGGACAAACATTGCATCCGTTAAAAAGCAGGATTCACAAACATCAGCTGGCTGTCCTGATTTAGGCTTCCTGATATAGTAAAAAGCACACAATTAGTCCCAAACCCCCTTTTTTTTATTTTAATGTCTGTGAATTCCTTTCATTCACAGCATGTGCAGAATCACCCAGAGTTTATAAATAGTCCAACAGAAATCTCCCACAGTCCTTCGGATAAGGCTGGTAAACACCCACCTTTATCTTCTTTGACATGCTGCCAAAGACCTAATTGGCAATTATCTTGGCAAGGCCACACGGAAACACAGAGTCAAAAACAGAGCTTCAAAGTACAAACTGACACCATCCACAACGTTGCTTCCTGCAAAGGCCCACGTGCCTTTGCTCTTCCTTTATGTCTTATGGGAGGGGCCAATCATCTCCAAGCCTTACTCCCGAGTCGTCCCTTTTATGTTTATGTTTATGTTTATTATATTTATATACCACCCTTCTCCCGAAGGACTCGGGGCAGTGAACAGCCAGCAAGTAAAACACAAAAAGTACAAAATTTAAGACAATATTAAAATCCAATTAAATTAATGTGGCCCACAATTAAAGCACCCCTACATTAAAACCCATAATTTAACGATTTAAAATTGGAACAATTTAAAGGAGTTAGGTCAGCCCAGCTTGATGAAACAAAAACGTCTTTAGGGCACGGCGGAAAGTGCGCAGATCCGGGATCCGTCGTATCTCTGGGGGCAGCTTTGTTTTTACTGTTCTTGCCTTCTGACAGCTCTACACATGCGCGCACAGGGAACAGGCTCCTCCTGTTCCTCTGCCTCTCTGGTGTCCATCTGTTTCCTCTTCGCATTGGGTAGAATGGGCCGAAGCTATGCTAGACCAGTCTTTCCTCTTCATATTGGGTAGATCAGGATGACCTCGCAGGCTGGATGCGACCACATCAAAAGCTGCATCTGGCCCACGGGCCTTGAGTTTGACATCCCTGTGCTAGGAGAATTCAAAAACTTTTCAGATGCTCAGACATAGTATGTTCACTTTTTTTAATCTTAGCATTTAATATCAATTGAATATTTTCCTCTATTAATTCTAATCCACTGAAATCCAGTAGCCAGGGTAATGGTGAATACGAGTCATATGTAAAAATAATAAAGGTGGAATGTATGTATGTATGTATGTATGTATGTATGTATGTATGGTGTATATGTCAATAAAATAACAAAATGACTTTTGCAAAAAATAAAGAAAATCATTCAAAGAATGTCAAATACTTTGGGAAGAGAGAAACCTCCATATATAAAACTAATTACTCGCCCTTTTCTTCCTTTCCCCAGTCGTGCCCTGTCCTGCAAGGAAAGTGGTAGGTTGTATTAGATTTGGCTAAGAAGGGGTACTGTCCCTTATGATCGTTAATGCAGTTGTTGGGTTTAGCATGTTATGTGAATCCAGCTGTTGAGAGGGACCATGGTTGAATATACAGCCACAGTTCGGGGCTGCAAAAATCCAGATAACTGCTAGAAGGCAGCAAAGAGTAAGAATTGTCTATGTCTCTTTGTTGCCATCTGGTGATTTTGCAGATTTCTTGCAGCCTTTATCTACCTAGTAGCCAGTGGTGGGTTTCAAAAATTTTTACGACTGGTTCTGTGGGCATGGCATGGTGGGCATGGCTTGGTGAGTGTGGCAGGGGAAGAATACAGTAAAATCTCCATTCCCACCCCACTCCAGGGGAAGGATACTGTAAAATCTCCATTTCTTCCCCAATCCAGGGGAAGGTTACTGCAAAATCCCCATTTCCTCCCGATCAGCTGGGACTTGGGAGGCAGAGAATAGATGGGGGCGGGGCCAGTCAGAATTTTTACTACCGGTTCTCTGAACGACTCAAAATTTCCACTACCGGTTCTCCAGAACTGGTCAGAAGCTGCTGAAACCCACCTCTGCTAGTAGTCCTAGATAGCTAATAAAGTCATAAAGCCATTTTTGTATGTCTACACCTCCACTTAAAAATCAGAAAGCCAATAATGGAAAAGATCTCATGGTTGAATTACTGGACTAGAGGAACCAAGATTCTGATCTGGTCAACTTTAAAGGTTCTCATTCTTGACCCTACCAAGAGAACATATTGTATTATTGTAAGTCAGTATTACAATGCTGTAAATAAATAAATGGTCCTATTCTGGGGCGATGGAGACAGCTGCTCATCCCTTGCTGAGTAATTTCAGACTCCAAATGAACCACTATTTATATGTTATTCGTTTTTAGTAATCTGTCTTTATTTTCTCTGCAGAAGTGCGGTGCTGCCATTCATTTATATTCTGCTGGTACATTTTGAGATAGTATTTCACCATTCTGTTTCAGTTATTGCCCAAACAACAATGTTGTTGAGTGACCTCTGTAAATATAGGGCAGTAAATCCTAGCTGTAACTCTCTGAGAAAGTGCCCCATTCAGTTCCGTGGAGTTGACACTTGAATAGATACGTGCATTGGACTGTAAGTACAAAAATAAACACCATTCCTTTTTAGGTCCACCCCAAAAGTTGCTTTCTATTATCATGGTGCATATATAGATCTTCAGTTGCTCCAGTCTTTGGGTCAGACTTTTTAAAGGGTTTTAAATCAGCTGCAAAGAACTGTCCACAAAGCCTGGAAAATCAAATCACCGGCTCAAGTATCATAGGATTGGAAGGAACCTAAGAGGTCTTCTAATCCCACCCAAGACCAAATTACATCCCAGCCAAATGGCTGCCCAATCTTTCCTTGAAGACCTCCAGCGATGGAGCAGCCACAACTCCAGGAGATAAGCATCCATGGAGATCCTCAGTCATCCAGGTCCTAGTTGTCCCAAAGATGCTTTTCCAAAAGACAACTGGACTTCCTTGGTTCTTTTCCTTGGAAACATTTCACTTCTCATCCAAGAAGCTTCTTGAGAACGGACGATGGTTGATGCCATGAGATCTCTCCCTTTGTCTTTGTCATCTAATTTTTAACAGCGTTTCATTATTCCTGCCTCCTTAAAAAATTGTATATTTCTTTAAAGTTTTAATTCCAAAATTTTAACTGTAACGTATTAATTTTTATATGCCGTTTTATATTTTGATGTTTTATAGTACACCACCCAGAGCCCCTCTTCGAGAGAGATGGGCAGTTCAGAAAGGTGAAATATAAATGTGTTTAAAAAATAGGAAGGTTTTTTAATTGATTTCATTTTTTAAAAAAAGGAAACACGTATAGAAATCTATGACTCTTTCTAAGGGAAGACTTTCCCCAGCTCCATCCAGCCGGTTCGGGCCACTTCAAGCGAACCGGTAATTAAATTGCTGGGTTGCCCTGCCTTGCTCTGCCCCTTCCAGGAGTTGCCACGAGCCCCATTTTGGCCCCCACATAAGTGCAGGGAGGCCTATTAGGCCCAAAATGGGGCATGGGGGGCATGCGCCCCACCCCCGTGGTCTGTTTTTGCTCTCAGGAGGCTTCAGGGAAGCCTTCTAGGCCCAAAACTGGGTGCTGGGGGGGCGGCATGGGCACCCCACAGCCCATTTTCGTTCCCAGGAGGCTGCAGGGAGGCCTACTTGGCAGTATTGAAATCCAAATTTTTTTACTACCGGTTCTGTGGGCATGACTTGGTGGGCATGGTGTGGCTTGGTGGGCATGGCTTGGTGGCGTGGCAGGGGAAGGATATTGCAAAATCTCCATTCCCATCCCACTCTGGGGCCAGCCAGAAGTGGTCTCTGAACTGCTCAAAATTTCCGCTACCGGTTCTCCAGAACCTGTCACAATCTGCTGGATTTCACCTCTGCTACTAGGCCCAAAACGGGGTGGGGGGGCTGCGAACCCCCCCCTACCCATTTTTGTTCCCAGGGGGGTGCAGGAGGCCGACTGTTGCCTGTCACACACCCTGGCCACACCAACCATGGCCACGCCCACCCAGCTGGTCATTAGGGCAGAGAACCCGTTGTTAAATTATTTGAATCCCACCATTGCTCCCACCCACCCCCCAAAAAGGGGGGCTTTTAATATAATTCTGAAAAGAGTGACTGATGAAGGCACTAGATTGGGAACAAAGAAAACTGTCTTATATTAACGGGGACCATCAGTACATGGAGATCGGAATCAGATGAAGTTTAAGCTGAACGCCGTTCCATGTTGTTCCAAGTTAGATCACTGATGGGCCTAATTCCAAGTCAGAGAAAAGTTCACTTTGTTCCATCTCAGACAATCAGCTAATGCAGCAGTTTTTAGATAGGATTCTTTCTGAATTCTCTTTGGACATAGTAGGCACCAAGAATGTTTGCATGGAAAATATCAGTTCGATTGCAGAATTTTAGCCTTTTTTCTAAGGGAATAGGCACACAATTTCCTTGGAAGGGGATGAGACAGTGAAACCATCGTGTGTGTGTGTGTGCGCGCGCGCGCGCGCGCGCGCGCAATATTTCATTTATTGCATTTTTAACGCCTTCTCTACTTCTCTACTTCCTGGCCTTCTCTACTTCCTGGCAACATTTCATTGAAACGAGACCTATTTACGAGACCGCCTACTGCCACCAGTGGTCTCCCACTGGCCGGTACGCTCTCATAGAGAGGGGCTCCTCCGGGTACCGTCGGCCAAACAATGTCGACTGGTGGCCCCCAGGGGGAGAGCCTTCCCTATGGGGGCACCTACTATCTGGACTGAGCTCCCCCCGGAGATTCGGAGGATCCCGGACCTACGCACCTTCCGCCGCGCTCTTAAGACCCTTTTATTTCACCAGGCAGGCCTGGCCTGATTCCCCTTTTTTAAAAATGTTATAAATTTTAATTCATTTTAAATTATTGGGGTCTTAATATTTTTACGGCCAAATTTATTTAATTGGATTTTAATTGGGTTTTAAATGTTATACTTGTATGTTTTATTTATGGCTGTTCATCGCCCTAAGTCCTTCGGGAGGAGGGCGGTATACAAATTAAATAAACTGAAACTAAACTGAAATAAACTGAAACAACTAACAGTGTAACCTGCTTAATGAGGTATGTTGCAAATCTATTAAATGCATTCATTTGTCCCTCTATCTTTGCTTGGTTTTAACCTTAGTTCACTTCCCTGTTCTCCATTTCTTGTTTGCAATTCCACTTGCATTTTGCAAAATTAGGAAATACATTTAGTAACCCATTTAAATGTGTTCTGTGCACCCAGCCATTGTCTTGCACGTGTTTAGATATATCAGTGGTGGGATTCAGCCGGTTTGAGCCGGTTCAGGTGAACCAGTAGTTAAATTGCTGGCTGGCCCCACCCGTTCCTGCCCCTTCCAGGAATCCCCACATGCCCCATTTTGGCTCCCAGGTAAGTGCAGGGAGGCCTCCGAGGTCCAAAATGGGGTGTCGGGGTGGCGCATTCAACCCCCCGCGGCCTGTTTTTGCTCCCAGGGGGGTGCAGGAGGCTGATTTCTGCTGTCACACCCTCTGGCCACGCCCACCAAGCCACGCCCACAGAACCGAGAGTAAAAAAATTTGAATCCCACTACTGGATATAGTTATTCATTGCAAACAAACCAAAACCCCACAAAGATCTTTTGCATTCTCACTGCATAGCAGTGAAGAAATAACTGCCTCCATGTTAGGAGCATTTTAAATTCATTTCAGCTACAAAGAATATCTAGCCCTAGCTTAATATTTTTATACCATCTTGCTCAAATCCTATGTGCTGTTTCTAAACACTAGCATCAAACTTTGGAGAAAGGAAAAAGGTAAGTGGAAGAAAGGGCTCCACCTACTGGCAGCAATAGCTATAACATAATTACTTATCCATTTTTGGAGACCTGGTTCAGAATATCCATCGGAGCTCACAACAAAGGATAAGCCTGTGTAGCAACCATGAGTTGTGCATGCATCCTTGGGAAATAAATCTCTCCATATTCACTAAGAATATATTTGGCTTATGCTCTTAACCTGCAACCTATGCTATAATGAAACATCAAGAATAATTGCTTCCCCAAGATATGAGAAAGATGCTAAATTACATGGTTTTTATATGGAAAAGACTGAATTGGATAGGATACTCACAGGAACAAACAACAATTTAATTTTAAAAATGTACAATTTCTTACTTAACATTGAACTAGAGGAGGAACAAGTAAAAGAAACAATGATAGCTTGAGGAAGGAATTTCAGATATTCAATTGACTTGGAAAAATGGCAACTATTATGGGAAAGAAATTATAAACTAACGATGTCCACTGCATATAAGGAAAATCAGTATAAAATGTTTTATAGATGGCATATGCCACCGGAGAAATTAGCAAAAGTGTTTAAAGAAAAATCAGCAAAATGTTGGAAGTATCATCAATTACCAGGATCATATGTGGTGGACATGTCCGGAAGCAAAAAAATTATTGGAGTAAAATTAAGACTTGGTTGGAGGAAATGATACAGCAATGTATTGAATTTAAATCAGAGCTGTTCCTATTGGTTATCCTTCCAGGAAAAATTAGCAAGGAAAATGTTTATTTGATAGTACAGGTAATAACAGCTGCAAGGATTGTTTATGCACAAAATTGGAAAGCAGAGAAAATACCTTTGGAAGAAGAAGTAATTTTTAAAAAATTAGATTGTGCGGAAATGAATAGACTAACTTTGATGATTAAGAATAGAGAAGACTCAGAATATTTTAAAATATGGAATTATTTTTATCACTGGTTGGAGAAGAGAAATAAATGATTAATTATATAAGTATGTATATATATATATATATATATGATGAGTAGAATATTATATTAGCGATGAATTGATATTATGGATTGGTTAAGGGTCAAGATAGAAGAAACAACACATATATAGAAGAAGAAATGAACTTTGGAAGATATCACCGAGATGTCACAGGGAAGAGATAACGGATGTATTAAATGTTCGTTTGTCTAAAACATAAAAAACTTTTTTAAAAAAGAATAATCGCTCCCCATTCTCCTAAAAAACTGATTGGAAAAAACTCGGATAGGCAAAAATAAGTATTGGACAAAAATACACACATGGTTAGAAAAAATAATAAAACAACATATAGATCTAAAGCCAGAAATGTTTTGGTTGGGTATTTTACCAGAGAAATATAATAAAGGGAATACATATCTAATTATACATGTATTAACAGCAGCCAGAACTCTGTTTGCACATCAATGGAAAAATGAAGAGAGTCCTACAGATGAAATTGTAATTAAAAAATATTAGAATGTGCAGAAATGGATAGATTAACACTTAAAATTAAGAAGAAAGAAGAAACTGAATATCTTTGTTTCATCAATGGCTAATCAGTAGAAACAGAAGTTAGAAACCTAAAAGTATAAGAGAAGGATCAATTACAATGAAGATTTACTAAAAATCTTGGCTAAGTAAATATTACCCTTATCATGTGTTCATTACTGGTGTTAAGAATATTATTTTTACTACTACCAATGCTATATCTCAAATTCGATTGTACTCGGATAGCACACTGTTTATATAGATATTGAATTTCTATGTTTTACATTGTAAAAAAAAATTTTTTTTAAATTATACCCAAAAAAAAGAAAAGACTTTGATATTGGGAAACATCTCACCAGGCTCAAGGTTGACTCAGCCTTCCATCCTTTTGAGATAGGTGAAATGATGACCCGGATTGTGGGGGCAATAAGATGACTTTGTATAAAAAAGAACACCGCTTGGAGGGGGGGGCAAAAGCCCTACTAAGCAGGTATGTACAAAAGTATGAAGGCTATTGCTTAACGCATTGTAAACCACCCTGAGTCTCTGGAGAAGGGCGGCATATAAATCGAACCAATAAATAAAAAAATAAATAAACATTGAAGAGAAAAGGAAAAGGGAGCGATAGAGGATGAGTTTGTTAGATCATCAACACAATGAAAGTGAATTTGGGCAAACTCTGCAAGACAGTGGAGGACAAGGGGAGCTGGCATGTTATGGTCCATGGGGTCACAAAGAGTCGGACATGACTTAGCAACTGAATAACAACACCTTAGATATTTTCATTTCCACATTGGGTCCAAGGCTCCAAGTCAAGTCTTCAGATTGGCAACCCAAAACTCCAGGCTGTGGGCTCTGTTTGGGGATAATGATATTGAAGGGGTGGGAGGAAGAAATCTCAAAGAAACCTTGTCACAAGCCAACTGTGGCAAAGTCAAGCAAAGGTAGTACCAATAGTACTTGGGTGCAATACCAAAACAACTGGAGCATCACTTGAACAGCATTGGCATTGACAAATTTGCCATCCGTCAATTGCAGAAGGTGGCTTTACTTGGAACAGCTTCCATCCTGCGATGATATCTGTAACACCGTCAAACATCCAGATTTGCCTATCCCAGGTCCTTGGTAAGGACTCGATAGGTAGACAAAAATGCCAAATCCAGTCTGAAAATCTGGCTGACTGCAGAGAAGAAGAAGAAGAAGAAGAAGAAGAAGAAGAAGAAGAAGAAGAAGAAGAAGAAGAAGAAGAAGAAGAAGAAGAAGAAGAAGAAGAAGAAGAAG
>WNWU01000076.1:363470-377386 GCA_012654045.1 Ptyas mucosa
TAGATTTAGATTTAGATTTAGATTTAGATTTAGATTTAGATTTAGATACCGCCCTTCTCCCCAAGGGGACTCAGGGCGGTGAACAGCCAAAAGTAAAAAACATACATACAAAATTTAAAAGCCAAATAAAACCCAAATAAAACCCATGCATGCCCAGATCTTAAGAATCCTCTGTGGTCAAAAAAAAAATTGTAGATGTTTCACTTTCCTTTAATTGATACTATCTTGGTTGCTATTTGTATTTACTTTCTTTGTTGTTGTTGTTGTTGTTGTTGTATTGAGTTTTAACAGTTTGAATTATTTTATGCTTGTTGGTTGACGATGTTTTGAGATAGTCAGCTATATAAATTAAATACGTTCATACAAAAGTGATGGGATTTAGGCCAATGCTGGTAGACTTCAAACTGCATTTATGGAAACTATTTGCCAAATTGTTCTCCATATTAAAATTTTAAAAAAACCAACAGCAAAAGATCCACTAGTAAACTTTGCAAACAAATGCTTATCTATCTTCTCCTGTACTGCTCTATAGAGATTTTACAAAATATAGGTATAAGTAATAAATAGTTTTTCCACCTTTTCAATTTGAATCATTCTAGCACTAATATCATACAGTACTTACCTGGTGTGATTGTATGAGATGAAGTTGCTAAAAGTCATGGAAAAGGAACCTATCAAAGAAAGTTAAATAAATGTCCATGTCGAGATAAAAACACCGTGTGTTGTGAGTCCAACTCCTGTCAAATTCATGAACACCATTTTCTTTCTTTCTTTCTTTCTTTTTTCTTTTTGTCTCTTTGCAAACTAGCCCACAGACCTGAGATTTTCTGGTGGCTTCTCATCCAACCATTAACTGCCCAACCTTTTAGCTGTTGACAAGATTTGCAAGATCCTGATCAACGTTATAATTGTACGTGTGAGCCATGGTTTAGTGATAAAGAGCATAGAACCAGAGTGGGCTGCGTAGCTAGCTAACCTCTAGCTAAGACTCTGTGCAGTTCAGAGAACCCCCCAAATCCCACTCCTGGCTAGCCCTGCCCACCCCAACCTCCCAGGAGTCCCCACGTGGCCCATTTTGGATGCAGGTAAATGCAGGGCACCATAGAAGCTCAGGGGAGGGCGAAAAACAGGCCTACCGATGTTTGGACCCATTTCTGGCCTCCAGAGGGCCTCCAGAGGGCCTCCAGAGCCTGGGGAGGCTATTTTCGCCTCTGGAAAGCCTCCAGAGCCCGGGGAGGGCAAAAAAGCTCCCCCCTGCCATGGTGCAGGAGGCCGACTAGGCCATGCCTACCATGGCCATGCCCACCCAACAACCGGACAGAGAACCCCTTGCTAAAAATTTTAAAGCCCACCCCTGCATAGAACATAGAATCGTACGGCTGGAAAAGACTTCAAATAGTTGTGACGTCTTTTTTCGAAAACCTCCAGTGATAAGAGCACCTACAACTCCGATAGGCAAGGTAGGCGAGGTATTGCACTGATTAATTGTCAGAATTTTTTTTTCTTATTTCTGCGTGCCCCAATCCCCAAAATGCAATGCGAGCATCCCCGCGCATGCGCGCCATGCATGTGTGTGTGTTCCCTACGCATGTGCCCCCCATGCATGCCCCCGCCCCCCCCCCCCCCGGCCCTAGTTTTGGCTTCCAGGTTGGTGCAGGAGGCTTTTCAGGCCCAAAATGGGGCACGGGGGGGGGGGGCTCACGATCTACGCAGGTTCTCTCCCCCAGCGCCCCCAGGCTCTCTCCACCATTCCTGCCTCCCATGCCTTCCCCAATCTTCCTAGTTTCTCCCTCCAGCATGCCCAGGTTTTCTCCTCCATTTCTGCCACGGAGAGGCACCTGCAGAGGGTGGAATCTGCAGAGATCAGGGAAGGCACGGGAGGCAGGAATGGAGGGGAAAGCTAGAGCACACTGGGGGGAGAAAGGTAGGGTACTCAGGGGGGGAACTGCGAAGATCAATGAAAGCCCCACCCTGCACGGCAGAGAGCTGAAGACCAGCTGGCCGGCGGGAGGTGCGCACACATGCGTGGTGGAGCTGGACTGGGGCGACGGCTGGCGTGCCTGCAGAGAGGGCTCTGCTTGCCACCTGTGTCACGTGTGCCATAGGCTTGCCATCACGGGTCTATGATTTAGCAACTTCATCTCATATAATTGCCACCAGATAGCATAAAGAGCCTTGGTGGTGCAGCGGACTAAAGTGCTGCTAAGTAGCACTTAGATGCCAGCTGCCTGCAATTACTGCGAGTTCAAATCTCACCAGGCTCAAAGTTGACTCAGCCTTCCATCCTTCCGAGGTAGGTAAAATGAGGACCCGGATTGTGGGGGCAATAAGGTGACTTTGTATAAAAAAGAACACCGCTTGGGGGGTGGGGCGAAAGCCCTACTAAGCAGGTATATACAAAAGTATGAAGGCTATTGCTTAACGCATTGTAAGCCGCCCTGAGTCTCCCGAGAAGGGCGGCATATAAATCGAACCAATAAATAAAGATATAGAAGTGCTAGTATTATTCAAACCAATAATGTGAAAAACCTATACATATATTTTGTAAAAGACCTATAGAACAGTAGAGCAGAAGGCAAGGATTTTTCTACACACTTTACCACAGTGTGAATCAAACAGTAGTGTTTATTCGTGGCTTAGTATTCACTCTGCACTAGTATAGCCTAACCACGGTTGGCTACTCAATAGAACCCCTTCGAGTGGGTTGGCCAACATGCTAAATTAAACCAACAGAATTATGGTATGGCATGCAAGGGACGTGGTGTCTCAGTGGCTAAGACACTGAGCTCATCGACTGAAAGGTCGGCAGTTTAACGGTTCGAATCCCTCGTGCCGCGTAACGGGCTGAGCTCCCGTGACTTGTCCCAGCTTCTGCCAACCTAGCAGTTCGAAAGCACATAAAAAATGCAAGTAGAAAAATAGGGACCACCTTTGGTGGGAAGGTAACAGCGTTCTGTGTGCCTTTGAGGTTGAGTCATGCCGGCCACATGACCATGGAGACAGTGCAGACTCTTCGGTTTTGAAACAGAGATGAGCTCCGCTCCCGAGAGTCGGGAACGACTAGTACATATGTGCAAGGGGAACCTTTCCCTTTCCCTTTATGCAACTTCAGTATTCATATGAAGGTGCAACTTCAGTATTCATATGTTTATTCCATCTTATCCTCTTGAGTGATGTCAAGTGAAACTGTCCGTCCTCTTCTGAAGAGCCATTATTGAAGTTATATCCATCTTTTCCCCCGCCTGCTAGATCCAGATGTCCATCAGCCAAACTGTGAGCCTTCCTCCAAACCCTTCATGAGGACACCCAAACAGTTGAAGCGTTCGCGGGCGGCCTTCTCCCACAGCCAGGTCATTGAGCTCGAACGGAAGTTCAGCCACCAGAAATACCTCTCTGCCCCTGAACGAGCCCACCTCGCCAAGAACCTGAAGCTCACTGAAACCCAAGTGAAGATCTGGTTCCAGAACAGAAGATATAAGACCAAGAGGAAACAATTGGCTTCTGAGCTTGGAGAACTTGAGAAGAACTCGCCTCTCCCAGCCTTCAGGGAGAACCATTTCTCTAGGGCTACCCTAGCACTTTCTGTATACCACACCTATCAGTACAATCCGTATTTATGTTATCTGAATGGTTGGAGCCCAGTCTTTTGGTAAATAATGCTGTCAGTGGCCCAGGTCTCTCAGGGATTTGTATGTCTTCATCCACCACCATCACCCACTCCCCATTAACTTTGCTACCATGAATTGCCCAGGTAGGCTTTGCAGCAGTGGTGAAATCCCAATTTTTTTTACTGCCGGTTCTGTGGGCGTGGCTTGGTGGGCATGGTGTGGCTTGGTGGGCGTGGCAGGGGAAAGGATATTGCAAAATCTCCATTCCCTCTCCATTCCGGGGGGGAAGGATACTGCAAAATCTCCATTCCCACCCCGCTCTGGGGCCAGCCCAAAGGTGGAATTTGCCGGTTCTCCGAACTGCTCAAAATTTCCGCTCCCGGTTCTCCAGAACCTGTCAGAACCTGCTGGATTTCACCCCTGCTTTGCAGAGAGATTGGGTCAGCCTGTTTCCTCTGAGTCGCTGCTGGGTGTCCTCTTCTCACTATCCATGCTGAAGGAGGATCCAAAGAACAGTCACGAATGCAATGTGGTAGTTCTCTCTATTTTCTCCATGCTAGGCAATCACACATACCCATTAATATAGGTAGTGAAAGGATTATGGCACCCTGACAAATGCATTAAAACATGAAAGCCCAAAGCACCACTTTCCAGAATAAGCTAATAACTCTGGAGAGTGATAATAACAAAGACGCCAGGTTTCGGCCTTAGTTAGGTAGAATCAGACAACATAGCAGTTTTATCAGTCTTTTTTGACCTGGAGCCTCCGCCATTAATGCAATTTGGCACATAACGGGTGTCAAACTCGATTTTATTGAGGGCCTCATCAGGGCCTCAGGGGTGGGGGGGCTGGGAGGGAGTGGCCAGGGTAGGTGTGGTCAATTCGATTTCCATTTTTGGCTGCAAAGGCCTGCAGCCCTCTGCCAGCAAAACCAGAGCTCGCGGGGTGGGGGAGCCCCCCACCGAGCTCCATTTTTGCTGGCAGAGGGCTGCAGGATGCCATCTCAGCCGAAAACTGAGCTCGGGAGGGCCGAGGAGCTCCGTTTTTGCTGGCAGAGGCACCGTGGGCCAGTCCTTCGCTGTTTCCAGCGTACACCCCTTGGGCCAGAAGCAGCCTGCAGGGGTCACTCTGTCAAATAAGGACTCGCTTCCTATTAAATTGAATTGTGTTCAGTGGATATGCTTTTCTTGAGCACCACCTGAAAGAGTAACATGATGGCAGATAATGTGTTGGAAAATGTTGACTGAGTTCTCACGTTGTACAATGTAGTTAGTTTGGTTTCAATGTGGGGGGTTTGGGGGGGTTTTAAAAAAAAAATTGATTTATATGCCGCCCTTCTCCGGAGACTCAGGGCGGCTTACAATGCGTTAAGCAATAGCCTTCCTACTTTTGTATATATTTATACAAAGTCAGCTTATTGCCCCCACAATCTGGGTCCTCATTTTACCTACCTTAGAAACGATGGAAGGCTGAGTCAACCTTGAGCCTGGTGGGATTTGAACTTGCAGTAATTGCAGGCAGCTGATCTTAATAACAGTTAATGACACTGCTTTAGTCTGCTGAGCCACCAGAGCTCATAGCTCACAGGGTTCAGATATAGCTATTTTTCAGGCTGTAGGTTGTCTCTTCCCATTGTGGCATCCATGACAGTCCTCCGAGATCTCAGATTGTGCATCCCTGATTTCATGTATTGGATGAATCGTTATGATGTACAAGCCACGATAGGTAGTCTCTTGTAAAATGTGAATCTAGACCAGTGTTTCTCAACCTTGGTAGCTTGAAGATGGTTGGACTTCAACCCCCAGCAGCAGCGCCGGCTGGGGGATTCTGGGAGTTGAAGTCCACCCATCTTCAAGCTTCCAAGATTGAGAAACACTGATCTAGACAATCATGGTGTATTCAAAACAACTATGCACTAAACAAACCCTAGTTCAAAACCCCGGTCCTTGTACACCTGCAACTTCATGAATTTGCTGCCATAGTAGAAAAATTGGGGTTTCTTTGATTTGATGTAAGAAAAAGTTTCCGTTTTCGTGTCTTGCTGCTTTAACAGTCTAAATTAGTTTAGGTTTTGGTAGCTTCTAAACAGCTTCTCGTGACACAGATAATCCCAATGGGGAGATTGCGTGGGCTGAAATGACCCTGGAAAAGATGTAGGGGGTTATGTGAAAAAGCCACTCTAATACCTGTCGAAGGTAGAATTCTTCCCTGTGCTTTTTTAGCAAAGCCAACGTGATCTCTTCACTTTGTTGGGTAGCACGTCTAGTTTCTGAGCTACCTTGCTTCATTTACTAGATGCCTACATAAGTCAGGGTGAGCTTTTCTTGTACAATCCTAATACTGTGTCCTTCAAGCATGAGGATTCATCAAACTGCTTTCATGCAAGTAGAACATCGCCTTGCCTCATTTTTGAATGCAGTGCCCCTTGGGGCTGCTTAACCTGTTGCGTTGAAGGGATCCTGGGTGATGAGCCAAGTTGGCGCAGTGGTTAGAGTGCAGTAGTGCAGCTACTTCCGCTGACTGCTAGTTCAGCAGATCAGCGGATCAAATCTCACCGGCTCAAGGTTGACTCAGCCTTCCATCCTTCCGAGGTGGGTAAAATGAGGACCCACATTTATTGGTTCGATTTATATGCCGCCCTTTTCCAGAGACTCAGGGTGGTTTACAATGCGTTAAGCAATAGACTTCATACTTTTGTATATCCCTGCTTATTAGGGCTTTCGGGGGGCCCCAAGCGGTGTTCTTTCTTTTATACAAAGTCAGCTTATTGCCCCCACAAACCGGGTCCTCATTTTACCTCCCTCGGAAGGATGGAAGGCTGAGTCAACCTTGAGCCTGGTGAGATTTGAACTTGCAGTAATTGCAGGCAGCTGGTGTTATTTAAACAGTGCTTTAATCTGCTGTGCCACCAAGGTTCTTCTTGGCGCAGAAGAAGATTGTTGGGGGCAATATGCTATTTAGTATACTGTCTTTGGTGTAAGCCGCCCAGAGTCCTCGGAGAATGGGCGGCATAGAAATATGACTAGTAAAATAAAATAAATAAATAAATGTTGCATTCAACACAGTGTGCAGGTTCCCTTCTCTGAAAGCCAAAGAAATTTTTAGTCTCAAAATAAACGTCTCTCGGAGTGTTACTCTAAATAAACATCTTTTGGGAGTGCAAAGCAGAGTGTGCATCTCATTTTAATTCCAAGCAGGAAGAAATGGGATTCGGCTTTTAGAAGGTGATGGAGGATTTCCCCACCCCCTTAGTTGCTGGAGTAAGGTGAGCAATCTTCTTTTTACTTTGAGCCCAGTGACTTAATTTTCCAGGTTGAATAGCACTGCTACGGTCATTGTTGCGAGGAAGGGGTTGAAGAAAGTTGGAAGTTCTCTTTGTGCATTATTAATTTACTTATGGGAATATGGACAGCTTGTTTTTAATTTCAAAGTGCTTCAGGGATTGGTAAAAAGAGATTCCAAAGCCACATAGAATCATTGAATTAGGTAGGGGCACACTGAGACCATCAAGCCCAATTCCTTGCTCAGATTCAAATATCCATGATTGAGCTGCCAGAAACCTAACCTTAATTATTGTGTCTACTGCCTAATTACTCTTATTAGGAGGGGGGGGTTCTTAATACTTAACTGGAATTTTCCTTCTTAAAAGGAAGCCTGTAGTACAGTGGTTTAAAGCACCCTGTTATTAACATCTATTAACATCTGCTGCTTGCAATTACTGCAAGTTCGACTCCCACCAGGCTCAAGGTTGACTCAGCCTTCCATCCTTTCTAAGGTGGGTAAAATGAGGACCCAGATTGTGGGGGCAATAAGCTGACTTTGTATAAATATACAAAAGTATGAAGGCTATTGCTTAACGCACTGTAAGCCGCCCTGAGTCTCCGGAGAAGGGCGGCATATAAATCAAAAAAAATAAATAAATAATAAATAAAATAAATAAATAAATAAATAAAAGTTGAAAAACCATCCTTCCATGCTTTGCCTTAAGATGCTGCCAAATGCAATCATTTTATCTCATTCATGGATTTTATAGCAGATCCAGAGGTTAATATATTCCACTTGAATTTCCATCCTTCCACTGATTGCTTTGTTTTCTTTTCATCCAGTCAAGAAAATTCAGTGGGTTTTTTCTTTAGATGTTTTGACAAGAAATAATCTCTTATGAGGAATGGGGTTGGGGGAGGACAGGAGGAACGTAATGCAAGCTTCTCGTGTTGTGTTTTTGAACCACTACACAAGCTCAAATTCAGTTATCCATTAAAAAACAACAACAACAATTTTCTGAGTTTTCCTGTGCAATTTGTCAGGTTTAAAAGCAAATCTATTAGAATGTCTGCGCCAAAGTGCACATACTGTACGCCGTGCAACTAAGTAACTTGCAGAAATTATATTAGGTACAATTGTCACAAAAACGATGACCACAAGACAAAATTGTAAAGGAAATAAAATGTGTATAAATGAAGCTCAAATTGAATCCTTTCAAATCTCCATTTCAGTCATAGACCAACATAGTGTGAGTGAAGAAACAGGTATTAAAAAATGTGCACAAATCTAAATGTAAACAGGAAAAAAAAAGAAAATAGAATAATAAGGTTGGAAGGGATGACCATGGCTGAAGACTATATCAGTGATGGCTAACCTTTTTGCCATCGTGTGTCAAAAGCGGGGGGAATGCGGGGGGGTTGGGCACATGTGTGCCCGCACCCATAATTCAATGCCCCCCACACCCCCACGCATGCACGCATGACCCCCGCTGCGCTCCCCCTGCTTTTGGCACACGATGGCAAAAAGGTTACCAGTAGGTCCGGTAGACCTGTTTTTTGCTCTTCCCAGGCTCCAGAGGGTTTCTTGGAGCCTGGGGAGGGCAAAAACAGCCTCCCCACCCCTCCAGAGGCCCTCCAGAGGCCGGAAGCGGCCCGTTTCCCGACTTCCGGTGGGTTCGGAAGGCCCGAAAATCAGCTGGCCGGCATGCGCATGCACGCTGGAGCTGAGCTAGGGCAATGCTTGTGTGTCCACAGATATGGCTCCACGTGCCACCTGTGGCACGCATGCCATAGGTTCACCATCATGGACAGAATGGCTGTCCAATCTCTACTTAAAAAACCTCCCATGGTGGAGCATCCAGAACCTCTGAAGGCAAGCTTTTCAACTGATTAATTGTTCTCAGTGTCAGGAAATTATCCTTAGTTCTAGGTTGGATCACTCCTTGATCAGTGTCCATCTGTTGCTCTGTCCCGCCTTCAGGTGCTTTGGAGAATAAGCAGGGGTGGGGCTGCTGGGGGCTCATTGGGATTCAGGAGAACCTCTAGCTAAGATTCTGTGCAGTTCGGAGAACCCCCAAATCCCACTCCTGGCTGGCCCCACCCCACCCCTCCCCTCCCAGGAGTCCCCACGTGGCCCGTTTTGGATGCAGGGAAGTGCAGGGCAAGTATGGAGGCTTGTGGAGGGTGAAAAACAGGCCCACTGGAAGTTTGGGAAGGCCGGAAACAAGCCGTTTCCAGCCTCCAGAGGGCCTCTGGAGCCTGGGGAGGCCGTTTTCGCTCTCCCAGAGGTTCAAGGAAA
Organism: Ptyas mucosa; assembly: GCA_012654045.1. NCBI lineage: Eukaryota > Metazoa > Chordata > Lepidosauria > Squamata > Colubridae > Ptyas > Ptyas mucosa. The sequence goes on from WNWU01000076.1 coordinate 372,642, forward strand.
GCCTCCGGAGCCTGGGGAGGGCAAAAATGCCCCCCCCCCATGATGCAAGAGGCCGACTAGGCCATGGCCACCATAGCCACGCCCACCCATAAACCTGGCAGAGAACCCCTTGCTAAAATTTTTGAAGCCCACCCCTGAGAATGAGCCAACCCCTTCCTCTCTGTGACTGTCCCACAAGTACTGAAAGACTGCTACTCTTATCACCCCTCAACTATCATCAAATACATCAAATATCATAAACTACTCTAGTTCAAGAATGTAACGACTTAAACCGATGAGACATGAATGAGAAACCTAAAGCGACAGATATTACCCATCACAGCCACTGCCACTCAAAAGACAAAAATCGTGAAAATAATGTCCCTCTTCTAGCTACACATTTAAATGAGGACTAGAGAAAGGAGGGAGGGGGGTGAAACACTTCGAAGGAAAAAGATGCAGGAAGTTTTAAGCACGTCTCCTTGCATGTCGATATGGGTCTTAAACACAGGTCTTCTTAGATCAGGCCTATTTTACAGCCCTAATTTTTAAAAAATTACAGTAGTGGCCAAAATTGTGGAAACCTTTTGGGAAAAGTGTATTTTCTAAAACTAGCCAATAACATCACTTTTTTTTGGGGGGGGGGGGAGTAGTACCATAAAATTATATATCAATGGAAAGATAATTTAATCACGAATGTAATGCAATAACTTTTATGAAGAATTTGCTATTAGAATAGCAGTTACAGTGTAAAGAAGAAAAGTGAAACACATAGAAAAAATGAGATATACAAAAATTATCCCCATGTCAGTTAATACTTAGTTGGGTAACCTTTAGCATGAATTACGGCCTTACGTCTTCCCATGGAGAGAACTAAGTCTTTTAGTTCTGCAGCTGTTATCATGTGAAACCAAGATTGAATGATGGCTTCTATTAACTGGGTTTTATTGCTGGGTCGCTTCTGACTAACAAATTTCTTTAGTCGGCTCCATAGATTTTCCATTGGGTGAAGGTCTGGGCTATATCCAGGCCATTCCAGCAATGGAATGGGATTATCTTGAAACTCCCAAAAAATAGTGGTGTTATTAGCCATCAAACTTCAAAAATACACTTTTCCCAAAAGATTTTCACAATTTTGGCCACTACTGTAGATTGGTTGGAATTTGGAAATGTTAGAAATTCTACCCCCTACTCAAAAGGGAGCCACCAGGATTTGGAAATGGGCTATCAGATTTCTACTGGATTGTTAACAGGAAAACTGTTAAGGCAGGAGGGCAAATTAATTCATAGGAGAGGATTTTTTTTTCCTGCAATTACTGCCAAAAAATTAGGAGGGGGACGTGGGGAAAATCCGAGGGAGCCGATGTAGGGAGCCAAGGTGGCGCAGTGGTTAGAGTGCAGTACTGCAGCTAGTTCAGCTGACTGCTAGTTCAGCAGATCAGCGGATCAAATCTCACCGGCTCAAGGTTGACTCAGCCTTCCATCCTTCCGAGGTGGGTAAAATGAGGACCCAGATTGTTGGGGGCAATATGCTATTTAGTATACTGTCTTTGGTGTAAGCCGCCCAGAGTCCTCGGAGAGTGGCCGACTTAGAAATACGAATAATAAATAAAAATAAAAATAATAAAATCTACCCTTGAAAGGTACTAAAAGGGGTTTTTTTCCCCCTCAGAGGGAGATAAATATAGCCTCACAAAATATTAGAAACTGGCAATCTTTAGTTCTACCATCCCAGCGCATTGTTGTAATTTCCCTTGCCAAAATCCAAATATTGTGGCGCAGTGATAGAAAATAGGTACGGAATGTCTTGTAATAGTGTTCCCCTTACAATGTCTTTGGAAGCAAATTTGATTTCTCTCAGTTTGAGAAACATCCCAAATACTTTGGTAAAGCCACACTTGGAATACTGCATTCAGTTTTGGTCGCCACTATGTAAAAAAGATGTGGAGACTCTAGAAAGAGTGCAGAGAAGAGCAACCAAGATGATTAGGGGACTGGAGGCTAAAACATGAAGAACGGTTGCAGGAACTGGGCATGGCTAGTCTAGTGAAGAGAAGGACCAAGGGAGACATGATACCAGTGTTCCAATATCTCATGGGTTGCCCCAAAGAGGGAATCAAGCTATTCTCCAAAGCATTTAAAGGCAGGACAAAAAACAATGGGTGGAAACTCATTCATCAAGGAGAGAAGCCACCTAGAACTAAGGAGAAATTTCCTGACAGGGAGAACAATGAATCAGTGGAACAACTTGCCTGCAGAAGTTGTGAATGCTTCAACATGGAAGTTTTTAAGAAGAGGTTGGATAACCCTTTGTCTGAAGTGGTGTAGGATTTCCTGCCTAAGCAGCGGGTTGGACTAGATGACCTTGGAAGGTCCCTTCCAACTCTGTTATTCTATTCTACTGCTTTTCTGTCCCAGTATTACAGACAAGGTAGTGTAGACACAGGTTTAGTTATTTCATTATTTATTTGTATCCCCCTCTTTATTGTTTTTACAAATAACTCAAGGTGGTGAACATATTCAACACAACTTCCTCCTCCTCCTCCTCCTCCTCCTCCTCCTCCTCCTCCTCTTTTCTCCACAACAAGAACCCTGTGAGGTGGGTGAGACTGAGGGAGTGTGATTGGCCTGAAGTCACTCAGCTGGTTTTCATGGCTAAGCAGAACTTGAACTTACAGTCTTCCACTTTCTAACCTGGTGCCTGAACCACTAGATCAGTTTGCTCTTCTTTTTTAATCTGGTGTCTTTTAATATTAAACAAAACTTTTAATATAGGACAACCTTTTCTCTTTGATTTATTTAAATCATATTAGCATGATGTTCATTGTTTAACTTTGTATGTGTCTGTATCAATATTTATCACTCAATGACCATAAAATACCTTGAATGAAATTCAGTTGAAATCTGGTTTTTTTTTTTTTGAACCAATGAAAATTCTCAGTTATCCAGGTCATGGTTGTCCCAAAGGTGCTTTTTCAGCCTTCCATCCTTTCTAAGGTGGGTAAAATGAGGACCCGGTTTGTGGGGGCAATAAGCTGACTTTGCATAAATATACAAAAGTATGAAGGCTATTGCTTAACGCATTGTAAGCCGCCCTGAGTCTCCGGAGAAGGGCGGCATATAAATATAAATAAAATAAAAAATTAAAAAGCTGGACTTTGCTTTTTCCTTGAAGACGTTTTGCTTCTCATCCAAGAAGCTTCTTCAGTTCAGAATGGCCAGAACTAAATCCTTCCACCTTCCACCATTCAGTCAGAACTAAAGAAGCTTCTTGGATGAGAAACGAAATGTCTTCAAGGAAAAACAAAGTCCAGTTGCCTTTTAAAAAAGCACCTTTGGGAGAAAAAATGAAGAGTTCCTTCTTTCTCTCTACAATGCATTGTAAGCTGAGCCGAGGTGGTGCAGTGGTTAGAGTGCAGTACTGCAGCTACTTCAGCTGACTGCTAGTTCAGCAGATCAGCGGATCAAATCTCACCGGCTCAAGGTTGACTCAGCCTTCTATCCTTCCGAGGTGGGTAAAATGAGGACCCAGATTGTTGGGGGCAATACGCTATTTAGTATACTGTCTTTGGTGTAAGCCACCCAGAGTCCTCGGAGAGTGGGCGGCATAGAAATATGACTAATAAATAATAAAAATAATAAAATAAAGTCAACCCAATCCTCAATTCCTTATCATGTCAAGCTACCCAAATTTGATGCTGGCCATCCAGCATCTGAGAAAACAAATTATTATCCTTTTGATCAGACGATTACAGCAGGCCACTTCATTTGGCTAGTCTACAAACATTTCTTCAAGTGCTGCCAATTAACTCAAGTGCATTACGAGTCCTTTACTGGATTACTAATTTGCCTTTTGTTTTCACCAATCTAAATTAATGTGCATGCTTTTTTTAAAAAAATAAATAAAAATCAGCAGGTCAAGATGTCCCTCATTGAGCTATTGAAAGATGGGTAAGAGTAGTTAATGATTGCACGAAGGTTATTGTTCCCTTCTGGATGGAAATGCAATTGTTAATATTTTTTTCCATTTTCTTTCTTATTACACTAACAAAGTAAGGGAGGCTCAGTTCTTGCTCTCGGTAATTAATCCCTCCCCAGCTGATTGTAAGAGTGTAAATGTTGCTTAAATTCAGGTTTTGGTTTCTTCTGAAAGTGTTAGAATCACAGAGGAAGAAGGGGGGACATTGAATCTATGAAGTAACTTCTCTGCTCACTGCAGGAATTGATATTCAGTGTCTGCCTTGCTAATGAAGGAGAGATACCATTATCCGACTGTTCTCATTGTTGATAAGATTTCTTTTAACATCCAATTGTTTTATTTTGAATAAAGCAAACAGCTGCACACAAATCATGTGTATGCATTCAAATGCGCCGAAAGTCTACCAGCGTTGTAGGTGCTCCAAGGTTGGAGGGTTTCAACAATAGACTAGACAACTATTTGCCCAGGATGGTATTATAAGGTCTCCTGTCTTGAACAGGTGGTTGGACTAGAAGACCTCCAAGGTCCCTTCCAGCCAGGGTGAAATGTAAAATGTGTTACTACCGGGAGTGGCTTGGTGGGTGGGTGGGTAATGTGACTGGGTGGACGTGGCCAACTTTTTTTTTTTAACTTTTCAAAGCATTTTTTCTAATGCTTTGAAAAGCCTCTCTGCCGATCAGGCAACTCAGCTGGGATCGTCAGAGACTTTTCAAAGCATTTTTTTTTTAACCACCCCTTCAGCCAAGAGGTTGCAGGAAAAAAATGCTTTGAAAAGCCTCTGACGATC
>WNWU01000076.1:385121-400487 GCA_012654045.1 Ptyas mucosa
CTCCTCCTCCTCCTCCTCCTCCTCCTCCTCCTTCTCCACCTCCACCTCTACCTCCTGCTCCTTCTGCTCCTCTGTTACCGCTTCAGATGTTGAAAGAGATACAAAGTTCTGACTCTTGCTCTTCGGGCAGTCTCAACCATTGTTAATTGATTTCGTTGTAGTATGTCTTTGATGTTGTCTCTCCATCTTCTTCTGGATAAGGCCTCTCAAAGTCCAGCTTCACAGCCTCTCAAAGTGCAACCCAACATCCACCTCGTGAGAGATGGTAACAGGACGAAGTAAGGGATTGCTCTGGTGAAGTTGCAAAAGGCCCAGGAAGCCAGCAACGGATAATACATTGCTACAGAAATTACAGCAAGATACAAATGGGCTGATTAGACAAGTAAGGAGAAAGGAAGTCATCTTTTAAACATCAAGGAGGCGGCCAAGCTGAATGAGATTGTAAAGAGAGGAAATGTGAAGAAAAAGGAGTGTGATGTTTTAATAAGCAAATAACCCCAAGATGTCCATTACTCCATTAAACCCATGGCAGGGAGGTATGCAAATATTCACTTCCTCTTGATGAATGAGAACGAAGAAAAGCATCTAACCACAAAGGCACAGAAGTGTTTTCTGGCATTTTACAGTCATATTGGTGCACCATTAGAAAATCTGAGGCATCATTGAACATCTGTCAAAGGAGCCCATGCTCCATTGCTAACAACTCCATCAAGAGGCTGACATAACATTGATTGTTGCTCCTGCCAAATGATGTCAAGCTGCAGGAGAAGAAAAAGGTCTGTTTTTTTGGCTAGCATTGGGCAAACATTTGCATGCATTCAACCACAAACCTGGCAAAGAAACTAAGCCACTGTGCCAAGGGAAAGGTTGTGCTTTTACCTAAAGAACACTTAGAGCAGAAGAAACGATGGGGTGGGGTGGCCGAATGATGTCAACGAGCTAACATGGCTCCTTAGCTTCAAGACCAGGTCCAGGTCCAGGGGCTGCCCAGCAACCTTACTGCAAGATGGACCTTACTGACTTCAGCACTCCACCATCACTCACCATCAACCCATAATATTGGCAATGGTAGCAGTTCTATGACTTATTGCAAGAGTTTATGGGTTGTCTGTTATGAGCCGAGGTGGCGCAGCGGTTAGAGTGCAGTACTGCTGCTACTTCAGCTGACTGCTAGTTCAGCAGATCAGCGGATCAAATCTCACCGGCTCAAGGTTGACTCAGCCTTCCATCCTTCCAAGGTGGGTAAAATGAGGATCCAGATTGTTAGGGGGCAATATGCTATTTAGTATACCGTCTTTGGTGCAAGCCGCCCAGAGTCCTCGGAGAGTGGGTGGCATAGAAATATGACTAATAAAATAAATTTAATTAATTTAATTAATTTAATTAATATGCCGCCCCTCTCCGAAGACTCAGGGCGGTTCACAATACATTTAAAAAATCATTATAAAAAGACATTGAAAAATTAAAAAAACATTAAAAACATTAGAAACACATTCACACCAGTCATGGCCGGATCTCGCCAGATCACAAGAGCGAGATCAACGGCCCCAGGCCTGCTGGAAAAGCCAGGTCTTCACCGCTTTTCAGACCGCCAATAGGGTGGGGATGGTCCAGACCTCAGGAGGTAACTGGTTCCAGAGACTTGGGGCGGCCACAGAGAAGGCCCTCCCACACGGGCCTGCCAGCCAGCATTGTTTAGCTGACGGGACCCGGAGGAGACCAACTCTGTGGGATCTTACCGGTTGCTGGGAGCTATATGGTAGAAGGCAGTCTCGAAGATACCCTGGCCCTGAGCCATGTAGGGCTTTAAAGGTAATAACCAACACCTTGAATTGTGCCCGGAGACCAATAGGGAGCCAGTGCAGCTCGCAGAGAATTGGTGTAATGTGGGTATACCTAGGTGCACCCACGATAACTCATGCGGCTGCGTTCTGGACCAACTGTAGTCTCTGAACACTTTTCAAAGGTAGCCCCATGTAGAGCGTGTTGCAATAATCTAACCGTGAGGTGACAAGGGCATGAGTGACTGTGAGGAGAGCCTCCCGATCCAAGTAGGGTTGCAATTGGTGCACCAGGCGAACCTGTGCAAAGGTCCCCCTAGCCACAGCTGTCAGATGTTGCTCTAATCTTAGCTGTGAGTCTAGGAGGACACCCAAATAATAATAAAATATCCATAATGTTCTTATTTAAGGCAATACAGGAAGTTTCAAAGAGGGTTTTCCGGAGGAATTGCTTGATCCAATGTGGACACTTGTACTAATACAGGGAATCCTCAACTTTCAACCGGTCATTTACCAACCATTCCAAGTTACAACACCGGAAAAAAAATGACTTACAGCCTGTCTTTGCACGCATGATTGCTGCAGCATTCCCCACAGTCATATGATCCAAATTTTAAATCATATTTTATCCAATTCCATTCTGAATTGGTTTTTTATCAAGATTTTAGTCATTGTTTGTGTTCGGAACTCTTGCACTTTGATATGGCCCAAGAGCTAATCAATGAAGTGAAGTGGATGGTCTTGCAATTGCCCAGTTGAGACCTTCCCACTTGGCTTTCAACAAGAGAACTCAATGGGGGAAAGCCAGAAGTACTTAACGACCGCATGATTCATTTAACAACTGCGGTCATTTGCTAAACAATGGTGGCAGAAATGGTCATAAAATTGAGTGCGGCTCGCTTAATGACAGCCTTGCTTAGGAATGGAAATTCTGATCCCAATTGGAGTTGTAAATCAAGGGCTACCTGCATATACATAACTTCTGGAGTCTTAACAAATACGTGAAGATGCTATTGCCAGTCCTTCATTGCTTCCTTGATGCTGAAGAATTTCTACCGTGTTTCCCCGAAAATAAGACCCTGTCTTATTTTAATTTTTTTTTGAGCCCTGAAATAAGCGCTTGGCCTTATTGCCAGGCGCTCAAAAGCCCAATTGGGCTTATTGTCAGGGGATGTCTTATTTTGGGGGAAACAGAGTATCTATCTATCTATCTATCTATCTATCTATCTATCTATCTATCTATCTATCTATCTATCTCTATCATCTCTATTTATTTATTTATATCTATTTGTCTCCATCTCTTATCTGTTTCTAGTTCTCTATCTATCTATCTATCTATCTATCTATCTATCTCTACCGTGTTTCCCCGAAAATAAGACCCTGTCTTTTTTTTTTTTTTTTTGAGCCCTGAAATAAGCGCTTGGCCTTATTGCCAGGCGCTCAAAAGCCCAATTGGGCTTATTGTCAGGGGATGTCTTATTTTGGGGGAAACAGGGTAATTATTTATCCCAAAGGTGTTTTTTCAGGAGGCAACTGGACTTTTGGCTTTTTCTTTGAAGACATTTTTTTTATATTTATATGCCACCCTTCTCCAGAGACTCAGGGCGGCTTACAATGCATTAAGCAATAGCCTTCATATTTTTGTATATTTTATACAAAGTCAGCTTATTGCCCCCACAAACCGGGTCCTCATTTTACCCACCTTAGAAAGGATGGAAGGCTGAGTCAACCTTGAGCCTGGTGAGATTAGAACTCGCAGTAATTGCAGGCAGCTGGATGTTAAATGCTGCCTTAGTAGAGGCATTAGCCTCCTACACCACTCAGGCTCCTTTCACTTTTCATCCAAGAGGCTTCTTCAGCTCTGAGTAATGGATGGTGGGGAATGGAAGGATTTATACTCCTTGCAGACAGCTTGTCATTTGCATTCTTTTAGACCAGTGTTTCTCAACCTTGGAAGCTTGAAGATGGGTGGACTTCAACTCCCAGAATCCCCCAGCCAGCACCGTTGAGAAACACTGTTTTAGACAGTTGTTGAGGTTTATTTGTGTTCTCATGGTCACCACAGATACACCTCCAAGTGGCCTCAATGACTCTCTAACAGAGTGCAAATGACCAGCTGTCTGCAAGGAGTATAAATCCTTCCATTCCCCACCATCCACTCAGAGCTGAAGAAGCTTCTTGGATGAGAAGCAAAATGTCTTCAAAGAAAAAAACCAGAAAGTCCAGTCGCCCCTTGAAAAAGCACCTTTGGGACAACCACGACCTGGATGACTGAGAATCTCCCTAGACATCTAGCTATTTATGCATTTAGCGGATTTATATAGCTCTCTATCTCACGAAACATGGCTTTGCGTTGTGTACAATACATAAAAACAATTTTTAAAAAATCATAAAAACACTCAAACATAAATAAAGTAGAGAAACATAAGCATTCAAGAAGCAAAGAAGCTTCTTGGATGAGAAGTAAAACGTTTTCAAAACAACAACAACAATCAGTTGCCTTTTGGAAAAAAGGAAGTATCTTTTGAACACTAGGAATAGACATAGCTGCTTTCAAAAGCTGTTGACTGGTTTTACAAGAGCACCTCTGGCTATCCAAAGCACCTTTCTCCCTTTAGATCCAAAGTATCACACCGTCCTAGTTATTTCAACGATAGGTGTAGAATAGTTTGTGGTTTGTTTCTGTTTTTGTTGTGATGGTGCAGAAGTGTGTTTGCCCTTGACTCCTTCCAGCAAATTATCTCATCTGAAGATAGCCTTATGATTTCCAGATTCTTCCTTGAAAGTTATTTACTTGCCCAATCCTGCTTCCCTTTTTTCCAAATTTGGCCAGGTGCATTGCCATCAGCTGTGGTACTAAAAACCCAAGAAGAATTGTTGTTGTTAGTTGCGAAGTCGTGTGCGACCCATCACGACCCCATGGACAACGTTCCTCTAGGCCTTCCTGTCCTCTACCATCCCCCAATTGTATTTGCTGTTGTTGTTGTTAGTTATGAAGTTGTGTCTGACCAATCACGACAGCATGGACGATGTTCCTCCAGGCTTTCCTGTCCTCTACCATCCCCCAGAGTCCATTTAAGCTCACGCCGACTGCTTCAGTGACTCCATCCAGCCACCTCGTTCTCTGCCGTCCCCTTCTTCTTTCGCCCTCAATCGTTCCCAGCATTAGGCTCTTCTCCATGGAGTCCTTCCTTCTCATTAGGTGACCAAAGTATTTGAGTTTCATCTTCAGGATCCGGCCTTCTAAAGAGCAGTCAGGGTTGATCTCCTCTAGGACTGACCGGTTTGATCGCCTTGCAGTCCAAAGGACTCGCAGGAGTCTTCTCCAGCACCATCATTCAAAGGCCTCAATTCTTTGGCGCTCAGCCTTCCTTATGGTCCAACTTTCACAGCCATACATTGCAACTGGAAAAACTATCGCCTTGACTATACACACTTTTGTTGGCAGGGTGATATCTCTGCTTTTTAGTAAGCTGTCGAGATTTGCCATAGCTTTCCTCCCCAGGAGCAAATGTCTTTTAATTTCTTGGCTGCAGTCCCCATCTGCGGTGATCTTGGAGCCCAGGAAAATAAAATCTGTCACTACTCCATTTCAAGAAGATTTACTGTACATCAAAAGGATATCTGGTGTCCAAATGTCACACCAGAAGCATTTTAGATGCTCCTCACCATTTGTTTAGCTTTTGAAAACATTGGAGAGTTTGCTAGCTTGTATTTATATTTTTAACCAGCCAAACCTGCAAACGTACATTACATTTGTTGGTACTGTCTAATTGTGCTGATACAATCTGGCATATAGATTGAGCTGGCATTATCGTTCTAAGCCATATTTTGTTTATTCAAAGTTTGATGAACTTTGACAATGGGTCAAACAACCCATTGAATGAGCCTTCTTAAAACTAAGCATGCTGTATGATAGCAGCCACACCTTCTCTTCTCATATTTAAGTGTAACATTGCCTAGACAAAATAGCATAGATTAGACATCATTCTAAGGCAATCTGCTGAATTGTAGTTTATTAAATAAATCGTAGTTGGTGGGGCTCACATACCTCACTAAGTCTCAATAAAACAGCACATTTTGGCTCAGTACAAAGATGAGCAAAAACTAAATTCTTCATATAATATAGTAGTTGATTTTGTAATCAACTTTATATTATAAAGTGATAATATAAAGTTGATTTTGCTTTACCCATTTTAACATTCAGCCAGAATGTGGTATATTGGTCTGGTTATAGTGCATTGTGTGAATTTGACCACGGTTTTGATGATTTCATCAATCATCAATTTGGATTGATGATTCAATAGAAGCAATTTTCACTTTAAAACTTGTCCAATCAGAATATTTTAGGGTTCTTGGTAATGAACAGATAACAGAACAGAATAACAGAGTTGGAAGGGACCTTGGAGGTCTTCTAGTCCATCCCCCTCCTTAGGCAGGAAACCCTACACCACTTCAGACAAATGGTTATCCAACATCTTCATAAAAACTTCCAGTGTTGGGGCATTCACAACTTCTGGAGGCAAGTCGTTCCACTAATTCATTGTTCTAACTGTCAGGAAATTTCTCCTTAGTTCTAGGTTGCTTCTCTCCTTGATTAGTTTCCACCGGTGGTGAAATCCAAATTTTTTTACTACCGGTTCTGTGGGCGTGGCGTGGCTTGGTAGGCATGGCAGAGAAGGATACTGTACTGCAAAATCTCCATTCCCACCCCACTCCAGGGGGAAGGATATTGCAAAATCTCCATTCCCACCCCACTCTGGGGTCAGCCAGAGGTGGTATTTGCCGGTTCTCCGAACTGCTCAAAATTTCCACTACCGGTTCTCCAGAACCTGTCAGAACCTGCTGGATTTCACCCCTGGTTTCCACCCATTGCTTCTTGTCCTTTAAGTGCTTTGGAGAATAGCTTGACTCCCTCTTCTTTGTGGCAACCCCTGAGATATTGGAAGACTGCTATCATGTCACCTCAGTCCTTCTTTTCATCAAAGTCGACACACCCAATTCTAGCAACCATTCTTTCTTTCTTTTTTTTCTTTTCTTTTTTTTGCCCAGGACTCTACTGATATGCGAAAACTGCTTGGTTTTTGTCTCTCAGAGCAAAATTTGTAAGGATGAGCAAGAACAAAAAGTGTTACAAATCCTCAACAATGCTATCATCCTACCCAAAGCATTATCTTCTGATAAGAACCCAAGAGCCATGTAAAATATATACAAAATTGCACTGGATGAAAAATGTACTTCAGTTCTGTGTAACTTTTTTTTTTTCCCTTTTAGGACAGCTTAATCTCCAATGACATAATCAACTTATCTAGCAGCACTAACAGGACAAAGTTGGTTTCAATGCCACAGTGTCCTCCAGATGCCCCCTGGCAATCAACGTGATTATGTCCAGTTGTGAGCACCACTTCTTAAGAAGAATGGAGACAAACTGGAGCATGTGGAATATTGGAATATTGCATCCACAATGTGAAAAAGATGGAGACTAAAACATACGAAGAACAGTTGCAGGAACTGGGCATGGCTAGTCTAGTGAAGAGAAGGACCAGGGGAGACACAAGAGCAGTCTTCCAATATTTGAAGGCTGCCACAGAGAGGAGGAAGGGGGTCAAGCTATTTTCCAAGGCACCCAAAGGCCAGACAAGGAATAATGGGTGGAAACTGATCAAGGAGAGATTCGACCTAGAAATAAGGAGGAATTTTCTGACGGCAAAAACAATCAACCCATGGAACAGAAGTTGCCTTTGGAAGTTGTGGGAGCTTCATCACTGGAGGCTTTCAAGAAGAGATTGGACTGCCATTTGTCAGAAATGGTGTAGGGCCGTGATGGCGAACCTATGGCACGGGTGCCACAGGTGGCACGCGGAGCCATATCGGTGGGCACACGAGCTCAGCTCTGGCATGCATGCATGCCCATCCAGCTGATTTTCAGGCCTTCTAGGTCTATCAGAAGTCAGGAAACACACTGTTTCCAGCCTCTGGAGGGACTCTGGGGGTGGTGGGGAAGGCCGTTTTTGCCCTCCCCAGGCTCCTAGAAAGGCTCTGGAGCCTGGGGAGAGCAAAAAACGGGCCTACTGTGCCCACCGTGCCATTGCATGCCAAAAGCGGGGGGAGCACGGGGGGGCAGGGCGCATAGAATTATGGATATGGGCACGCGTGCGTGTGACCCCACTGCGCTATCCCCGCTTTTGGCACGCGATGGCAAAAAGGTTGGCCATCACTGGTGTAGGGTCTCCTGCTTGGGTGGGGGGGTTGGACTAGGAGACTTCCAAGGTCCCTTCCAACTTTCTTATTCTGTTAAATTCAGTGAAAGGTCCCTGAGTATTTTCAGCTTGAAAAATAAGAGACATCTAGAAGGCAATTACATAGAAGGCACGAAAAGCTTATTTTCTGCCATCTCAGGCTGATGGGTTTGAGTTAATTGGCTAAATTGTAGGAAGATGGATTTCAGATGAGTATTAGAAATGTTATAAGGGCAGGGTAATGGGGCTAATTAACTTCTCTGCTTGAAATCTGGACATAGAATGCTGTATTAGATGGACAGTGAGTTGATATCAAGAGGGATGTGCACCTAATCCAGCTGGAAACCAAGTCCAGGGAAAATAACTGAAGTACAAGCAGATAGATCTTTATCTGAGTTGAAAAACTGCAGCGGAGGTCTGTTATTCCAGCACTCCAGAGACACCATGGCAGCCAGCTAGAAATCTGTGTCAGTGATGGGAGGATACAGTCTATGCATTTTTATTTAAGAGAGAGAGGTTTTAAAAGAACATTACTTAAAAATCCCTACATGCCCATTTCTGTGAAATCAGAAATAACACTCGTAATGTTCAAGCTTTCTGGCAGATTTCATCCAGTTTTGATGAAAAGTTTTATAAGCATGGGTGGGCTGCTGGGGGTTTGCAGGGATTCGGGAGAACCTCTAGCTAAGGTGCTGTGCAGTTTGGAGAACCCCCAAATCCTACTCCTGGCTGGCCCCACCCACCCTGCCTGCCCCTCCCAGGAGTCCCCACATGGCCCGCTTTGGATGCAGGTAAGTGCAAGGCATGCATGGAGGCTTGGGGAGGGCGAAAAATGGGCCTACCGGAAGTTTGGACAGGCCGGAAATGGACCCGTTTATGGCCTCCAGAGGGTCTCTGGAGCCTGGGGAGGCCATTTTCGCCCTCCTGGAGACTCGAGGAAAAACCTCCAGAGCCTGGGGAGGGCAAAAAAGCCCCCCCACCATGGTGCAGGAGGCCGACTAGGCCCACACCCACCATGGCCACGCCCACCCAGCAACCGGGCAGAGAATCCCTGTCTAAAAATGTTTAAGCCCACCCCTGTATATAAAACCTCTTTCAAGTTTTCGTATGCTAGGGGTCTCCAACCTTGGCAACTTTAAGACTGACATGAGTGACGTTGAGCTGGCCACGCCCACCCTGGCCACGCCCACCCCGGATTCCCTGACGTCAGGCACAACCCTGATGTGGCCCTCAATGAAGTTGAGTTTGACACCCCTGACCTGGAGCAACATTATACAGGACATTCTAGGAAAAATATACTAAATGCAAGGACCCGTTGTAAGTCAGTTTTTCCAGCGCCATTGTAACTTTGCACACTGACTAAATTAACTGGTTATAAGTTGAGGGCAATCTATACTACTTTGCTGAAATGAAATCAAATTAAATGAGACTTAAATATTAATAACTTGGACTTCCTCTCATCTATACCAATCCCGTTCGGCCTTTCCCTTTTCCCATTTCCACGCTGGAAATGTTCACAAGGTGAGCAAGCTCTTTCTGGCCAGGTCTTCTTTCCAATCCAGCAGCAACTGTGAAGCACAGGAAATCAGGAAACCAGGAAGCTCAGATGAATACAGGTTTAATGAATGCTACAAATCTCTACAAGAATCTGAACTACTAACAGTTAAAGATTTTAATATTTGGGGTTTTAATATTTTATAATTGGGCTTTTAAATAGTTGGGGCCATTGTTTAATTTGGTTTTATTTGGCTTTTAAATTTTGTATGTATGTTTTTTACTTTTGGCTGTTCACTGCCCTGAGTCCCCTCAGGGAGAAGGGCGGTATATAAATCTAAATTTAAAAAATAAATAAATAAAATAAAAAGAGAGTTGGCAGTAGATAAGAGTCGATGGAATACAAGCAGCGGTGGGTTCTAAAAATTTTTACTACCGGTTCTGTGGGCGTGGCTTATTTTGTGGGCGTGGCTTGATGATCATGTGACAATTATTTAGGATTTAGCAGAGGTACTGGTCTACCAGGCTTTTAACTGCTCGCAGAGCTGTACCGGTCTACCCATTTATTTTTGCAGGCACCGGTCTACTCATTTGTTTTCTTTTAACATTGATCAGCTGTAGGGCGGCCCTTTGAAGCCCCCTGGCAAGAGTTTAAACAGTTTTTTTCCCCTCTAGCCGATCAGCTGGGACTCAGGAGGCAGCAATAGATTGGGGGTGGGACCAAATAAAAGGTAAGAATAATGCAGGTGGGACAGGCGGGCAGAACCAGTTCGGTGATGTCATATCATCACTGCTACCAGCTCGGCAAAACCAGGCCGAACCAGGAGGAACCCACCACTGAATACAAGGTAGCTGGACTTACCACATTTTTCGGAGTATAAGACGCACCTTAGTTTTGGGGAAGGAAAATAGGGGGGGGGAATTCTGGCTAGTCCCAGCACATTAGTTCGCTCGCTGGTTTTGAGGTTGGGGCTGTGTTTCTAAAGCACAGCTGATTGTTGGAGGGAGCAGCAATTAGAAAAGCAGGCAAAGCA
Organism: Ptyas mucosa; assembly: GCA_012654045.1. Classification (NCBI taxonomy): domain Eukaryota; kingdom Metazoa; phylum Chordata; class Lepidosauria; order Squamata; family Colubridae; genus Ptyas; species Ptyas mucosa. The sequence goes on from WNWU01000076.1 coordinate 395,670, forward strand.
CAGAAGATCATTTCGCTCACATTGGGGCTGATAAACAGCTTCAAAAGCACAGCTGATCCACCGGAGGGAGCTCCAGTGACTAAAGCAGGCAAAGTGCGGAAGGGGTAAGAGAAAGCAGCAGCTGTTCCGGGTAGCCATTCCGGGCACCACGGGGATTACATTTGGAGTATAAGACACACCCAAATTTTCAGCCTCTTTTAGGAGGGAAAAAAGTGTGTCTTATACAGAGGTGGGTTTCAGCAGATTCTGACCAGTTTTGGAGAACCGGTAGCAGAAATTTTGAGTAGTTTGGAGAACCGGTAGTAAAAATGCTGACTGGCCCCGCCCTTATCTATTCTCTGCCTCCCAAGTCCCAGCTGATTGGGAGGAAATGGGGATTTTGCAGTAACCTTCCCCTGGAGTGGGGTGGGAATGGAGATTTTACAGTATCCTTCCCCTGCCATGCCCACCAAGCCATGCCCACCACGCAATGCCACGCCCACCAATGCCACACCCACAGAACCGATAGTAAAAAAAAATTGAAACCCACCACTGGTCTTATACTCCAAAAAATACGGTAGATTTCTTGTGTGCACAAAGAGATTCAAGACCGATGACATGTTTGACCCCTCCCTCAGGCTCCTCCTGGTCATCTCCTACAGCAACATTTCTTGATGGTAGCCGCAGCAAGATATGGCTAGGAAGTCTCTTAAATTTCCCGCAATGCCATATTGAATGCAACAGGCCAGGGCATTAATGCACTAGGAGCTCTGGTGGCGCAGTGGTTGGAATGCAGTGTTGCAGGCTTACTCTGCCCACAGGCTGGAGTTCGATCCTGACCAGCTCAAGGTTGAGACTTAACCTTCCACCTTTCTGAGGTCTGTAAAATCAGGACCCAGATTATTGAGGGCAAGATGCTGACCTTCTAAACTGCCCAAAGAGTGCGATAAAGCACTATGGAGTAGTATAACAAGTCTAAGCGCTATTGCTGTTGCCTTATGAGGAGTGAGCAGTAGCAGAGTGGAATGGGGCTGTCAGGACTAATGATCTATGCTGGAGCAGCTGCATTTAAATATATATATATATATATATTTATATGCCGCCCTTCTCCGGAGACTCAGGGCGGCTTACAATGCGCTAAGCAATAGCCTTCATACTTTTGTATATTTATACAAAGTCAGCTTATTGCCCCCACAATCCGGGTCCTCATTTTACCTACCTTAGAAAGGATGGAAGGCTGAGTCAACCTTGAGCCTGGTGGGATTCGAACTTACAGTAATTGCAGGCAGCTGAATGTTAATCACAGTGCCTTAGTCTACTGCGCCACTCAGACCCCTGGGTTGCCCAAATATAACAGACCTCTTTCCTATCTTGTGACTATCCAAGTTTATGCCCTGCCAGAGACTCCCATTGCAACTCACAAGTTAAAAATACTTGAGCTGTGGCCACATTCTGCTCCCATTCCTACACCTTTGTAAAAAAAAAAAAAAAACCTCTGCAAAACCTCTGTCTTTGTTTAATCTGCTAACAGGATTCTTCCCCTCCCTTTTGAATGGCCTTTGATTGTGTATTGACATGAGAATGTCAAACTTTTCTTCTCTTGTATTTGTGCGGGTGAAAAGAATTACCAGAGAAGTTTGTCTAGTAAAATCCTCCCTCATCAGGTGATTGTTTTCCCCTTATTTGCAAAGCAGGGTTGGAGGTACAGATCCGCCCTAGGTCCTCTGCACACACCTTATTAAAAATGATACATCGATCAGGAAGTATCACCGGTGGCTTTAATCAAAGGAGATTAAAGAGCGGTAAGGGCACCTGCACGCAGTGAATAGAAGACCTGTTGGAAAAAGTACTTAGGATGTTTGGTCATGTGGCTTAAGGTGTAGAAGAATCAGATTTGCAGATCAGGTTTAATGAGCACCTTCTAAGCTCAATGGAAGAACTAGAGTAATGGCTTTCAGCCATTTGCTCCCCAGGGACTCCCTTTAAATATCTTTTGTGGCCATGGACCAAAGCCATAGACCACCGAGACTTAAGTCAATATTAAAATCATAGCATTTATTCAAGCCTTCAATGAATCCCTGTGATGACATCATGACCCACCAGGATTCCTCAGATCACAGATGTTCTTACCTAGGCTTCCCAAAAGCACAAAGCCGAGTCCTCGTCCCGATAATAGAATAGAATAGAATAGAATAGAATAGAATAGAATAGAATAGAATAGAATAGAGTAGAGTAGAGTAGAGTAGAGTAGAGTAGAGTAGAGTAGAGTAGATAGGATAGAGTAGAGTAGAGTAGAGTAGAGTAGAGTAGAGTAGAGTAGAATAGAATAGAATAGAATTTTTATTGGCCAAGTGGGATTGGACACACAAGGAATTTGTCTTTGGTGCATATGCTCTCAGTGTACATAAAATAAAAGATATGTTTATCAAGAATCATAAGGTATAACACTTAATGATAGTCATAGGTTACAAATAAGCAATCAGGAAACAATAACAATAAAAATCGTAAGGATACCAGCAACAAGGTTACAGTCATACAGTCGTAAAGTGGGAGGAGATGGCTGATGGGAATGATGAGAAGATTAATAGTAGTGCAGACTTAGTAAATAGTTTGACAATGTTGAGGGAATTATTTGTTTAGCAGAGTGGTGGCATTCAAGAAAAAACTGTTCTTGTGTCTAGTTGTTCTGGTGTGCAGTGCTCAATACCGTCGTTTTGAGGGTAGGAGTTGAAACAGTTTATGTCCAGGATGTGAGGGGCCTGTAAATATTTTCACAGCCCTCTTTTTGACTCATGCAGTATACAGGTCATCAATGGAAGGCAGGTTGGTAGCCATTGTTTTTTCAGCAGTTCTAATTATCCCCTGAAGTCTGTGTCTGTCTTGTTGGGTTGCAGAACCAAACCAGACAGTTATGGAGGTGCAGATGACAGACTCAATCATTCCTCTGTAGAACCGGATCAGCAGTTCCTTGGGCAGTTTGAGTTTTCTGAGTTGGCACAGAAAAGAACATGCTTTGTTGTACTTTTTTAATGACGTTTTTGATGTTAGCTGTCCATTTTAGATCTTGCAATATGGTAGAACCTAGAACTTTGAAGGTCTCTACTGTTGATACTGTGTTGTCTAGTATTGTGAGAGGTGGAAGTATGGAAGGGTTTCTCCTAAAGTCTACCCCACATTTCTACGGTTTTGAATGCGTTCAGTTCCAGATTGTTCTGGTCGCACCACGAGGCTAGTTGTTCACCCTCCCGTCTGTATGCGGATTCATCATTGTCTCGAATGAGACCAATCACTGTTGTGTCATCTGCGAACTTCAGTAGTTTAACAGATAAACCCCTTTTATTTAATTTACAGGGAATTCCTCTCCAGCAAAGTCTTTCCTCTCCCACAGTCTTTCAAGATAGTTCACAACTACAGACCTTTATCAGGCTTGGAGAGCTGCCAGGCCGATATCTTCCAAATGCCACTCTCAGTCAGGAACAGATCTTCACCCTAATAAATTGAACTAATTGTCTCCTGCAAACTCCCCTCCTCTTTCACTCCTCTTTATTCCCCATGGGAGGGGCCATTCATCATCCACTTGTCGCTTTACTCCCGAGTTGACCCTTGTCCCTTAGCTGTTTCCTTCTCCTGGCAGCTCTGTGCATGCGCACACCGGGAACAGGCTCCAGCTGTTCTTCTGCCCCACTGATGTCCAACTCTGAAGGCAGCTGACAACTGTCAGATGGCCCTGGCCTCATCTCTGCCTCCGACACAGAGCCCTCATCAGAGCCTTCCCCAGATTCCAGGACTGGTCCATGTTCCTCCCCAACCTCCTCACTCTCTGAGTCTGCCACCAGCTTCGGCGGCCACTGGCGGGCCACAACAACAGGTTGAGAACCACTGAATTAGAAGTTCATCAGAAAAACAAGAGCTGCTCTTCACCTAAATTTCCAGGTTTGTAGTGGTACCAAGGTATCTGAAGAAACATCTCTGCCTTGTTGAGTCTTACCATTCCCTAATATTGTCTTCAGAGGCCCAGCCGTCCTAAGCTACATGCACAAGTAGATACAGGAAGGACATTTTTCTGGTGGAAAACTGCAGATCTGGGAACACTTTCTCAGAACATTATCTTTATTTTTTACTTCTGATTTTATTGTAATGTCCTTGTTTGATTGCCGTGAGCCTCCCAAAGTCATTGACACTTGGATGCCGTACACGTTTAATGAATTCTTGTTATTACAGTACCATCTTGAGTATCTTTTATTTATTTTATTTATTAATCAATGACTCCCCAAAATAAGCATACATGAAAATATAAGATGATAACACAACTAAAATTCTCTACACATGATATCAAGTCCATAATGTCTTCCAGAAAAGGTGGATAATTTTGGACTCAACTCCAAGAGGAACCCATTCCAGTTGTCTTGCCCCATCACTGCCCCACAACTATACTTTGGGGGGTTAGTTTTCCCCAATCTTCTGGAAGTCAGAGACAACCAGCTGCTTCTCCTGGTGCACTTGATTGAGTGATACTACTTTAGTCTGGCAAGATTTCTGTCTAAAGGCAAAAAAGAGCCAAGATGGTGCAGTGGTTAGAGTGCAGTACTGCAGCTACTTCAGCTGACTGCTAATTCAGCAGATCAGCGGATCAAATCTCACCGGCTCAAGGTTGACTCAGCCTTCCATCCTTCCGAGGTGGGTAAAATGAGGACCCAGATTGTTGGGGGCAATATGCTATTTAGTATACTGTCTTTGGTGTAAGCCGCCCAGAGTCCTTGGAGAGTGGGCGGCATAGAAATATGACTAATAAAATAATAATAATAATAATAATAATAATAATAATAATAATAATAATAA
>WNWU01000076.1:400497-423051 GCA_012654045.1 Ptyas mucosa
AATAATAATAATAATAATAATAATAATAATAATAATAATAATAATAATAAATAAATAAAACAACCATAAAGAAACTACTCTGAATTTACTCCTCATGTCATTCTTGGTTCCTTCATTTGCCTCTATCTGTGTGAATGTCTGAATTCCATATTCTCTATTTAAGTTCTACCTGGGTTTTTGATAAGTCCAAAGCAAGTAAGACTGATAATTAACAACCCACAGTGTTTCAGATCTTGGTCAATTTGTTTTTTGCAGAATAGATCGATGTCTTTCATGTAGAATGAGATGAACAATGAGGCTCCTCAAGTGATCTGTTTCATCCAACATCTTAGAAGACATAATAAAGGCAGCTATGTGTCTTTGCTTAAGTGTATTATTAAATTACAGGCCTTTAACCCTTGGAGAAATAGTTGCTAAAATCAGTGAAGTAATCCAAATCCACCAACAGCCCTATGTAAGCATGATTAATCATGGCCCTAATTCCCCCAAGACTTACTTTTCTTCATATATTGCTTTGAACAATTGATTGACCTACCATATCATACAATTAATTGATTGAAAATGGCTTTACTCTCATTTACAGTAGTTCTATCATACTGCAGCTATCATACAATGAAACATGCAGTACATCTGCAAAACAAGGGCTGAGATTAACTAATTAACTATTTATGATCTAATAAATATAATCTAATTAGGAATGCTTATTTACTATATTTTTCAGAGTATAAGACGCTCCGGACTATAAGACGCACCTACCTTTTTTGGGGAGGAAAACAGGGGGGGGGGGAAATCTGCCTCTGCCTCCCAGCAATTTGCCTCCTTGCAGCAAACAGCAAACAGTCTGCTTTAGTTTCATTTTCATTTTCAGCACAGCCTGATTAGCACAAGAAAAAAAATCTGCCTCCCAGCAATTTGCTTCCTTGCAGCAAACAGCAAAGGCCCCCCCAGCAATAGGCAATGGCAATCCCTGCAGCCTGAAACAGCTGAGGGGCGGCAGGCTGATTCAACCAACAATCAGCAGCTTGTGCTAATCAGGCTATGCTGAAGCTGAAACGGGCTGTTTGCTGTTTGCTGCAAGGGGGTAAATTGCTGGGAGGCAGAGGCCAAAGGGTGGGGGCTGGCAGGTGGACAGGACTACATTCGGTCTATAAAATGCACCCAAATTTTAGGGGGGAAAGCTGTGTCTTATATTCCAGAAAATATGGTACTTTGTTTACAAAATTTGTAAACCACTGCAAATCATACTGATACTCAGCAATGGATAACAAAGCAAGGCTATGTCAAATATTGCAATAATAAAACAATAGCCAAGACAACTGATCAAGAGGTCAAAGGCACACACGAATAACCTGCATTATTGTCATCACATTTCTATTATTTTGATTAGGGTTTTTAAGCCATCAACTTTTCAGAAAAAAAATAAGCATATTAGGTAAAGGTAAAGGTTCCCCTCGCACATATGTGCTAGTCGTTTTTGACTCTAAGGGCAATGCTCATCTCCATTTCAAAGCCGAAGAGCCAGCGCTGTCCAAAGACATCTCTGTGGTCATGTAGCCAGCATGACTCAATGCCAAACGCGCACGGAATGCTGTTACCTTCCCAGCAAAGGTGGTCCCTATTTTTCTTCTTGCATTTTTTATGTGCTTTCAAGCTGCTAGGTTGGCAGAAGCTGGGACAAGTAACAGGAGCTCACCCAGTGGTGAAATGCAATTTTTTTTACTACCGGTTCTGTGGGTGTGGCTTGGTGGGTGTGGCTTGGTGGGCATGGCAGGGGAAGGATACTGCAAAATCTCCATTCCCACCCCACTCTGGGGCCAGCCAGAGGTGGTATTTGCCGGTTCTCCAAACTACTCAAAATTTCCACTACCGGTTCTCCAGAACCAGTCAGAACCTGCTGGATTTCACCCCTGAGCTCACCCCATTACATGGCACTAGGGATTTGAACCGCTGAACTGCTGACCTTTTGATTGACAAGCTCAGTGTCTTAGCCACTGAGCCACCGCGTCCCCATAAGCATATTAGTGCACTCTATTTTTTTTTCCATCGTTGGGAGCAGGAAAAAAAACACCTCTTACTTCTATCAAGTAGCCTGTCATTCAAAGCCAACAGACTCTTTCATGGCACCACAAGAGATAGAAAGTGAGGTCTTTATATTTCATTCACTCCGAAGCATTAATCGCGTCTGACAAGAAAGAAAGAATTAAGTAAACTAAATAATAATCGCACACGGTGAATAAATAACCCCCCGGATCCTGGATTAAAGCAACGTGTCAAAAGTAATCAAAAATCCAAGCGCTAGAAGTTTGGCAATAAGAGCTGTAGACAAAAGATTGCCGATAGGGAGTTTTCGGAAACTGGCATAACATACAGTTATTGAACCTGTCAAGGACTGTTGACAAGCGGTCAAAGACAAAAGGCCCAAACCATAAGAAAATTTCCCTGCACAATTTGTGTTGAAATAAAGATGATATATGCACCAGAAGAGCAAGCAAGTTTCTTCCTCGTTTCCTACAAAGCTCATGTTTCACTCAGGACAAGCGTTAGGAGCCGAAGACAAATTTGTAATGGGAATGGAAGATGAATGGGTGGGTTGAATCAAGGGCCGTTCAAGCCGGGATTCTCTAGGGCAGGAATCTCCAACAGGGGTGGGTTTTAGTTACCTTTACCACCAGTTCGCACTGTGCCCGTATGCGCAGATCTACTTTAATGACGTCCGGGTCAGTGGACAGCGCCTTCTGCCAGTTTTACTACCGGTTCTTGCAAACTGGTCCAAACCGGGGGCGACCCACCACTGATCTCCAACCTTGGCAACTTTAGGCCTGGAGGACTTCAAGTCCCAGAATTCCCCAGCCAGCTTTGCAAAGTTGAAGTTGGAATTGGAGTTGAAGTCCTCCAGGCTTAAAGTTGCCAAGATTGGAGACCCCTGCTCTTACTAGGGAAGAAAATAGAGTGGGAAGGGGAAAGGAAAGGAAGGAGTCTGTTATTTTTGGCAGAAAGAGGAGCAGATTCTGCCTTCTTTTTCTCCTTCCCAACCCAAGAGAAAGTTGGAAAGAATGTCATCGTGCAAAGGGTCTCCAACTGTCTGTCTGTCTTTCTGCCTTCAGCATGATTCGCCGACAAACTCAACAGAACGGGACCCAACTTAGTGGGGAGAGAAACGTTGGCAAAAAAAAAAAAAGATTGAAAATCGAGTTGGCTTTGATGGATGCATCCAGGAGTAGAAGAGGTTAAAAAGAAAATCCAGAGAAATGTCCTTTGTATATCCTTCTGGGAAAGACAATTGAGCAGTGGCTGAGAATATTGTTGAGGGCTGTAGTTATATATAGCAGTGATGGCGAACCTATGGCACGCCTGCCACAGGTGGCACGCGTAGTCATATCAGTGGGCACATCAGCTCAGCTCTGGCATGCATGAGTCTCTGGAGAGGCTCTGGAGGCTGGGGACAGCAAAAAACATCACTTCCTGTCCAACCGGGAGTTGGAAATGGGACGTTTCCAGGACTCCGGAGGGCCTTGGAGGAGGTGGGGAAGGCTGTTCTCGCCCTCCCCAGATGCATAGAGAGGATCTGGAGCCAGGTGAGAAAGAAAAATGGGTGTACCGGGCCATTGCGTGCCAGGAGCGGGGGGGGAGAGGGTTGCGCACGCACGCACAGTGTGGGGCGCATAGAATTATGGGTGTGGGCACATGCGCATGCGAACCTCCCCCGCTTCCGCCCTCTTGGCACGCAATGACAAAAAGGTTACCCATCACTGATATATAGTATAGACGGGCGCTGTCTTCCGGTTTATATTAAAAAGCTTCCTTTTTTTAACTGATTTGCCTGATGTTAATACATTTATCCCAGGGAAAAGTAAGATAATAAAGTGTTACATGTACTTGATGAACAAGAGAATGTTTTAAAAGTCTGTAGAGATTCTCACTCATCCCATCATCACATTTTCGGCCGGTTCCAGGCAGCGGGGATCGGCAGTGGTGGTGGTGGCAATCCCTGCCACCTGGAACCGACTGAAAATGCAAAGTGCGGAGGTCAAAATCAAGGCGTGCGGAGGCCGAAAACGCGCTGTGCAGAGGCGGCGATCGGCGGTGATGTGCTGTGGCAATCCTGGCAGCCTGGAACGGGTCTAAAACAGAGCTTGCGGAGGCCAAAAATGTGACACGTGAGGCCAAAACGCGACGCATGAAGGCGGCTATGGGCTGTGACGATCCCTGCAGCCCGGAACATCTGATTGGCGATATTCCGGGAGGCCAATCCAACTGCCAATCAGCTGCTCATGCTGAATCAGGCTGTGATAATGTACTGAAGCTGACCAGGCTGCTTGCTATTTGCTGCAAGGACTCTAACCAGATGAATACCGATGGATGCTGGTAGGTAGAGGCAAAAAAAAATTTCTTCTTATTTTCTTCCCCAAAAACTGAGCTGTGTCTTATACTCCGGAATGTCTTATACTCTGAAAAATACGGTATATATCTCTGACCCAGAAGGCTAGAAGAGAAGGGCTTGCATTAACTTAGCAGAGTGTTTCTTAACATGTGTTTATTTGTTTACTGGTTTGTTTAAAGCATTCATGTGGCCCCCTATCTTTTAACCAACTCTAAGCAGCTCCTTAACTTCTTAACTTTGTTTCACAACTTCTTAAGAGTTGTCCTTTAGATAATCATTGTGTTCCACTTTCACACCTTCCAAGCTACATCGCATTTAGAAAAGTGACTACTGTTTGAGAAGAGATACTGTTCTATTTGTATATACCAGTGGGGTTAACATAATAGACTTGCTATATTCCTTTTGTTCCCATTTTCTGCCCTCAACCTTGACATGTACAAATATTTATCAGTCCAAGATGTTTGTGAGCAGTGTCCTTAGTGTGCCTTCTCTCAGTTGTTACACGGCAACACAAAGTAAGTAAAACTCCAAGATCTATGAAAGTCGGAGGGGGAAAAACTTGGCTCGCAAACCCAATTGCACTGCACTAATTCTACATGTTACATGTTATGTTACATGTTACGTTACTTGTCCCAGCTTCTGCCAACCTAGCAGTTCGAAAGCATGTAAAAATTGCAAGTAGAAAAATAGGGACCACCTTTGGTGGGAAGGTAATAGCATTCCGTGCGCCTTTGGCATTGAGTCATGCCAGCCACATGACCACGGAGACGTCTTCGGACAGTGCTGGCTCTTCGGCTTTGAAACGGAGATGAACACTGCCCCCTAAAGTCGGGAACGACTAGCACATATGTGCAAGGGAACCTTTACCTTTACCTTAATTCTACGTATTCTCTCTTATAACTTTTTTCAAAAATAGTAAAATATTGAACATTTTTCTAAGATGCCCAATTCCAGAGCACAGAGGTGGGCTGTATCTTTTCTTGAGGAAAAAAACCCCACAATTTTACTCCAGGAAACTTTTTGTTTTAGAAGAGAAATGATAGGTATACAAACTGGGTTAATTTATGCTGATCTGTTGATCTTTATTGAAAGCGAACCTAAATTAAAAAACAAGAAAAGTTATATTTGCCAATATTTTGCCTATGCACAATTGGCAGAAAGGTTTAAACCAGATAAAAAGAATTTGTTTTTGCAGATTTTTTTTTAAAAAGGCCTTGAAAGCGAGTTATGTTTTAATGGCAAACATCTCATTGCCAAGGTATACAAATTGTTGTTGAAAACGAACAAGATTTTAAAAAGGGGTAGAGAAAAAACGGAGCAAAGGGTAAAAAGTGGGGGGAAAGGTATTGACTTCCAACTCTTTCCAGTTGTGAAATAATAACCACATTTACAATTTAGAAATTTAATAAATAAAAAATAAATATATTATTGCAAGCCATTTCTCTAACGACATAATTATTTGATCTTCGAACTAAAACCTGTTTCATTTTTTTATTTCAAGTGTAAAAAACACAGAAGCAATTTTCCAATGGAAACAGGCCTAAGTAAACTCTTTCTTTAGTACGTTTTACATTATCATGTCAATCAAGTCCGTTTTTTTCTCATTGTGAGAAATCATATATCTTTCTATTTACACGTATTAGATTTGAAGAGGAGTTTTCACAGAACTGTATATATTTTTTTTAATAAAAGGATGTATCATCGGCATTGAACTGAGAAACTGTCAAAGATGTGTAAAGGAATATCAAATAAATATTAGAAATGTAATCATTGTGAATGTTCCTTTTATCATTTTGGTGGACTTGTAAGACTGTCAAGAAATATTGGGATCATATATGTGGTCTGATTCAGAAAAATATTTAAAAATTTCCCTTAGTTTGTCTCTATATGTGACAATGGTAGTGAAGCTTTTATTTGCACAGAGGTGGAAAGGTTTACGAATTCCCACAACTGAAGAGCAAATTCTGAAATTATGGAATTGGCAGAGATGACAAAACTACTTTGATAAAAAACAACAAAAAAAGCCCATCTATCTTGATTTCTACTTGAAGACTGCTTTTTGGACTGCTTGCTTGAGAAAGAAATAAAATTTTGATTTTAGGATGTGAGGATTAGATCAGTTATAATTATACAAATATTGAGTATTTTTACTATCAGACTTGTATATTATATTACGTTTATGTTTAAACTTACAGGTTATTTTGTTGTACAATTCTAATATTATTTTGATTCTTAAATCTGTATATGTTTATATGATGTTTTTGTGTTTTTGTTTTAACTTTTGAGTAAGAGGTTACTTTAATATATATTAATATCTCTACAGAATTGTCTTTTTTTGACACTTTTTAACTACTAACCTTTTCTCCTTTCTGATCCCCTTATGCCCCCCCTCCCTAATTTTTCCTTCTCTGTTATTTTGTATTTTTTATTGGAAACTTAATAAGGTTCAATTTTTTTAAAAAAACAAACAAACCCCAAGGTTTTGTTTTCTCTGTCCATAGCAAAGTAACATTTCAGAGAAATAAACCACATTCTTTTTCAGCCTGCCAAGTTCCCCCAAAGTTTAGAATCAGGAAATCCACTGCCTATTGTCTGAAAAATTGCTAATACACTTGGCCACTCAAATATTAACATATCATGATTTTCGATCTCTCAAAGACGATTTCCCATGTATCAAATTAAAATTAAAAGCAAACCCAGAGTCTGGAAGGTTTAAATCTATAGCTGTTGCATTAAACTATCTCTTGAGTTTTTTTGACTGGATTCACATGCCTCACGAAGCCAGAATAGCTAAACTAAGCACACACAGCCATAAGATGATGAACCTCATTCACTAAATGATTATTTGAAGTTACAACATCACTTTTTAAAAAGTGACTTATGGCCAGTTTTCACACTTATGACCATTGCACCATCCCCGTGATCACGTGATCAAAATTTAGATACTTGACCAATGGCATGTATTAATGATGGTTGCAATGTCTGGGGATCATGTGATCGCTTTTTGGGACCTTCTGACAAGCAATGTCTACTCCAGTCCTACTATCGCAGCACCATTGAGAGTGTCCTGACATACGACATTCTTGCATGGTATGGGAGCAGCTCTGCAGCGGATAAAAAAGCTCTACAGAGAATCATTAAAACTGCCCAGAATATGATTGGGCTCCAGCTACCAGCCCTGGACAACATCTTCGAATCTCGCTGTTTGAGGAAGTTGTATAACATTCTCAGAGACTCTTCCCATCCTGCTTACAATCCTTTTGGACTGTTGCCTTCTGGCAGAAGACACAGAACAATTAAAACTCGGACCGCACGTCTTCTGAATAGTTTTTATCCCAGAGCTATAATTGCACTCAACAATGAACTAAAGGGCCACCATCAGTGAGCTGTTGGACAGCATTACTTGGTCTGTTGTGTGGATGTTTGGGTGGTTTAGGGGTGGGGAATTGTGGTGGGTGGGAGTGTGTTTGGGGATTGTTGTGTGTGTTGGACCTGGTCTTTGGGTGTTAAGTGAATTTCGTTGTATGGGTATACTGTATATACACGTACAATGACAATAAAGTTAAAGAAAGAGATGTCAATGGGGAAGCCAGATTCGCTTATTAACTTAACAATTGCAGTGATTTAACAAACATCACAAGAAAAGTCATGAAATGGGCCAAAACTCACTTAACAGCTGTCTTGCTTGGCAATGGAAATTTTGAACTCAGTTCCCATAAACCGAGGACTACCTGCACACCTGACCACTTAGCTTCCCGCTTAAATAGTACAACTATCAGAAAATGCCAGTCACTGCTTTTGCTCCAAGGGGCTGTCATCTGAAAATTTTGCACCATAGGCATTAGGTTTGAAACTTCAGAACGCAGCCATCATTTAGTTCTTAAAGAAAAATGTACATTTCTTCAACTTGCTGTCTATAATCAAGGCAAAATGTTCGCCGTCCGATCATAACGTGCAACAAAAAGTAAGCAGAAACAGTAATTAAACCCTGCCACCTTTTGGCCAAATAAAGTTAAGGAAAAACTTCCTATTAAGCCTGCTTCTCTATCTGTGTCGATGTTTGTACTTGAGCCAGGGTGGCGCAGTGGTTAGAGTGCAGTACTGCAGCTTACTTCTGCTGCCTGCCGGCTGCCTGCAATTTGGCAGTTCGAGTCTCACCAAGCTCAAGGTTGACTCAGCCTTCCATCCTTCTGAGGTGGGTAAAATGAGGACCCAGATTGTTGGGGGAAAGAGGCTTGTACAGACTTTGTGTGTGCTGCGTTCTTCGGGGTCCGTAGCTGCGGCAGAACAGGAGCCCAGGCGCGCCCTGATTGGTTGAGCCTCAGCTGGCGCCGAGTATAAAAGAGCTGTCAAAGTGCCAAGTGGGTGCTGCTGTTGTGAGCCAAGCAGTCGCCCGTTACTGTTATTGTTAAGTAATAATGTTAACCTTACACTCCGTCTTGCCTCGGTCTGTCAAAGATCTGTTCCGGGACTTATCCGGTATTTGAGGGGCTGCCACAAAGAAGAGGGGGTCAACTAATTTTCCAAAGCACCGGAGGGCAGGACAAGAAACGATGGATGGAAACTAATCTAGGAGAAGCAACCAAGGTGCTGAGGAGCCGAGGTGGCGCAGAGGTTAGGGTGGAGTACTGCAGCTACTTCAGCTGACTGCTAGTTCAGCAGATCAGCGGATCAAATCTCACCGGCTCAAGGTTGACTCAGCTTTCCATCCTTACGAGGTGGGTAAAATGAGGACCCAGATTGTTGGGGGCAAGAGGCTATTCAGTATACTGTCTTTGGTGTAAGCCGGCCAGAGTCCTCGGAGAGTGGGCGGCATAGAAATATGACTAATAAAATAAATAAATAATAAAACCTGGAATTAAGGAGAAACTTTCTAACAGTGAGGACAGTTAACCAGTGGAACAACTTTCTTTCAGAAGTTGTGGGTGCTTCATCACTGGAGGTTTTTAAGAAGAGACTGGACAGCCACTTGTCTGAAATAGTATGGGGCAGTGATGGTTAATCTTTTTGCCATTGTGTGCCAAAAGCGGGTGGAGCGTGTGGGGGGGGGGTGTTTGAGCATACATGTGCCCACCCATAATTCTATGTGCCCCACCCCGCCACGCATGTGCGCGCAGCCCCCTCTGCTCCCCCCGCTTTTGGAACATAATGGCACAGTGGGCCTGGTAGGCCCGTTTTCTGCTCTCCCCAGGCTCCAGAGCCTTTCTAGGAGCCTGGGAAGGCCGAAAATGGCCTTCCCACCCCCCCTCCTGGAGGCCGGAAACAGCCCATTTGCCAACTTCCGGTGGGCACAGGCCTGAAAATCAGCTGGCCAGCACACACATGCGCATCGGAGCTGAGCTCGTATGCCCACCGATATGGCTCCGTGTGCCACCTGTGGCACATGTGCCATAGGTTTGCCATCACAGGTATAGGGCTTCCTGCTTGAGCAGGGGGCTGGACTAGAAAACCTCCGAAGTTTTCTGATTGGGTGAATTGACTGATAGTGAATTTGTCAACGCCATTGCTGTTGAAGTAGTACTTCAGCTGTTTTGGGATGGCACCAGGGTACCTATCGTTATTAGGACTATTTTTACTTTCTTTTGCCACAGTCTTTTTATATTTCTTTCTAATTTTTTCTTCTCCAGTTCTTTCTTTCATTCTGCTTTACTCATGTGCACAATGCAGACTTTTTTGTCTTTCTTATTGACAATTGTTAAGTCTCAGGTATTACGTATGTGGCAGGTGCCTGCTGATTTCTAAAATCCCAGAACAATTTAGCTTCTTCATTTTCTATTACTTTCTCTACTTTATGGTCCCACCAATACTTTGCTTGCAGGCAAGTGGTATTTCTTACGGATCTTTCAATGCATCATGATGACTTCGTCATGCCATCGTTTTTATTACTTATTTAAAACTTTTCTTTCATTTAAAAAAAAATTACTTTCCTTTTCCTTTGTATTGTTTATTCTGGAAAAAAAAGGTTCTTTAATAAAGATTAATTAAATAAAATGGTGGTTTTGAGCTATGACAAATACAGCCTGGCAAATGCTGACGTGCAAAAATGATCCTTCTGATCACAACCAACCTGGTTGCCCCATGAAAACTGTTGCCTGTAAAAGGAGCCAAGGCAGGAACATGCTTTTCGGTGGCAATTCCCACCCTTTGGAATACCCTCTCAGTTGAAATCAAGCATCCCTTCCCATCTTGATTCCATCTAAAAATAAGCACAAAATGCCGTTTTTCATCAGCAAAGTATTTGCAGAATCAGTAGATCTTGGCTACTGATCTACTCCAAGCATGGCTGACTGGAGGATTCTGGAAGTTGGAAGTCCACAAGTCTTAAAAAGTTGCCCTTGTTGGACAACCCAGGACTAAATTCTTCTAAGATGAATGCATGGCTGAGCCCTCTTCTACCGGGGTTTGCTACTTAAGTTTGAAATTTATTTTTAACTGTGGATAGTTTGCATTTTTGGGACATTCCTACTGTGGATGTTTTATTATTAACCTGTATGAGTCAACCCACTTAGGTTCTATAGGTTCTATAGGTTCTTAGGTTCTATCTTGGTGGTATAGAAACTGAATGAATGAATGAATGAATCTCCCTCTCCATTTAAGAAAAAGGTTTATTAGCCCAGATTCAAGTCCTACTACCCCACAATACATTAAAAGAACAAGAGTGCTATCACCACCATGGTTATTTGACACCAGAAGCAAGTAAACATTGTGAGATTCCAACAGTTAGTGATATAATTCCAACTAAGAGTGGAATTCTTAGTTACATTACCAACTAGGTACATTACTACTCAACAAGGTAACATCATCATCATGTTATCTTGTTGGGTAACGAAACATTCACAGGCCAGCAACCAACTTTAGAGAAGACTGAGAACTCCAGGGTTTAACCCTTAGTAACGAATATTTACCAAGAAATTAAAAGATGCTTGCTCCTGGGGAAGAAAGCTATGGCAAATATAGATAGCATACTAAAAAGCAGACATCACCCTGCCAACAAAAGTGCGTATAGTCAAGGCGACGGTTTTCCCAGTTGCAGTGTATGGCTGTGAAAGTTGAACCATAAGGAAGACTGAGCGCCAAAGAATTGAGGCCTTTGAACTCTGGTGCTGGAGAAGACTCCTGCAAGTCCCTTGGACTGCAAGGTGATCCAACCGGTCAGTCCTAGAGAAGATCAACCCTGACTGCTCTTTAGAAGGCCAGATCCTGAAGAGGAAACTCAAATACTTTGGCCACCTAATGAGAAGGAAGGACTCACTGGAGAAGAGCTGAATGCTGGGAACGATTGAAGACGAAAGAAGAAGGGGACGGCAGAGAACGAGGTGGCTGGATGGAGTCACTGAAGCAGTCAGCGTGAGCTTAAATGGACTCCGGGGGATGGTAGAGGACAGGAAGGCCTAGAGGAACGTTGTCCATGGGGTCACAATGAGTCGGACACAACTTCGCAACTAACAACAAATATTCTTTTCAATTGGAATCTCGAGTATTACTGTTCCTTCAATGGGACTGACAATGGAATTCAGCTACACACACACACACTTTTGGAGCCCCTCTAACTGTGATGGCTAAACATTGATGACACAACTCCTTGCCGTTCTAAGCCAGAGAATACCCAACGTTGTGAGTACAATACAATAGGCACATCAAGCAACCTTTTGGAGCTTGTGGAGACTTTCCAAAAGGTCAGAGGAGACAATGAAATATCTTGAAATTCTCCCCCATGCCTTGTTACAGTGGGTCTTGGCCTATCTACAAAGGATGAGCCTCAAACGGTTAAAATCCCCCATCCTTACCATAAAAATATGAAATGTTCAGCTAAGTCAAAGAGAAACTGTGCTTCCTGTCTTTTTCTAATCTACCAATGCCACCTGAGAACTAAACCCTAGTAAAGACATCAGTGAATAAGAGGACAGATATGCAGGCTCCATTGTCTTATCTCTGTCAAGGTCATCTTCCTTATTCTCTAAGTATGTCATGAGGAGTCCTTGGTGCTCTCTGAGCTTGCTTGTTTTCTTACAGATGTTTCATTACCCAAACTGGGTAACATCGTCAATGGTACTCTAGATGCAGTGAATAGAATAACAAGAGTTGGAAGGGACCTTGGAGGTCTTCTAGTCCAACCCCCTGCCCAGGCAGGAAACCCTACGTGTCAGACAAATGGTTATCCAACATCTTCTTAAAAACTTCGTGTTGGATCATTCACAACCTCTGGAGGCAAGCAGTTCCACTGATTGTTTTCACTGTCAGGAAATTTCTCCTTAGTTCTAGGTTGCTTCTCTCCTTGGTTAGTTTCCACCCATTGCTTCTTTTCCTGCCCTCAGGTGCTGTGGAGAATAGCTTGACTCCCTCTTCTTTGTGGCAGCCCCCGAGATATCAGAACACTGGTATCATGTCTCCCATAGTCCCTCTTTTCATCAAACTAGACATACCCAGTTCCTACAACCATTCTTATGTTTTAGCCTCCAGTCCCCTAATCATCTTTGTTGCTCTTCTCTGCATTCTTTCTAGAGTCTCCACATCTTTTTTACATCGTGGTGACCAAAACTGGATGCAGGATTCCAAGTGTGGCCTTACCAAGGCCGTATAAAGTGGTATTAAGACTTCACGTGATCTTGATTCTATCCCTCTGTTTATGCAGCCCAGAACTGGGTTGGCTTTTTTGGCAGCTGCTGTAACACTGCTGGCTCATATCTAAATGGTTGTCCACTAGGACTCCAAGATCCCTCTCACAGTTACTACTATTGAGCAAGGTACCACATATACTGTACCTGTGCATTTTGTTTTTCTTGCCCGGTGGTGGGATTCAAATAATTTAACAACCGGTTCTCTGCCTTAATGACCCGCTGGATGGTCGTGGCCATGGTGGACGTGGCCAGGGATGTGACAGGCAGCACTCAGCATCCTGCACCCCCCTGGGAGTAAAAATGGGCTGCGGGGGATGCACCCCCCAGTTTTGGGCCTACTAGGCCTTCCTGCAGCCTCCTGGGAGCAAAAATGGGCCGTGGGGGGAAGGGGGGCACTGCACCCACTGTGCCCCGTTTTGGGCCTAGTAGGCCTCCCTGCACTTACCCAGAAGCCAAAATAGGGCGTGTGGGAACTCCTGGAAGGTGCGGGGAGGGGCAGGGCCAGCCAGGAATTTAACTACCGGTTCACACAAACCGGCCCAAGCCAGCCGAATTCCACCACTGTCTAGATGATGTTACCTAGTTTGGGTAATGAAACATCTGCAAGAAAACAAGCAAGCTCAGAGAGCACCAAGGACCCAACTCATGTTTTGTTTTGCTTTTATTAAATTTGTATACCGCCCTCCTCCCGAAGGACTCAGGGCGGTGAACAGCCACAGAATAAAACACATGGATACAAAAATTTAAAAGTAGAATAAAAGCGAATTAAATAATTTGGCTAAGACAAATTTAAAATACCCAATAATTTAAAAACAAATTAAAATTTACATTAAACAGGGGAAAAGATTTAGGCCAGGCCAGCTTGATGAAATAAAACATTCTTAAGCGTGCAACGGAAAGTGCGCAGATCCGGGATCCTCCGTATCTCCGGGGGGGAGCTCGTTCCAGATCGTAGGTGCCCCCACAGAGAAGGCTCTCCCCCTGGAGGCTGCCAGTCGGCATTGTTTGGCCGACAGCACCCGGAGGAGCCCTTCTCTATGGGAGCGTGCTGACTGGTGGGAGGCTGTTGGTGGTAGTAGGCGGTCCTGTAGATAGCCAGGTCCTAAGCCATGGAGTGCTCTAAAGGTGATAACCAAGATCTTGAAGCGCACCCGGAAGACCACCGGGAGCCAGTGCAGCTCGCGCAGGAGAGGTGTTACATGGGAACACAACGTCGTTCCCATAACCCGCGCAGCCGCACTCTACGCCAGTTGGAGCCTCCGAGTGCTCCTCAAGGGGAGCCCCATGTAGAGAGCGTTACAGTAGTCCAGACGAGAGTTCTGGACTACTGTCAAGAGTTCTTTCTGGTTCTGTAAATTAAATGGGGAAACATATGCAAATACCATCAGCCACTGTTCAATGGTGAAAGGAAAAGCCAGACGCACCACAATAATGGCCCCAAGAAACATTTTTAGTCGATGAGCATTTTTAGCAGCCGCTTTTGGGGGGAAAAAAACCCGACCTTGATCTAATAAATCAAACACATTTTTTTTTTATTACTTGAGCCCCAGTGTTTCAACTGTAGCAGCATTTCAAAACACATTTTCTTCTGCTGGGTATAAGTGTGTGTTTGTGTGTGCACGCACACAAGCATGATTGTATATATACACGTACAAACATTCCTGGTAAAAAATCTACATTGGTAAATTTATAAGAAGGCAGTTTTCAAACGGCAAACGTCAGCTTTTCCAAAAAAAAAAAAAAATCACTTTAAAAATGTGCGTCTGTAGCATACAAAGCAGCGGCATCCGTACTTCGACATTTGCAGAATCTCGCTTCACTTCTTAAAAGGCCTTTGGCGGGAGCAACTATTGGATGTCGTTATCTTAGTAGAGCAGGGGTGTCAAACTCGATTTCATTGAGGGCCGCATCAAGGTTGTGTTCGACCTTGGGAGGCCAGAGTGGGTGTGGCTAGGATGGGCGTGGCCAGGATGGGCACGGCCAGCTCGATGTCACTCGTGTTGGGGGCACCTGTGGTGGCCCAACTGCTCTGTCAGCAAAAACAAGCTCCAGAGCTCCGTTTCGGCTGCGACGGCCTCCTGCAACCCTCTGCCAGAGAAAAGGGAGCACGTGAGGGCCACACACAGCTGTTCCAAGCTCCGTGTCAGGCCTGGAAGCCATCTTTTACATTACTTGGAACCCTGACACTCTGTTTTTGCTGGCAGAGGCACTGTAGACCGGTCCTTCACTGTTTCCAGGGTACCCCCGTGGGCCAAATCTAAGCACCCTGTGGGCCGAATCCAGCCCCCGGGCCTAGAGTTCGACACCCCTGTAGTAGAGAATTCTAGCCCAGCACACAGTGGGACTCAATACAACAGAGCAGAAAAGGACAATTCAGAACTCCAACCCAGGCATTTAAAGTACTACAGATAGTCCTCGACTTACGACCACAATTGAGCCCAAAGTTTCCGTTGTTAAGCGAGACGTTTGTTAAGTGCCCCGTTTTTACGACCTTCCTTGCCACAGTTGTTAAGCGAATCGCTGCAGCTGATAAGCTAGTAACACGGTCGTTTAGCAAATCTGGCTTCCCCATGGACTTTGCATGTCAGGAGGTCCCAAAAGGAGGATCACATAAGCCCAGGACGAAGCAACCGTCATAAATATGAACCAGTTGCCAAGCGTCTGAATTTTCATCATGTGACCAGGGGAATGCTGCAAAGGTCGTAATAGTGAAAAACGGCCGTTAAGTCAGATTTTTCAGTCCCGCCGTAACTTTGAACGGTCACTAAACAAGCT
Organism: Ptyas mucosa; assembly: GCA_012654045.1. Lineage (NCBI taxonomy): Eukaryota > Metazoa > Chordata > Lepidosauria > Squamata > Colubridae > Ptyas > Ptyas mucosa. Next base: position 416,272 of record WNWU01000076.1, read on the forward strand.
ATTGTAAATCGAGGACTACCTGCATTGTGTATTCAGTTGTGCATTTTTTTTTTTTGTGGTTGTTGCTGTTATTAGGGAAAAAATAACCGACCCACTCAGAATTCAGACACGCCTTGTCTTCGCCCACTCTGAATTTTGCCTGCGAACACTTCAAGTCCAACATACTTCATGGTAACACTTACGCATTCGGATTTAGCTTATAAGCACATTTTTTTTAAAAAAACAAACAATTCTGGGACCTCGTTCAAGACATTGATTCGAAATCAGTTCCTCCTTACTGAGGAAAAAGATTAGCAGGTTGCATTCTGAGCAGGCCAAACTGTGCTAAATCTGAGACTGTCCCCATAAAGATAGGCAACGATGAGAAAGGTTTAGAAGGAAAAAATAGCTCATCCAGATGGAGAGCAACTGAACTATATATCCTGTTCCTTCCACCGCTAACTCTCGTACGTATCACCATCTATTCCATCCATTCCGCTTTTAGGAAGAGGACTCTATGTAAGAATCTTGGTGGGTAATTATTTGGGGAGTATTTCTAAGGCCAAAAAGCAGCAGGGAGTGGAAAAGGGGAATTGTCACAGAAGCCCACCCCCATTATCCGTTTTGAAGTTAGACTTTTCAATCTGACACTGTCGAAGAACAATTCTATTTAACGACACTGGTTTGCTATTTTTGTTTTTCTTGAACAAACTGGGAGTCGGTCCTTAAGTACAATGAACTTTTAAAAATCAGCGTTTCTTCAAAATTAGGAACTTCAAGGTGTGTGGACTTCTGGAAGTTGAAATCCCCTCATCTTACAATTGCCAAGTTTGAAAAACCCTGATTTAAACCTGGTGCTGCTTCTTCTGCTTCTTTTTTAACCTTTCAAAGCCTGCAAATATAATGTAACGACTTAAAACCAAATCTACCGGCGTTGTAAATTCTGTATTTGGAATAGAACATAGCTGGTTATGAAGACATTTTTCTCTCTCAAGGCTGGCTGGGAATTCTCCACTGCAAACCTAGGCCCAGTTGGGGGTAAAAAAAAAAGCCCAGTTGGAAAATATTGATGTCAATCTTTACAATATTTACTGCAAGCAGTAGTATTTCCTGAAGCAGGATTTCCTGTTTTCTAGCAAATATAAATCGCATGGCACAGCTGATTGTTGGAAATACCGGTTCGGGAAAACAGGTAGCATTTTTTTTTCTACTGGTTTGCCCGAACTGGTAGCTTTTATTACTATCAGTTCGCCCAAACTGGTCTGACCCCGTAGCATTTCACCCCTGCACCATTCCCATTAAATGAATGGCGTGTGCAAGGACAGATTATTTGTAAAAATCTTTGCCTTAAAACAGAGGTCTGGTACTGGGCCGTGGCATGCCAGCAACTGGGCCACGCAAACAAGCAAAGGCCCATCCGTGGGATGCAGGCAGCACAAAAAACCACGTCCCCTCCAGCCCACGGAAAAACCTTTCTCCACGGAACCCATCCCTGGTGCCCAAAATGTTGGAGACCACTGTCTTAGAATATTAGTTAGCATAGTTAGTTTTCATAGCGACATTCCTAATTTGTTCCAAATGCTAAAATTACTCTATTCATCTTCATTTTAATCGATCTAGTACCTGAAAAGGGATGCTCACAGGTGCAATATTTCACCCTCATTTCTCTTAACTTTGGAGGTAAGCTGGACTTGAAATCCTTCCTTCACTAAGGGTTTTCAATGCCAAAATGGAACACCAGCGAATGGCTGTCAGTATTTTTGGGAGAAGCAATTTGAGGCAAGCTTTATTGCAGAAATGTAAACTTGATGCCCCCATTCCTGAGCACATTTCTTGAGTGTTCATTTAGACACGAGTGCAATCAATATACTTGTGTATCATAGCACGTCCGGCTTAGGGGTAGAGAGAAGGGAGGCCCAAAGGGAAGCAGAGCTTTGGTGGGAAGCAAAAATAAATTAAAGACCACAATGACGATCCAAAAATAAGATACAGTTCATTGGAGTACCTTCAGAGGTTTAACACCTGCTAAAGCGTGACCAAAGAAAGGGCTTTTGAATGGTTATTATCAGAAGCAGCCCAGTTCAGACATGTTTAAGAAAGGGAAAATGTAACATAAAACCTTGGGATTTCCAGACCATCTGGAGGGTGTTTTGTGTGTGTTTGTGTGTGTGTGTAACAGTGACAAAAGTCAAGGTGACATCCATAGCTGTTGCCACACAACCAAGCTCCTTTTTGTGTGTATTTCAGCATCCTATCTACACAAAGAGACTTGTTCATTGATCGTAAGAGCCATAATCTCAATATTTCTGACCCCAACCCCCATCCCACTCTCCGTCCCATACAGACGCCCCCCCGGTCTGAAATCCCTTCAAGTACATTGGAAGGAAAAGAAAAGAAAAAATATTTGACAGCCAGGTATAATATCAGACCAGATGTGCTCGGCGCTATTCTAGTTTAGGAGGAAAATACTCTTCTTACCAATGGAACAACAAAAACAGTTAAAGCCCTTTAAAATTCACAAAGCAGTCACCCTGGCACGATTTTTTTTCCCCCCTTAAAAAAATAATAGAAAAATAAAGGATAAACATTATCCATCTATTTTATCCATCGCGTAATTGTCTCTGTTCGGTTTAAAGGCATTAGCCTTTTTGGAAAAGCTGCCCATAGCAGAAGCCCCCCCGATACGCAACCCTCCCCAGCTTAGCTCCCCCCCTCTCCCCCAAGCATTCCAGTGAAAAAATAAGTACAAACTTGTACAAATCTCATCACACTTATCAACACCCTAGAAAACTATAAATACAGATCTAAAAGAATAAACATTTTGATTTAGCGAAAGCAGGAGGCGGCTGGGGAGAGCGAGCCGTTTCCTCCCCAAAACACATCCTTTGGTGCACGCACACACAAACACACGCGTAATCCAGTCAGGGATCCACCAGCTATCTTTACAAATGGCCATAACAAACCTGGTGAGGTTTACACACACACAGAGAGAGAGAGAGAGAGAGATGCTGACAGCTTTCTCAAGAGATTTTGTCTGCAGTTGCTCCGGGGCGATCCATCAGCATGGAGCGCCTTTCTTCAACTGGCGTTTGGTAAGGACGTACTTGAAAAATTCATAGACCGACCAGGCGATGGCAGTTGAAGGCATCTGGTAGATCACACGTGCTTGGACTCCCTTAAAATACCCGGTGACCCCTCCCAGTTGGTAGACTGTTCTAAAGGCGTTGGCCATGCCGGAGAGGTGCCCGCTGATGTTGACAGAACTCAACACCAGGTTCTCCTGAGTGTTGAGCAAGGTCTTGCAAACGTCTAAGGGGGTGGTTGCCGCCGCCGCCACGGCTCCCGCCACGGCCCCCGAAACGATGTGCGAGCGAGGGTTGTATTGTCGCTGGGGGTTGATCTGCTCCTGCATGAACTCGTAGGTCATAAAATGGATGGCTTGGAAAGGGATGTTCATGGTCAGCTGGGTGGTGTAGCTGCGGTAAAAGGCCCCCATGCCTTCAGTCCGATGCACCGTCCGGATGCATTCCGTGACTGTCTTGTGCGGAGAATTGTACATCTGCATGCGCTGCTTCACGACTGGCCATCAGGAGATCAGGCGTGGCGCGGGTCCCCGGATGGAAAAGGAAAGCAGAGAGAAGGAACAACAACAGAGACAAGAAACGACAAAAAGAAATCCAAGTTAGATCAAGGCCACACACTTGAGTGGAAGATACCCATTCCTGAAGGGCCACCTGGGAGCAGGGCAGGAAAGTTGCAGTGGCCGCAAGTGCCTAATCACGCTACACCGATTCGAATCTTTTCCAAGCAAAGGAAAGAGAATAGTGCCTCTTTTTAAGGCTGCATCCTGATTGGCTGGGATGCTTTCCCCCACTGCCATACTGCAAGCACATTACAGGCAGAGGCGGGCTTCAAAACGTTTAGCAAGGGGTTCTGTGCCCCGTTGCTGGGTGGGCGTGGCCTAGTCGGCCTCCTGCACCATGGCCTGTTTTTGCCCTCCCCGGACTCCAGAGGCTTTCCTCGAGCCTCTGGGAGGGTGGAAACGGCCTCCCCAGGCTCCAGAGGCCCTCTGGAGGCCGGAAATAGGCCCAAACGTCCGGTAGGCCCGTTTTTCACCCTCCCTGAGCCTCCATGCATGCCCTGCACTTACCTGCATCCAAAACGGGCTGTGTGGGGACTCCTGGGAGGGGTGGGGCGGGGTGGGCGGGGCCAGCCAGGAGCGGGATTTGGGGGTTCTCCGAACTGCATGGAAACTTAGCTAGAGGTTCTCCTGAACCCCTGCGAATATGCCAGCAGCTTAGATTAGAAGGCCTCCTTTCATGGAGCAAAGAGTTGTTCTTGGATATGAGGAGAGGAGAAACTATTGGCTGAAATGTTCTCTTCATAATTATATCAGAGATATCACTAGAGGATAATATTTGTAGCGCAGGGTTGAACTGTGGGGTCCTTGGTGCTCTCTGAGCTTGGTTCTTTGTTTGCAGATGTTTCACTACCCAATTGGATAACCTCATCCACACATCTGCTGATCTTACTTAGTTGAGTAAGGAATTGTGTGCGAGAAAACAACCAATCTCAGAGATTACCAAGGACCCCGCATTATCTTTCTGATCATCTCTAGGAAGAATTTCTTTTGCCAGGTAGTCCTCCACTTACAACAGTTCACTTAGTGACCAATCCAATAAAAAGTGATTTATGACCATTTTTCACACTTATGACCATTGCAGCATCCCCATGGTCATGTGATTTACATTGAAAAACTTGACAACTCACTCACATTTATGATAGTTGTAGTGTCCCAGAGACCTTTGCGGCCTTCTGACAAGCGAAGTCAATGGGGAAGCTAGATTCTCTTAACCGCCAGGTTACCAATTTAAGAACTTCAGTGAGTCACTTAACCAAGGTGACGAGAAGTCGTAAAATGGGCCAAAACTCGCGTAACAAATTTCTCACTGAACAACCTAAATTTTGGGCTCAATTGTGGTCGTACGTTGAGGACTACCTGTACGCTTCTTATAGCCCTATGACAGTGATGGCTAACCTTTTTCTCGTTGTGTGTCAAAAGCATGCGCACATGTGATAGCGCACACGCGTGCCAGCACTCATAATGCAATGTTTGTGTCCCCTACGCATGACTGCATGACTCCCCCACGCTCCTTCCACCTCCCTCACGCATGCATACGTGATCCCCTACGATCCCCCTGCCCGCGTGAATGCAATCCCCTGCCGTTTTTGGCCTAGCAGGCCTCACTGCAGCCGCCTGGGCCCAAAAACGGGCTGTGGGGAGGCGCCCCCCCCACACACACACATGGACACGTGACTCTCACCCCCTACGCATGTCGTGACCCCCCTGCGCATGTGCGTGCGTCTCCTGCATGCCCCCCCCCCCCCCCCCGCACATCCTAAAAATCAGCTGGCCGGCAGGAGGCGCACGCACTCATGCGCGGTGGAGCTGAGTTGGGCGACGGCTCACATGCCCACAGAGAGGGCTCTGCAGGCCAGCTGTGGGGTCACCATCACGGCCCTATGATGTTAAAATAAATTCTGTATATCTCTCTTAGAAACTTCTGATATCTGATATGGAATCCCGGTGTGCAATATAATGCATATCTCAGATAAATGTTTAGTTATCCTTCCCTTCTCTCAGCCTCACTGGGCCAACTGCCCCCCAAAAAAAGCATTACCTTCTGCTGGATTCATGACACCATCGTGAAGAAGGGTAGCCATACTCCCAGCCATGCCTGCAAAAGAAGAAACCAAGACAGGCCCCTTTCACAAAGCAAGTTTTGACAAGCCATCCTTGATCCTGAGCACAAAACTGCCATCCCCTTAATGATTAGCACTCAACACATCAGCCTCCAGGCTCATTATGCATCTTGGAAACCAACCTGACATATTGCAGATCATTTGAAAAAGGACATACAGTATCACAGAAGTACACATACTAAGAGTCACATACAAAAGGAATATAAATAATTGCATTTAACAGCTGTGAAACAATTTCTTTTAAAAAAAAAATCTGAAGGTACCAAATGAAAACCTCCACAATAACAACTTTTAAAAATATCTAAATAAATTTCCATGAACTTACCAACAGCATGGCTGGGAAGAATAAAAGGTTTTCTTTCTCATTTTTTTAAAAAAAGAATATGTTGCTTAGATTTACAGATGCTAGAAATTTATAACATGAAGCTATGTTATTGCTGGCAGCCAATCAGAACTCCTTCCAAAATTACCATTAAATTAGAACTTTCAGTGTGACAGTGAATGTCATCTCGCAGTATGTTTTCCCTAACCTCACCAACTCTAGCAGCCTTCAGCAAGTTACTCAAAGGGCACACATTAAGTAAAGAAAAACTCTGCTATATATAACCAGAAATATAACCATTGGAACTCAATTATCAGTCATAACATACGACAAAAGATTTCCTTTGTGGTTGCAGAGAACATTCGGAATTGCCTTAATAATGACAGCAAAAAGCTATTACTGTAGATCAAGGATGTCCATTCTTGTGAACTGTAGGATTTGAGGACTTCAACTCCCATGCTGGGACAGAAAGAAAGGAAGGAAGGAAGGAAGGAAGGAAGGAAGGAAGGAAGGAAGGAAGGAAGGAAGGAAGGAAAGAAAGAAAGGAGAAAGGAAGGAAAGATAGAAAGGAAGGAAGGAAAGAAAGAAAGAAAGAAAGAAAGGAAAGAAAGAAAGAAAGGAGAAAGGAAGGAAAGAAAGAAAGATGGAAAAGAGATGGAAAGAAAGATGGAAAGAAAGAAAGAAAGAAAGAAAGAAAGAAAGAAAGAAAGAAAGAA
>WNWU01000076.1:423061-438336 GCA_012654045.1 Ptyas mucosa
GAAAGAAAGAAAGAAAGAAAGAAAGAAAGAAAGAAAGAAAGAAAGAAAGAAAGAAAGAAAGAATCCAGGATGCTGCAAGGAGGCCTACTAGGCCCAAAACATGGGGTAGAGGGGTGGCTCCCCTCCCGCGACCCGTTTTTGCTCCCAGGGGGGGTGTAGGAGGCCAAGTGCTGACTGTCACACCCCCTAGCCATGCCCACCATGGCCACCCCACCCACCTGGTCATTAGGGCAGAGAACCAGTTGTTAAATTATTTGAATCCCACCACTGCCCCCCCACCCCTCATCCAGCACTCCGGCGACAGCAGATCACATGAGCCATTTAATGGGCTCCATCCCGCTCTGGGTTCCCCTGGCCCACTGGCAGAACCAGGACTTCAGCGCCTTCCGGAAGGGTGTTAGAGTGGGGGCCGTTCTAATCTCTGGGGGAATGATGTTCCAGAGAGAGGGAGCCACCACGGAGAAGGCCCTTCTTCTGGGTCCCACCAGGTGTATCTCCCTCGGGGATGGGACCCGCAGCATTCCCTGCCTCCCCGCTCTGATGGGTCGGGTAGATGTGACTGGCAAAAGACGGCCCCTCAGATAACCTGGTCTGGGAGTTGAAATTTACTTCAATTCTGGGAGTTGAAGTCTACAAGACTTAAAGTTACCAAGGTTGGACATCTCTGCTGTGGATTAATGCACCGAGAAACAATTGACCAATGTTAATCTCAAGGATTCACAGGGCAATTGAGAGTTCCTCTTCAAGGTCAGGGAAGAGATATCTATATCCCCTTTTCCCTTCAATCTAACAAACACTCTCTATATGGAAAAAACTTAGATTATTGAAATAAAATATCAACTATCCATGTAAAATTCATAATCCCACTTGTGCATCTTTAAATCAAACTGAGCATAAGAACAGCACTCAGCACCCTTCATTAAAATTACCGTATTTTTCGGAGTATAAGATCCACCTTAGTTTTGGGGGAGGAAAATAAGAAAAAAAAAATTCTGCCTCTGCCTACCAGCATCCATCGGTATTCATCTGGATAGCGTCCTGTCAGTGTGTGAGACTGTTTGGAAACTGAAACAGTATTTGCTGTGTGAGCAACAAGGAAGGAAACAGCAAGGAGCCTGGGCGTGGTTTAGGTCAACTGTTCTAAAACTGCATGCTGTGCTGATCTCTGAAACTAAAACTGAAACTCCTCTCCTCTGCTTGTGTTTTGCTTGCTGCTACAAACTCTGACAGTCCTTGCAGCAAATAGCAAACAGCCAGGTCAGCTTCAGCACATTATTGCAGCCTGATTCAGCATGAGCAGCTGATTGGCGGGTGGATCAGCCTCCCTCAATACCCCCAATCAGCTGTTCCAGGCTGCAGGGATTGCCATAGACCATCGCCTCCTCTGTGCCTCGCATATTTGGCTACATTTGGCATATAAAACTCACCCAAATTTTCACCCTCTTTTGGGGGGGGATGTGTCTTATATTCTGAAAAATACGGTATATTGAACTTTGAATTATTAATCTTGCATAACCCCAAATTCTGCATTTTGTAGGAAGGCCACATGACCAAATTTAAAAATGTTTATCTCAGAGAAGAAGAAAAAACTTTACTTGAAATTATTTCTCTTGGGAATAAAACAATTATCTCTTTCCAGTATTATTTCCGAAGTTAAGCCATGGAGGATTACCCGCTAATTCCTTCTACTTTGGTCTACTTCTTGGAGGGCAAATAATCTGAAACTCTATTCTGATCAGTTAGGATGTTTTCTCTCTTACCCATAACATCAACACTACAAAAGATGCATTCAGACAACTTGCCTTTTTAAGGTAAATCATTATACAATGAAAGCTTCAGGAATATCACATTATTGTGTGGTATTCATTGTTCTTAAACAAAGAGAAACAGGCATCATCTTGAAAAATACATATTATTAATATTGACGGATGCTAAGAAAATTATAAACAACTTCTTAGACTGTGCCACTTTAAATACCATAATTATGATCCTAGGTTAAGCCAATAACATTGAAGAACACTTTGGTGTGAGACAAGGAGGAGTGCCTTGTTTAATTAGGATCTCAGCCGGAAATAATCTCCAGAAAAAAATCACTAATCCAGGTTGACCTCCAAGGACCTCTACCAGAGGCAACTATGGTGAAAAGCAGTAGCACCCTGGCCCCAAAAAGAGCATCTTCAAAAAAAATGGGAGTGATTCCCTCAAACTGAGGATGGTACTTTGATCACACTCCATCTTCTTAATATGCCTAAGCATCACATATTACCTGTTCCAGGCACATAATTCAAACTTTCAGTCCTAACATCCTACCAGAGCAGGGAGGGAAGGAAGGCTGCAGGTCACCTCTCCGAAGAAGGTGAATCTAGTGGGACCAAGAAGTAAGGCATCCGACATGGTAGCAGAAATAAGATTGGCATATTGCCCCCGACAATCTGGGTCTTCATTTTACCGACCACAGAAGGATGGAAGGTCAAGTCAACCTTGATCCGGTCAGAATTGAACTCCTGGCTGTGGGCAGAGTTAGCTTACAATACTGCATTCTAACACTGTGCTGGCATGGCTCAATTAACTGCATATCTAAGGAGATTACAAATCTGTATTTCTTGTACATTAAGAGAAGTGCACCGTTTTCGATTTCAGTGTCTTCCAAGCAAACAGGATTTTGGAGGCATACATTTAAATATTAGCAACCTACTGATTCTTTCATTCAGTGCCAAGAAGATCTAAACAAAACAAACAAAAATCAGTGAAAAGCTATTTGTGTTAATTGGAGGATAACAGAAACGCAATTAGATGCATATTTGCGAACTGCCGATTAAGAGACTGCAGAATTTATTCTAGCACACAGTTTGCTATGAAGCACATAATAAGCATCAGTGTGGATCCTAAAAGCAGGAATTCCAATTATAGGACCAGTATGCTGGAGAGAAAGACTGGTAAATTTTTAAAGACAGCTGGCTGATTATTATGATTATTATGGGAAGTAAAAATATCGGACCAGAGGTGGAGATTGGAGTGATCCAAGCCAGCTTGTAATTTTACATTCTTGGCAGCACGGCCAAATTTGGTAAGATTTAGCAGTGATAAAACAAGATTTCTGGAGAGAAGCGAAACCCAAAATCTAAGAACCAAATTTTCCTAGAAAGCTGCCCATGTTAGACCGACAAGCTATTTCAGACAACTCCTTCCCAGAGCCCAATCAGAGGTATTTAGGATCAAAACACGTTAACATCTAACTTTTAGAGGAACTGGAGCACTACGTATCTTCGGTATTCTTCATACGTGCGTGCCTCTAAAACTGAGCAGGTGCCTGTAGGAAATAGACAAGAGGTTGAACGTAGCAAGAACGCCTTGGCTGCCAAAGACGGAGTCTTCCAAGCGTCTTGTTTTTGTCTCTCCAGAAGCAGAAATTGCATGCTGAAGATGTCAGACCACATGAAAAAGTACGCAAAGTCGAGTCAAAGCGCCAAGATGGCACCCATTGGGTTATGTCAATATACCGTTGGCCAGGTGGCTGTTGCCTCCATGTTGAATAATGTCACTTAAAGTGCGTTTCATTTTTTCGTAGCAGGCAAAGTACAAGGCGTGGGCCGGGCCGGCTCCCAAGACGGTGACGTTAATTCCTCGCAGCGGCCTCCAGAGGCCTTCCGTGCGGACGATCTTCCTCAAGGCCTCGAAGACGCTCCGGTACTGAGCTTTGGGGTCGGGTTGCAAACTCTGCATCCGAGTCTACAAGAAGACAAAATAGAAGAGGGATGATATACAGGAGCAGAGAGAGGCTCTAGGCCAATGATGGCTAAACCCCCCCCCCTTTTTGGGGGGGGAATCTCCGCTGTGCTTTAATGAGGCGCTAGCGAGTGAAGACATCTCCCCGTGCTTTGCCTGCTTTTCTTATTGCTGCTTCCTCTCAGCTGTGCCTTAGAAACTGTTTTTTATTCCCAAGCAGGGGATAAAAAAACCAGCAAAATAATGTGCTGAATTTGACCAGACTAAGGACGCTAAGCCAGATGAATACCTGGTAGGCAGATTTTTTCCCCCTTATTTTCCTCCCCAAAAACTAAGCTACGTCTTATACTCCGGTGCGTCTTATACTCCAAAAAATACGGTAACCCAGAAGTGTCTAGTTGCTAACCTGCAGAGTTGGTAATTTATAGGTAGTCCTTGACTTACAACCAAATTGCCAAGCTCGGAGCTCAAACCAACAGCCCAACTACCATCCCGAGCTACTAATATTCAGATATTTATTTAGTGATGGTTCGAAGTTCAACGGCACTGAAAAAAAGTGACTAATGACCATTTTCCACACTTACGACCTTTGCAGCAACCGCATGCTCATGTGGTCAAAATTCAGACACCTGGCAACTGACTCACATTTATGACGGTTGCAGTGCCCGGGGTCACATGATCCCCTTTTGCGATCCCCTTCTAACAAGCAAAGTCCATGGGGAAGCCAGATTCACTCAACAACCATGTCCCTAACTTAACACCTGCAGTGTGTCAGCCTTTCAAGGCTGCCATAGAGAGGAGGAGATGAGGCTTGAACTTTTTCCTACTTATTCTTTTTGTAGATAGTGTTGCTTGGAGATGGGATGGGAGGGGGGAATTCCTGGGGTTGGAGGTAGGAGCTGAGAAGATTGAGCTGGAAGATAGCCAATAAAAAATTGAGGTTTGGGGGAACGGAAGGGGAAGGTTTTGAGGTCAGAGGGTTAGTATTGGCTACGACGAAGTTGGGACCAGATCTGTCATTCTCAATAAATGAGATATTTCAGCAAAGACTAATTGCTTGGGAGTGAAATTCATTTGAGATGACATCGGAACCTGACACAGTGATTCACTTAACAACAGTGGCAGTAGGAGTCGTAACATGGAGCAAAACTCACTTAACAAATGTCTCACTTAGCAACAGAAACCTTGGGCCCAATTGCAGTCGTTAAGTCAAGAATTACCTGTACTAGCATAGAAAAAGTAGACAGGGCAAAGGAAAAACGTGGACAAAGTCCAGACAAAACTAAATGTTACTTAACCAAATTTGAAGTTAAGCGGAATATTTTTTTTAAAAAAAAAATCCATGAATTAAATATAGGGAATGTGATTATTTCCCACAATGCAACGGGGGAAAATGCCCGTAAAAAGCCAAGCATGTAAAAACATGTTTTTGGAACATGCCAGGAGAGGGTGCTGCAAGCCTGCTCAGCATGGCAGTGCCATCTCCAGCAAAGTTATTGCAAGGCCCTTTGTGGCCAATATGGGTCTACAGAGAAGGAATGCATACCTTGGGCACAGATCTCAGCAATGGATATCCATCTTAAGCCAATATATAGTGGCCAGAAGTGATAATACCTCTAATGCAAACCTCTAACATGAGAAGTTAGATAGCCACTGGTTACTAATAGGTAGCAGTAATGATTTAGAACATAGAACATAAAATAATAAGGTTGGAAGGGACTTTAGAGGTCTTCTAGTCCAAGCAGGAGAAGATCCGGACAAATGACTATCCAATCACTTCTTGATAACTTCCAATACCCACAGCTTCTGGAAGCAATCCGTTCCTCTGATTAATTGCCCTCACTGTCAGGAAATTTCTCTTTAGGAGATCCATGTTGGATCTCTCCTTGATGAACTTCCATCTATTACTTCTTATCCTGTCCTCAAGGTGCTTTGGAGAACAGACAGAACCCTCTCTTCTCTGGGACAGCCCCCTCAAATATCAGAAAATTGCTATCATGTCACCCCTTGTCCTTCTCTTGGTTAGGCACTTAAACACTCAATGAGCCACAAAGTTCCTAACCAGAAGTTCCCCGTTCAATTCTGCAGCCGACCGGAAGTCCAGTTCCCCCACCATAGTGTCTCCTTATAGCGCGGCGTCTTTTTTCCTCTACCTGTCCTAACCGAAAGCCCTATCAACTGTGGAGTTGATCAGCGATAGGGAGCCGCAGCAGAGGGCTGAAAGAGCCACATGCGGGCTCCAGAGCCACGGGTTGCCGACCCTTGGACTAAACATACCTATTTCCCTCAATTGTTTGTCATATGATTTAGTCCCCAGTAGTCCCCCTTATCATCTTTGTTGCTTTATGTTGCTTTGTTGATGTGTCGTTGACATTGTGTCTATCCACCCCGGAAACTCCTCCAGAAGCATTCTCTTCTCCAACGTTCTTCCCCAAACACCACCATATGCAGAAGAAGGTTGGGTTCAGAGGTGCCCATTGGCCAAAACTCACGATCATCATCATCATCTCCTTTTAATGACCCCATAAACCCTTGCGGGGTGGAGTCTGGGGCAACTGATTGGAGTGGAGAGTTTGCTGGCCGGATGCCCTTCCTGTCACCAATGTAGAGTTCAGCAGATATATTCTCAATGTGCCCAGAGAGAGAAATAACTGCCTCTACCTAGGATCAAACTCACAGCCTCCTGATGGCGAGGCGAGAGCTCCACATCTAGGCTACCGCACCACTCAGCCAAAACTCACCAATGAGTTTCCAAAATTAAGGACAGACTCTCTATCCTTACTCTCTGGGGTGAAGAGTGCCAACCCAATGAAATATCATCCACCCTTCTTAGATGGGAGTCTATCTAGGAAGCTGTATCCCGGAAGTGGCAAGAAAATCTAAGTGACAAACCACAAATTAAGCAAGGCAGTGAAACTTATAGGAACCTTATGCATGAATAATTGACAAAGAGGAACATGCAAATTACTACTTTTTTTTAACAGCAACAATAAAAACAACAAAATAGGCAACCTTTATTCAAACTAGCCGCGTCTCCAACAGATGACGAATGCAAATCTAGAAATGTTGAGGGCAAAGTTATTGGCCCATGAATTTAAATTTCATCTCTACAATAAGTAGAAAGTATATTCGGCTTCTCCTAGTGAGAAAGCAGCCACGCTATAAGTTTTACAAGGAAGAAAATGTACTTTACCAATGTTTTTATTTATTTTTTTATTCTTTAAGTATCTCAAAGCACGCCAAGTGATAAACACCAAGAGCATTCCTCAGAATTTATTACCGAGGGATTTTGAAGAAATAGAACTAGCAGCCTCTGCTAAAGAAAAGGAAACCTAGTGCAAGAACAGACACTTTTCCAAATAAAAAAGGCAAAAGTTCCCCTCGCGCATATGTGCTAGTCGTTCCCGATTCTAGGGGGCGGCGCTCATCTCCGTTTCAAAGCTGAAGAGCCAGCGCTGTCCGAAGACGTCTCCGTGGTCATGTGGCTGGCAAGACTAAATGCCAAAGGCACACGGAACGCTGTTACCTTCCCACCAAAGGTGGTCCTTATTTTTCTACTTGCATTTTTTACGTGCTTTTGAACTGCTAGGTTGGCAGAAGCTGGGACAAGTAACAGGAGCTCACCCTGTTACGCGGTGCTAGGGATTCGAACCGCTGAACTGCTGACCTTTCGATCGACAAGCTCAGCGTCTTAGCCACTGAGCCACTGCATCCCACTTTTCCAAATAGAAGGATAGAAAAAGTCCTACAACGTTGAGACCAGTGGTGTGTTTCTACCGGTTCATCCCCGTTTGGGTGAACAAGTAGCGGCGGCAGGAGGCTCCGCCTACCCATCTGGACATTATCATGGACTCTGCGGATGTGCAGAAGGTTCTGCGCATGCACAGAAGCTCTGCGCGCAAGCGTGCACGCATGCTCACAGTTCCAAACCAGTAGCGAAGGTAAGTGGAACCCACCACTGGTTGTGACACACAACAGTTGAAGTGTAATCTAAATAAGGATAATCATCCTGATGTATTCAACCGTAGTATCCATCTAACTAGTCAATGTGGCCTCTGCTGTGGGATAATCAATGTTTTTATCCAGCAACTACTGAACTGTTCATAGGATGAAGAAAGTTGCCGTATTTTTCGAAGTATAAGACACACCTTTTTCCCCCCTAAAAGGGGGTGAAAATTTAGGTGCGTCTTATACACCAAATGTAGCCCTGCCCACCCACTGGCCCCCCTTTGGCCTCTGCATCCCAGCAATTTACCTCCTTGCAGCAAGCAGCAAGAAGAAACAGCTCCTTTCAGCTTCAGCACAGCCTAATTAGCACAAGTTGATTGGATCGGCCTCACGACTCTCAGCTGATTTGCTCTCAGCTGTTTTGTGCAGGGCTCTGCTGCTTACTGCAAGCAGGTAAATTGCCGGAGCAGATTTTTTTTTCTTATGCTAATCAAGCTATGCTGAAAACGAAAATGAAAGTAAAGCAGGCTGTTTGCTGTTTGCTGCAAGGAGGCAAAATTGTTGGGAGGCAGAGGCAGATTTCTTTTTCTTGTTTTCCTCACCAAAAAAGGTAGTTGCGTCTTATAGTCCAGTCCGTCTTATACTCCGAAAAATACGGTACCTACTGTACACTCACAGTGGGGATATGAGGTTAGTAAATACTTCAGGATAAATCCTTGGTGCTCTGTGAGTTTGGTTGTTTTCTTACAGATGTTCCGTTATCCAAACATGTCCTGTAAGCCACCTTGAGTCGCCATGTGCGAGTAGGTGACATTAAAAATTTTCTAAATAAATAAATAAATCATCAGTGCTAGTAAGAAGAAGGGGGGCTTGCTCTCAATTTATATTCTAGTGGCTTCTCCTGTCAGTTTTGGGTGGGTGGTCTTAAGAGATTCCTCGGTTGGGTTGTTTATTGTTGGGTGTCAGATTTGGAAGCCATATTAGGACGGAAGCTTCCATGCTGCCACCTTCTCGTGTGTGGGAAAGTTGGAGGGGGGATTTAGTAGAGGGGTTGTCTTTAGACCTAATAGCATCCTTCCTGTCGGTCAAGGTCAGGCCGACCCTGCATCTGGAGAAGGAGTGGTCAGAGTGCTGTCTCGAGATGGGACGGATGGTGACTGGAGCATGTGATCGACTGAGGAGTGAGGAGATGGTTTTCTGTGGGGTTTTTGATTTACTGAGGGAAAACCCAGACCTCTCAAATTCGGGTTTTCCCAGATGTGCCAGTTTACCTATTCTAGTAAATAGAACTTTGAAAAATGCTTGCTTCAGAGTTTTTACTTGGAGTTGGGGGGTTTTCTGGAATGCTGACATTGGGCCAATTACTGTTGGCTTCTAAATGTCCCAATCAAGCAACCTCTAAGACCAAACCCCACCCATAACTGGTGGGACAAACCACTAGAATATAAACGGAGAGTAAGCCCCACTTCTTACTAACACTGATGACGTTACCTAGTTTGGGTAATGAAAGATCTGCAAGAAAACACCACGCTCAAAAAGCACTAGGGACCCCTCGTTTCAACCTTGAGTGACGAATATTCTCCTTTATTAGTACTTCGAGATAATCGTATCAGAAAAATCATTCCAAAATGCCACTCCACTTTGGAAGGAGATAAAAGAAAATCAGACTAAAATTAAAACGTAAAATGATGCCTCTTTGGAGGATTCAGACTCAGGCATATGTACTTACACAGGCTGGCACGCACTAACCATGAATTTATATCCCTGAATACAGTCCTTTCACATTAACGTAAACAGCCAACTTTCATGCGAGTTGTTCTACCACAAGTTAGGAATGGGACAACCTCTTGTTGCAGCGAAGGATTAACCGCCTTGTGTTGATGGAAGAGCTCAGCAGGTTCAGAGATCCTGAGGCCAAAGGTTTAGAGAAGCATGAGCATAGGGCCACATCTGGCTATTCTTAGGCTCCTGTGCCTTAGTTGCAAACTGTGTGTTGCAGAACCAATGGAGAAGGTACTGACAAAGAGTGGAAAGTATAGGAAACGGGCATCTCAAGGACTTGATGGAACTGGAGGGAATTTATTGCGGGGAATAAGAATGGGGCTGTGGACTAAGACAACTTTACACAAGTGTTATCCTTTATAACAGGGCTCCTCAACTCCTGCGGTCACAAACCAGTACCAGTCTGTGGCCTGTTAGGAACCAGACCGCACACCTGGAGCAGGGGTGGGTTCTACTTACCTTTACTACTGATTCACAACAGGATCGCGAATGCACATGCGCAGATCGCCAATGACAACATCCGGGGCAGTGGGCGGGGCCTCCCACCCGTTTTACTACCGGTTCTTGTGAACCGGTCCAAACCAGGGGCAACCCACCACTGACTTGGAGGTGAGTGACGGGCGAGCGAGCAAAACCAAAACCATCCTCACCATCCCCAGTGTGTGGGGAAATTGCCTTCCATGAAATCGGTCCTTGGTGCTAAAAATGTTGGGGGGGGGGCTGCTGCCTTACAATATAACCCCTGGACCAGTGGTGGGTTCGGCCCGGTTCTCCCGGTTCGGCCCGGTTCTCCCGAGCCGGTAGCGGTGACGATATGATGTCACCAAACCGGTTCTGCCCCCTGCCCACATTATTCTTACCTTTTATTTGGCCCCATCCCCCAATCTATTGCTGCCTCTGTCCTGAGTCCCAGCTGATGGCTAGAGGGAAAAAACTTGTTTAAACTCTTGCCACAGGGCTTCAAAGGGCCGCCCTACAGCTGATCAGTGGTAAAAGAAAACAAACGAGTAGACCGGTGCCTGAAAAAGTACATGAGTAGATCAGTGCCTGCAAAAATAAATGGGTAGACCAGTGCCTGCAAAAAATAAATGGGTAGATTGTACAGCTCTGCAAGCAGTTAAAAGCCTAGTAGACCAGTACCTCTGCTAAATCCTAAATAATTGTCACATGATCATCAAGCCACGCCCACAAAATAAGCCACGCCCACAGAACTGGTAGTAAAAAAATTTAGAACCCACCCCTAGCCCTGGACTAGACTATTTTTTTCCCCCAAGCAGAAAAAAAAACCATCATCCATGACAGGTGCTGTGGCCCTCTGCTTCCTGCATCAAGCCGCGACTGGTCTACCAGATTTAAGGCAGTCCTTTCTCCACCTCTTGTTGATTCAAAAATATCACAGCGCAGGAATGCACAGGGCTGATGACTGGCGTGGTTTAAATCCAAGCTGAATGCCTGCAAAACTCCAGATGTCTCACCGGACATGTCCCAACAGCCTAATATCAACCTGACTAATGCAGGAGGACTATAATTCTGTTTAAAAAAACGCCACTTTTGTGCTCGTTACACATGTCTGAAAATGTACAGTCCTGAACATTTTCTACTCTGCAAGCATTAGCAGAATATCCAACCTAATTCTTGGGCCATATGCTATAGCCAAGGCATCCTCCCATTTTCCTGGGCATCACAGTTCTTAGGTAACCATATAAGAAAGAAAGAGATGTCTATGGAGATTCTTAATTATCCAAGTCATCGTTGCCCCAAAGATGGGGTGTTTTTTTTCTTTCAAAAGGCAACTGGATTTTCTTGGGTCAATAGAAGCTAAAGAAGCTTCTTGAATGAGAACCAAAACATTTTCAAGGAAAAAAAAAACCAAGAAAGTCTAGTTGCCTTTTGAAAAAAAAAACACCTTTGGGAGAAAAACTTAGCTTCTTAGCCAGTGATGAAATCCAAATTTTTGTTACTACCGGTTCTTCAGGCATGGCTTGGTGGACATGGTGTGGCTTGGTGGGCGTGGCAGAGAAAGGATACTGCAAAATCTCCATTCCCTCCCCACTCCTGGAATTTTGCAGTATCCTTCCTCTGCCACGCCCACCAAGCCACACCACGTCCATCAAGCCATGCCCACAGAACCGGTAGTAACAAAAAGGATACTGCAAAATCCCCATTTCCCCCCCCACTCCTGGGGGAAGGATATTGCAAAATCTCCATTCCCACCCCCCACTCCTGGGGGAAGGATTCTGCAAAATCCCCATTCCTTCTCCACTCCTGGGGGAAGGATATTGCAAAATCTTCATTCCCACCCCACTCTGGGGCCAGCCAGAGGTGGTATTTGCTGGTTCTCCGAACTACTCAAAATTTCCGCTACCGGTTCTGCAGAACCTGTCAGAACCTGCTGGATTTCACCCCTGTTCTTAACTAATTCCACGTTTCTGGTTTCTAACCTTTCCCCTTTTCTTGGATGGTTGTTTAATAATCAAAGTTAGTTATTGAGCTACCTAGCAGGCTTGGAGTGCTGAACTTGTAAAATTCAAGGGAAGTTCAGCAAGTCTACTCAGTCTGGTGGGATTTCTTCAGCTTCTCTGTGGATAAACTGGTCGCCAGTTCACGCAACACATCCTCTTTCGGAAAGTTCAGGGCCTTCTCAAGAGAGAAAAAATATTCCTCTTATCTCATAATACTTTGCTGAGAGAAACAGCAAGGCTTAAATCCCAGGCTTCTCAGTTACCCAAGTCTAGCAAATCCCACTTCCACATAACCATCTATTTGAAAAGCCTGAACAACATGCAAATCTAATCCCAAAAATCATTTTGTCAGCTCTAAATCCTCAGAAAACGCAGCAGAGGAATTATAGCGAATAAATACCAATTTGCCAGCTGCCAAAATTCTTGGCTTTGGCAAATCCCATTAAAAATCACTTGTGCTTATGTGTTTGTGTAGACACAAACCTACACTTACAATTGAATGAGAGATAATATAAGTTTTAAATCATTTATAGTGTAAAGCAAATTAAAGAACCGCGTCAAGGGCGATAAACCGTCTGGTTTTTATACATTGTCTATATAATTTATTTTAATGGAAGATGAGCAACACTGTAAATATCTCAATAGGCAAGAGTTTTAAAAACCCTTACTTCCTTAATTTCTAGTCCTTATGATTTGGGAACAGGCTGAAACATACATGCATGCCCAGCCTGACTTTCCAATCCTATGAAGATCTTGACTTGGTATTACTAGGTGATGGAGATGGGATAGTAAAGCTAAAGAAGGAACTGAAGTTGTTTGTTGTTTAAAACAGGAGTCACCAACCTTTCAGACCTCAGGGACCACTAAATTCAGAATTTTAAATCCCGCGGACCACGAATATGATCTGCCTAGTGACCGGCTGGGTGGGCGTGACTAGGTGGTCATGTGACTGGGTGGGTGTGGCCAACTTATGGGAGCAACATGGTGCTCCCACGTGACACCCCTCCTGCGCGAGCTGCACTGGCTCCCGGTGGTCTTCCGGGTGCGCTTCAAGGTCTTGGTTACCACCTTTAGAGCGCTCCATGGCTTAGGACCTGGCTATTTACGGGACCGCCTATTACCACAAACAGCCTCCCACCGGCTGGTATGCTCTCATAGAGAGGGGCTCCTCCGGGTGCTGTCAGCCAAACAATGTTGACTGGCAGCCCCCAGGAGGAGGGCCTTCTCTGTGGGGGCACCCACTATCTGGAACGAGCTCCCCCCAGAGATACGGAGGATCCCAGATCTGCGTACTTTCCGCCGTGCTGTTAAGACCCTCCTATTCCAGCAAGCCGGCCTGGCCTAACTTTCTCCCCTTTTCTTTCTTACTTTTAAATGATCTTTTAAATTTTCTAAAGTGAAATTTTAATTCATTTTAAATTATTGGGATTTTTTAACTGTTACGGGCTAAATTGTTTGATTTGGTTTTAATCATGTTTTAACTTTTGTATTTATGTATTTTATCTTGTGCCTGTTCACCGCCCTGAGCCCTCCGGGAGTAGGGCGGTATATAAATCTAATTAAACTAAACTAAACTCGATGTCACTCACGTCGAGGGGCGCCTCGCCAGCCTCTATTCACCCCTCCCTTCCCAGCCACTCCTCACCTTCCCGCCCAGGCTCCTTAGGGTCCCAACAGGAAGCAGTTGTTGGAGTTAAGCAGCCACCATGAGAAAGAGTTGGCAAAACAGCTCAGTTCAAATTGGATCTGACCAAGAAGGAGGCTCAGTAGAAGCACCTCACTGAGGACTAGGAGCATAGGCTTTCCAAGCAGAGAGAAGATCTGCGGGTGTGCAAGGCCAGGTACCGGTGCCTGGAGGCTCAGCGTGCTGAGATGGTCAGCCAGTTCCAGGCCATGATGCAATCCCACTGGAACAAGGTCCTCCGGCTCTTCGCCACCAGCAGTGCTTCCCTCCAGCCTCCAGCCTTCTCCCAAAGCCCCACACCAGGAAGCCAAAGCAGACCCCAAGTCGGAATTTCTGTCCCCCTCCAACCTATACAAAAAGACCCCGAAGGGGGAGACTCTCTGCAGCAACACAAACGCTCATTGCACGTATCCATCCCAGGGTCCGTAGTTTGAGGACCCCTGATTTAGTGCAATGTAAAAAATGCGACCACCAAAGTTTTCTCGTGGACCACCAGTGGTCCACAGACCACCAGTTGGTGACTGCTGGTTTAAACTACAGAAGTGTGCCATTAATGCAACGTCTCATATATGATCCAAGTATGCCTTCTATTTTCCTTACACAATCTAATCAACTGTCCTAATTGATCAAAGTCGTGTCTGAGCTAGAATCTCAACCCAAGAATTGCCAAACGGTGGCTTTCCAGATGCAACTAATATTATCTATCTTCGTTTAACTTCTAGTACGTGCAAACTGGGTCAACTTTTAAAGGTCTGATCCACGGGAGGGGAAGGGATATTGCATTACAGAAAGATCAATCTCATCAGTAGTTGCCACCTAAACCCCACTCAATGCGAGATTTGTTTGGTTTTTTTTACTTCCTCTCAAAATTCCAAGCAAACATGGCTTTAAGCAACGCTGAAAATTATGGCATCCAACAGATTGGAAGATCTCAGGATATGAGTCACCCACCCTCTCTTTAACAAACAGCCAGTCAGTCGGCTCTTTGCTCTTTTTTCTTTTAAATCTCCCGTCTCTTATGAGTAAGTTTGTTCCAGATTGAAATATATGCCTTGCAATAAAGGAAAAGAAAATGCTGGAGAAGCATAATTTTGATAGTGGCATTGTGTGTGCATAGATAGGTCCACAGCAGGAAGGGAGGGAGGGAGAAGAGGGAGGGAAGGAAGGAAGGATGGGAGGGAGGGACGCAGGCAAGGAGGGGGGAGGAGGGAAGGAGAGACAGGAAAGGTAGAAAGGATGGGAGGGAGGGAGGGAGGGAGGGAGGGAGGGAGAAGAGACAGGGAAGGAAGGAAGGATGAGGGGGAGGGAGGGAGGCAGGGAGGAAGGTGGAGGTAGGAAGGAAGGAGGGGCAGAAAAGGATGGGAGGGAGGGAGGGAGGGAGGGAAGGAAGGCAGGGAGGGAAGAAAGGATGGGAAGGAAGCAGGTAGGCAGGCAGGGAGGGAGGAAAGGAGGGGGAGGAGGGAAGGAGGAAGGAGAGGCAGGAAAGGAAGAGAGGAAGGGAGGAAGGGAGGAAGGAAGGAAAGAAGGAGGGAGGAAGAAAGGAATGGAGGAAGGAAAGGAGGAGGGAGAGAGGGAGGGAAGGAGAAGAGACAGGGAAGGAAGGAAGGATGGGAGGGAGAGGAAGGAAGGAAGGAAGGAAGGAAGGAAGGAAGGAAGGAAGGAAGGAAGGAAGG
>WNWU01000076.1:444108-457128 GCA_012654045.1 Ptyas mucosa
GAGGAGGAGGAGGAGGAGGAGGAGGAGGAGGAGGAGGAGGAGAAGAAGAAGAAGAAGAAGAAGAAGAAGAAGAACAACTACTATGAAGTGGTATATAAGTCTAAGTGCTATTGCTATTGTACTATTTCATTTGGCTTGGTTTTATTGGCCAGAGTCAGTCTGGAGTCGGGCGGTGCCTAAATTGAGTAAATTAAATTAAAATGTTCTGTTCCGAATTAAACATTAGTAACACAGTGTGGAATTAATAGCTGATTTTCTGCTTTAAAAATCTCAGAAGAGCATTGGGCAGAACTGAGAGATTTCTGCTATGAACAAAGTAGAAAAAAATACTCCAAAGTAGTGATGAGTTCTAGAAAAATTTCAGCTGGAATGTTTCCTTATGCAATGGTGCAAAAGATAGTATATTCCACCAGAAAGAAGTCAATCAGCATAAAAAAAAAAACGTTTTTCTTTTGCAAAAATTTTATATGCCAACTCTCCTCATTTATTTCATATTTGGATTCACATTTCATAAATCGACTCTATTTTGAACTTAAAACTCTTCTAAAATAATCCTGGCCATTTCAAATGCAAAACATGTGTTTTACTCTTGACATCACTGTTTCAAAATGAAAACAAGGGGTGTTTTATAATGTGAGATGGTTCAAATTTGAAACAATTACACAAACCACCCGCACAAAACTTTTAAAAGTCAGGCTGCAAGATATCCTGCCTGAAGGATAACTTGCAAGCCGCCTTTTTTTTTTTTAAAGGAAATTTGTACATTAAAGCCCATATTACGAAGTCTGGAGTAACAGACTAATGGTCTGGATTCTGACTTATAAAAACTGTGATTCTTAACTGAAGATGCCTTAAAGTGAGATTCAGCAGACCAAGCGGGACACAGAGAAAGTTACTGAAATGTTAATTTATGCTTTGTTGTTGTTAGTTATGAAGTTGTGTCTGACGCATCGTGACTCCATGGACAACGTTCCTCCAGGCCTTCCTGTCCTCCACCATCCTCCGGAGTCCATTTAAGCTCACGCCGACTGCTTCAGTGACTCCATCCAGCCACCTCATTCTCTGCCGTCCCCTTCTTCTTTTGCCCTCCATCGTTCCCAGCATGAGGCTCTTCTCCAGTAAGTCCTTCCTTCTCATTAGGTGGCCAAAGTATTTGAGTTTCATCTTCAGGATCTGGCCTTTGAAAGAGCAGTCAGGGTTGATCTCCTCTAGGACTGACCAGTATGAGTCTTCTCCAACACCAGAGTTCAAAGGCCTCAATTCTTTGGTTCTCAGCCTTCCTTATGGGCCAACTTTCACAGTCATACATTGCAACTGGGAAAACCATCGCCTTGACTATACGCATTTTCGTTGGCAGGGTGTTGTCTCTGCTTTTTAGTAAACTGTCGAGATTTGCCATAGCTTTCCTCCCCAGGAGCAAGCGTCTTTTAATTTCTTGGCTGCAGCCCCCATCTGCGGTGATCTTGGAGCCCAGGAAAATAAAATCTGTCACTACCTCCATTTATGCTTTAAAATTTATCATAAATGGCAAGTATTAAAAAAACTGCTGGCGGTGAGATCACAAGAGATATAGGATATAGTCACGCAAAACCAACACTTAAATATCCACATCAATTTTCGGGATATAAATGCGTACTAGCAATATTTACATGATGGTGTCATTGTGGTATGCTCAATGCTCTCATTCGACGGCAATGTGCTATAGACTCCAGGGAAAATGCCCGTATAAATTGTCCTTCTTTTAAAAAAAAAAACTCAGCTTTTTATTTTAATCATAGAGGGACGCCAGCTGGTGACCAGATAGGTGGTTGGGATTTATGGATTGAAAAACCGAGAACCGCTATGAAACAACGATGTCTACGCTGGCTGGGGCATGTCGTGAGAATGGCTGATGGTCGGATTCCGAAAGATCTCCTGTATGGAGAATCAGTGCAGGGAAAGCGCCTCAGAGGGAGACCACAGCTGCGATAGAAGGATATCTGCAAGAGGGACCTAAAGGCCTTGGGAATGGACATTAACAACTGGGAAGCCTTGACCTCCCATCGTTCAGCTTGGAGGCCAAAGACGCAGCATGGCCTTCTCCAATTCGAAGAGACACTTGTTTGACAGGCCGAGGCAAAGAGGCAGTCCCAGAACCAGCGAAATCTGGGAACTGGGCAGGGGACAGAATGTATCTGCCCTCAGTGTGGAAGGGATTGCCACTCTCGAATTGGCCTTTTTAGTCACACCAGATGCTGTTTTAGGACCTCTTTCCAGAGCACGATACCATAGTCTCTTGAGACTGAAGGATGCCAATGGAATGGAATGGTTGATATGTTTGCTCCCTTAAGTTATTTGTAAAATTAATGAAGGTGGGATACAAATAATTGCATAATAGTTTAAAAAGTTTTAAAAGCAGAGGTATTCGAGATGTCAGCTTCCTTTCTGCCCTTTGGGCTGTCATCAAAGAACCAGGCAGGAATTGTAATGCCATAGCTAAGTTGCTTCTGATGGGTGATGAAAAGTCAGAGGAAATGAGTTGAGAGCCACTTTAGTCTAGTGGGATAAGCTGATGGCCCTTGGTGGCGCAGCAGACTAATGTGCTGTTAACTAGCACCAGTTGCCTGCAATTACTGCGAGTTCGAATCTCACCAGGCTCAAGGTTGACTCAGCCTTCCATCCTTCCGAGGGGGGTAAAATGAGGACCCGGATTGTGGGGGCAATAAGCTGACTTTGTATAAAAAAAAGAACACTGCTTAGGGGGGCCCGAAAGCCCTACTAAGCAGGTATATACAAAAAGTATGAAGGCTATTGCTTAACGCATTGTAAGCCACCCTGAGTCTTCGGAGAAGGGCGGCATATAAATCGAACCAATAAACAAACAAACAAACAAACAAACAAACTGGGAGACTATGAGTTCTAGTTCCACCTTAAGCATGAAAGCCAGCTGGGTGTCTTTGGGCCAGTCCTTCTCTTTCAGCCCAACCCACCTCACAGAGTTCTTGTGGGGAAAAATAGGAGGAGGAAGATGTGTCGACATGTTCACCGCCTTAAGTTATTTGTAAAAATGATAAAAGGCGGGATACAAATAAACCAACGGATTTATATTCAGCTATCTACAATCTGGTTGTGCAATTTTGCAATGGCTGCATTGTGTAAAGTGGATGCAGCTTGCCTCTGAAAGGTCTCTTACCTCCACTTTGGAAAAATTGGAAACACAAATTCTTCCGTTGACATCACGGAATTGTGGGAAGTCAAGAGACTTAGCTGTAACCCTCAAAGCAACAGAGATTATTTACCCCCTAACTCTGCTTCCATTAGCTTTTTTTTTTTGGTCTTCTAAATAAGGACCCAGTTGGGAGCTCTTATGCCACCTGATTTCATTCTTGTCTGGATTTTAATCACTGTTTTGTTTTATCGCAGGCCTTGTCATTTTTCTCACGCAGCTCCCTTGACAGCCAAGACGTGAGATGCTGTTTCCCAACGATGCAAAAGAAGAGAGGCTTCGTTAAGCACTCGGTGATAGGAAATCTAATCGGGGAAGCACAACAATCCCAAACAAGCAAAAATGCAAAACCGACAAGGAATGCAGAGTAAACATATAACTGGGCAAAGGATTTGCCTTTTAAGTTCCTAGCCCCAATTTCTTCCCCGCCAAACAGTGATGGGAATTGCCCATAATCATTCCTAAGCGGATTGCCAGAAAACATTACTCAGTGCACATACTCAGCAAATCTTGGATCACTCATTCATGCACAAACACATGCATACACCCGCCACAAATTGTGCAACTCATGCAATTAAAAAAGTGAATGTTTTTCTTAATGAAATTAACCCAATCTGCTCCCACTCTGTGTCGCTCTTTCTGCTGAATGATGCTTGTTTTTGGATGGGTGCACATCTATATGTTGTGGCTGCTTGGTTTGCATTTTTCATTCTTTCCTGGCTACATTTGTAGACCTTAACAATGAGGTAGAGTGGAAACAGGTATGCATAATCATCAAAGGGACAGAGGGATGATTCAATGTGAGACGTTGAGATGTTAAGACTCTAGAAAGAGTGCAGAGAAGAGCAACAAAGTTATTTAGGGGACTGGAGGCTAAAACATAGGAAGAACGGTTGCAGGAACTGGGAATGTCTAGTTTAATGAAAAGAAGGACTAGGGGAGACATGATAGCAGTCTTCCAATATCTCAGGGGCTGCCACAAAGAAGAGGGAGTCAAGCTATTCTCCAAAGCACCTGAAGGCAGGACAAGAAGCAATGGGTGGAAACTAATCAAGGAGAGAAGCAACCTAGAATTAAGGAGAAATTTCCTGACAGTCAGAACAATTAACCAGTGGAATGGCTTGCTACCAGAAATTATGAGTACTCCGACACTGGAAGTTTGTAAGAAGAGACTGGACAACCTTTAGCCTGAAATGGTATAGGGCAATGATGGATAACCTTTTTGCCATTGCGTGCCAGGAGGGGGGAGTGAGGAGGGGGGTCACACACGTGCGCCCACAGCCTGTTTCCCTACTTTTGGTGGGCCCAGAAGGCCCGAAAATCAGATGAGCTCGCATGCCCCACCGATATGGCTACGTGTGCCACTTGTGTTCGCCATCACGGGGTATAGGGTTTCCTGCTTGAGCAAGGAGTTGGACCAGAAGAACTCCAAGGTTCCTTCCAACTCTGTTATTCTGTTGAGAATGCAACCAAGCTGGATTTCCCCCAAAAGATTATTTTGAGGAGGGGAGGGAAATCCCTCCTCCCAAATGACAGAGACAGACGCAAAGGCACTACAAGACAAGTTTTTATTGGTCCCCGTCCCCCCCCCCCCCCCCCACATTTACCCACATCTTTTTTGAACAGAGTATTGGCCATATCTTACCTTATACAGTTAATCAAATTCAAATACATTTTACTCAATTATAGTTTTTGGCAAAATGTTTTCCCCTTTTCTTTTATCATGTCTCAATATTTCTATGCTTGCTTACATAAACAACATCTTCATTTGCTCTTAAATTCTAATTATTGCTATTTATTCATATTTGTTCTCTTTTATTCTTTAAACAATTCATTCTTTATCTTAATATCTTTATATTTGTCCAGGGTTGCCTTTCTTCCATTTCATCTTTTTTCCTCAAACCTACCACCTCTCTCTTTTCTTTCCTTCTTACTTTCTCTTCCCCCTCCTCTTCTTCTCCTCCCTACTTCCCCTTCCTTTCTCCTTCTCCTCTCTTCCTCCCTCTCTTACCCTCACTCCTACTCTAATTTCCCTTCCCTTCCTTCCTCCCTTCTCTTCCTTCCCTGTCTCTCCTTCCTTCTTCCATCTCTCTTCTCCTTCCTTCATCCCTCTCTATTGCTGTATGCATTTTCAATTTTATATTTTCCACTATGGAGTCCAGGCAACCCCAGTCTTTCTTTCATTTATCAAGTATATTTCTCAAAATTCCCCCAAAATAATCTTTTTAATTATTAGCAGTATATTTCATCTTATTCCATTTTTTCTTTTAAATCTTTACTCAAAACAATTTTCCAATCCTTAGATTTTTTTACTTTTAACAATATATTTTGTTCTACTTTACTTCTTACAAGTATGTCATTTAAATCATTTTTGCATTTCAATTTCATTCAGTTTTACATTTGATTTCCATTTTCCATCTTAATTTCAATTAATTCTTATATTATAATTTATTCTCTCCTTTTAGTGCTTCTTCCAATATCATTCTTTCTTTCACATTACACTGTTCTATTTTTCATAAAGAGAAGGATGCTAGTTGTAGAAATTGTATGTCAAAATGCTGTTAAATGCAAAGGCACCAGAAGTCAAATTCCACTCTAGGTATTCCAGTTACACCCTCCGTTACAGCTGTTGTGGCCTCAAATGAATGACCTTCTTGGCTGGAGTGCTTTGAAAGCCTTTTTTTATCAGGAAGAAGGCCAAGGCAGGTTTTCTGATGCAACTTGGGACTTTTTACTCTTACAGTTTATTTAATTTCAGAAAGGGGGGGGGAGGAGGGGAGAGAAGGCAGCCTGAGAGATGAGACGGAAGACGCCACTTTGATTGCTCATGCTGGACGCTGAAGGAAGGGAAGACCTCTCGATAACCTTGAAAAGTTTCAAACCAAGCTCTGCCGTTCAAACGTGTTTCATAATAAGGATCCGGTTATTCAATGGCCTGCAGAGTATTACCAATGAATCAGTCAATGGAAGGATATCCGTCTTTCTTTCTTTCTTCCCCACAAGCAGCCCATACATTTCTTTTAAAAATAGGAGCCAGGATCTCCTTGGTATGGAAGACCTACATACGCCCTGCTTAACTGAGGTTTGGCATGAAGTGTGAAACTGGCCAACAGGGGTCAAAATGCAGTGTTACGTTGCGACATTCAAGCCAACCAATGAATTATTCCTTTGGGTTAAACCATCTCCTTCAAACTGAACGGTAACTCTATGAATACACCCATGTCAAGTCTAGGCAACGATACAGAGATATTTTGCCAATACCTTGTTATCTGTCTGGCTCAGGGGTCTGCAACCTTAAATACTCAAAGAGCCATTTAGACCCATTTCCCACAGAAAAGAAAACACCGGAAGCCACAAAACCTAGCTGGGCATAGCCAACTCAATGTCACTCACTTCTACCAGTCACATGACCCCCTAGCCACGCCTACCCAGGTGGTCATTAGGGCAGAGAACCAGTTGTTAAAAAACACCGGGAACCACAAAATCCTTTTGACATCTCTCTCTCCCCCCTCTCTCTCCGTATCTCTCTCTCTCCGTATCTCTGCCCTGGCCACTTCTCCATCCCCCATCGTCACCCTTACCTTCTCAGGTGAGGCGAGCAGTGACTGGGAGGGGAGGGTGAGAGGTAGGGCCAGCCAGTGGTGGGATCACCTGACAGGGAGCCACAACAGATGGCCCAAACAGCCGCATGCAGCTCCGGAGCCGCAGGTTGCTGACCCTTGGTCTAGCTCAAGGGTGTCGAACCTTGGCAACCTTAAGACTTGTGGACTTCAACTCCCAGAATTCCCCAGCCAGAATTGGATACCCCTGATCTAGCTTACCGTTCTGAAATTCACTCTTGAATTCCCATCGCACTAAGCCAGACCAAACTTGATTGGCTTATGAGTTCAAAGTCAGCCAATGCTGAAAATCCGCTACATCCTTTCCCGTGGTGGCACAGTGGTTAGAGTGTAGTATTGCAGGCTAATTCTGCCAACTGTCAGCAGTTCAATCCTGACCAGCTCAAGGTTGTCTCAGCCTTCCATCCTTCCAAGGTGGGTAAAATGAGGACCCAGATTGTTGGGGCCGATAGGCTGACTCTGTAAAAACCGCTTAGAGGTGGCTGTAAAGCACTGTGAAGCAGTATATAAGTCTAAGTGCTATGGCTATTTCCAAGTTTGAGGGTCTTTAGAAAATCTGGGGCTCTGTTAATATCTCTTTAGACATGGACAATATTGATCAGGTTGCCTATGGAGTTCATCTCAGCTAAAACTTTGACCCCAATCACTAGAACAGTTTCAAAACACCAGCATTTCAATAGATGCATCTGGCTGTGTTCAGGACCTACAGTAGTGGCCAAAATTGTGAAAACCTTTTGGGAAAAGTATATTTTCTAAAACTAGTTAATAACTCCACTTTTTGTTTTGAGTAGTACCATAAAATTATATATCAATGGAAAGATAATTTAATCAAGAATGTAATGCAATAACTTTTATGAAGAATTTGCTATTAGAATAGCAGTTATAAAGAAGAAAAGTGAAACGAGATATACAAAAATTATTACCATGTCAGTTAATACTTAAGTTGGGTAACCAGCACTGGAATAGGATTATCTTGAAACTCAAAAAAAAAAAATTATCGTAAGTACATTCTCCACAGCATCTCTAAACGTGATCATCATCCCTAAAAGTTGATATTACCTGGCACGTATTATATTACTGTGGCGTAATATATGACAGAATTGTTCTCTTAATGCAGAAAGAGAGCTGGCTTAACAGGTTTACAGCAAAATAAAGATGTGCTGTAGGCATTTCCTGATTCACAGTAGGGACTATATCACCACTTTAATCTTTAGCAAATACCTAAAAACATTTATGATACAGAATTTAGCTTTCCCAACCGTCTTTCGCTAAGAGCTTCCAAACACTAGAAATCAGTAGTTATATCACCAGTTCTTTTTCTGCAACGGTCAACAAAAGCACCCTGTTTGGACAAAAAATAAAAATGCTAATAATTTATACAAAGCGTTTGAAACGTTCTACTTTTTTTGAGGGAGGAAAAAAAAGCATTTTAAGCTGGAACTTTGCTTTAAATGCATTGTACAGGCTAATCAAATGTCAGTTGCCAGAAGCTCTGGAATAATGGCTTGAGGATCACGGCATTTTAAGTGGCCTTTGAATCGCTCTGCTGTATTAAAACATCCAGACCTTTTTTAGCAAGTCACGATGAAGCAAACTTTACTGGAAAAACGAGCAAGGCGTGAAACCAAAGAATGCTTCCCTGCTTTTGTGATATAACAGTCACCACGTGCTTCCTGCAGCTGAGACAGCACTGGTAAATTTCACCCTGGGTGCGTATTAGCGCTCTCTATTAAATAACCAGGGAACGCAATTAAGCCCTGCTTTAAACATAACCTAGAAAACAACACAAAACCCATCCCAAATTGCATTCCAGGTGTCACTTCAGAGTGTTGTGGCCCGTATGTGGCCTGTGCGATTGGTGACTGATTTGGACAGCAAGGAGGCTGGTGTGGTGTTGCGCCAGCAGCCTGTGCAGCTGGCGCTTGAGTCGGACAATGAGGAGGCTGGAGAAGATGTGGTGCCAGAGGCAGGGATTCAGCCAGGGCCTTCAGAACCTCCAGAAGCTCCTTTAAGTGAAGAGGACGAAGAGGAGGAGCCTCTTCTCGGTGCACGGGTGCGCAGAGCTGCTCCTCAGGAGGAGGTCTCCTCGTGCACCGAGAAGGCTTGGGGCTAATTGGCCACTCCGCTAACCTATTTAAGGAGGAACGCCGACTGAAGCAATTTGCAGGGAACAACCGTTCACTCTCCTTCGTGCCTTGATCTTAGTTCTTTGCAAATTGCTTCTGGGCTTTCTGCCAACCATAGTAAGATTAAGATTATTTATTCTTTGGATTCTTGCAGGCTGTTAAGAAAGTTAATTAACAGCCTTTGTTTGAAAAAAAAATACTGATTTTATTTTATTAAGCTAAGGTTTGTACAGATTTTGTGTGTGCTATGTTCTTTGGGGTCCATACTGGGGCAGAAGGCAGAGAGGCCCTCAAGCATCAGCTTTGGAAGATTAGCACCTCTCAAACAAGTCAAAGATACGTAGCATGCTAACCCTATTTGTGCAGACAATCTGGGTTATTTCCAATGCCAAAGTAGTTAATTATTTATAGGTAGTCTTCAACTTACAACAGTTCGCTTAGTGACATATTCGGAGTTTCAACAGCCCTGAAAAAAGTGACTTTTTCACACTTAGGACGGTCGCGGCATCCCCATGGTCATGTGATTTTACATTCGGATGCTTGACTCACATTTATGACGGTTGCAGCATCCCAGGGTCATGTGATTCACTTTTGCAACCTTCTGACAAGCAACGTCAAAGGGAAACCAGATTCCCTTAACAACCGTGTCGCTCACTTAACAAATGTGTTGAGAAAAGTCATAAAACGGGGCAAAACTCACTTAACGAATTTCTCACTTAGCAACATAAATTTGGGGCTCAATTTTGGGCGTAGATTGAGGACTGTATTAGAATCCCTGGTCTACTTAAATCACAAGGGATTTTAATAAAGTAAAACCTCCCAGTCAAACTCAACTTCTCGTCCGGGTACTTTAGTTATAAAACAAAAGTGGTTTATAATTCCTTGTTGTTGTTTTTCCCCCAAAACTTTCTCATCTGATTTTCAGTATTGAGATTATTCTGATATTTCTTGTCCCAGTAACTAGCTAGGTTTGATTCTATTTTGATTTCCAGGAGTCGCTACAAGGTATACTAGTCTATTTGGGATGATTTACAATTAATTCCATGGGATTCTGAAAATAAGATTGTTTGTTGTTCTTAAAAATAATGCCCCCCCCCCCCCCAGTCAGATAGTTGACATTTTGAGATTTTAAAAGAAAAAAACTTTTTGGAAAAAGTGGCCATTTCAAATTCTGTAAACAAAAATGTATTGAGCACGTTCTTAGAAACAGATGGAATTTCAAATCCGTTGCTCTCAAAGTATTATTAACCTGTACCCAGTCTGAATAAGAAGCATTGCGAGGTTCAGTAAAAATCATTGAGTTGTAGCTTAGTGCTCTGTCATCTTCTTTCAGATGTAAAACCAGGCCAATCGTTTTTAGGAAACATTGCAGTTGTTATGCGATTTTACAGTTGGCCTCCAAAGACATTTCCTATACAGCTGCAGTTGTAAAATAAATAAAATGAATATAAACAGCCATTTCTCATGTGTAAAGCTATCACATGAGGAACACATGAAGGCGAGTAAATAGACAGCCACAAGAATCTCTGGTTAATGGCTTGAAGATCACAGTATGATCCTGTGGCTGGATCCACGCTGTTTCAGAAGAGTAAGTTTATTTATTTATTTATTTATTTATTTATTTATTTATTTCCAATTTCTATACCGCCCTTCTCCCTGAGGACTCAGGGCGGTGTACAGCCAGAAATAAAAAACATGAAATATAAATATTAAGACAATTAAAATATATATAATTTGGCTACAAAATTTAAAACTCACAGACCAATTAAAATATTCAAATATTTAAAATTTCTTCTTAAGCCAGCCCGGCTTGTTGGAAAAAATGTGTTTTAAGGGCACGGCGGAAGGCACTGAGGTCATGAATTCTCCTAATCTCCGGGGGCAGCTGGTTCCAGAGGGTGGGTGCCCCCACAGAGAAGGCTCTCCCCCTGGGGGTCACCAGCCTACATTGTTTGGCTGATGGCACCCTGAGGAGACCCTCTCTGTGGGAGCGCACGGGTCGATGGGAGGTCATCGGTGACAGCAGGCGGTCTCGGAGATAACTAGGCCCTATGCCAGTGATGGCGAACCTTTTTGCCATCGCGTGCCAAAAATGGGGGGGAGTGCAGGGGGGGTGGGTCGTGCGCGCGCATGCCCACGCCCATAATTCTATGTGCCCCAACCCCATGTGCATGCATGTGTGACACACACCCCTGCGCTCCCCTCGCTTTTGGCATGCGATGGCACGGTGGGCCAGGTAGGCCCATTTTTTGCTCTCCCCAGGCTCCAGAGCCTTTCTAGGAGTCTGGGGAGGGCAAAAACAGCCTTTCCTACCCCCCCAGAGGCCCTCTGGAGGCCAGAAACAGTCTGTTTCCCAACTTCTGGTGGGCCCAGAAGGCCTGAAAATCAGCTAGACGGCACGCGCATGCAAGCTGGAGCTGAGCTCGCGTGCCCACCGAAATGGCTCCATGTGCCACCTGTGGCACGCGTGCCATAGGTTCGCCATCACGGCCCTATGCCATGGAGCGCTTTAAAGGCGATCACCAACACCTTGAAGCCATAAAAGTTGGATCACATGACACATTAATGAAGGAGATGACAAGGCTGAGCCCAAAAGCGGGGTCAAATGCATCATCAGTTAGCAATCTCTGTGCCCCCATAAGAGTCTTAAGTCCAGATTCCCATTGAAGAGAAGGTGATAAGGGAAATATTACAATGTGCAGAAATGAATAGCTTAACATTAGCAATTAAGGAGAAAGAGCAAAGTGAATATTATATGATATGGGAAGTATTTTACCAACGGTTGGAGAATAAAAATGGAGTTTGGAAATGAAGAAGACAAAAAAAAAATAAGCAGAAAATATATTAAGATCCAGGTATAAATGAGATGAAAATTGTTCGTATGTGTGCGAAGAGAATAATAATATTTGATGTCAATATGGTATTATTACTAAAAGACACTAAGAAGAAAATGGAGAGTTCTACAATATTTAAATGTTTAATGTATTATAATATTAATGTTAAAATGAATGTGAAAGACGTGATAAATAAGGAATGATGTAGCACAGAGATGCTCGTGACCAGGCAGCACACTGCATTAGAAAGATGGAATGGTTTATCTTTATATTTAAAAAAATACAAAAAAAAATACAAAAAAAAAACCAGTGTCTTAAATCCAGTTCCTCCTTTGAAGTCTGTTGACTCTTCTTTGGTATCAATTCGCCTTGACTGTTAGTAGTTCAGATTCTTGTGTATAGATAGCATGAAATAAACTTGTAGTTCTTTCATCCTGGTCCCCGATTTCTTGCACCTGACGGCCAAATTTGTAAACCATGGCTTGGAAAACAAGGTGGCAGGGCTCCGAAACCAAAACAATCAAATCCATCCCGTTATAGCTGAGCACTGTAGAAACGGTCTAATCTGCTTTGTCGGTTAACCGTAAAGATAAAATGGGAAATCATTTGATATATATCTCCATTGTTCCTTAGAAGGAACAATGTTGTTTCAAGAACAACCGAGACATGATTGTCACTGGCTCGGAGCAAATTCCATTGATCTAACACTCCCTACGCCAAGAATCATCCAGATAAAATTCTAAACAGCCGAGGTGGCACAATGGTTAGAGTGTGCAGTACTGCAGCTACTTCAGCTGACTGCTAGTTCAGCAGATCAGCGGATCAAATCTCACCGGCTCAAGGTTGACTCAGCCTTCCATCCTTCCGAGGTGGGTGAAATGAGGACCCAGATTGTTGGGGGCAAGAGGCTATTCAGTATACCCTCTTTGGTGTAAGCCGCCCAGAGTCCTCAGAGAGTGGGCGGCATAGAAATATGACTAATAAAATAAATAAATAAATAAATATTTCAACCACCAATATTTCACCATGCTGGCTGGGGATAATGGGTGTTGATGCCCAACTCATCCAGAATGAACTAATTTGGAAAAAAAGCTAATTTAGTATAATGGTATGTTGTACAAAGCAAGCAAATCCGCTGTCAAAGCAAAAAGCACCACAATCTGAATTCCAACTAGAAAGTAAGCTCAGGAAGAGAAGAGAAGAGAAGAGAAGAGAAGAGAAGAGAAGAGAAGAGA